>JBAMMX010000024.1:14624437-15016937 GCA_037126225.1 Dillenia turbinata
GTGTTCTCGGAAGGGAATCTGAAGGGAATTCAGAAAATGCCCTAAAAGGAAGTGGTAATTCCCAAACGGATACTTCTTCAAAGCATCGCGTCAGAAATCAAAGTTTGGTTAAATTAGTTGGTGGGTCTTCTTTAGGTAAATATTTGCAAAATGGGCCTACTTTTGTGAAGAGATCTTTGTCTTGCAGTGGCAAATTGTTCTCAAGGTACAACCAGACTTGAAGGCTGAAGGTTTTACTGCATTTTTTTTAGTTGTTGCAAGAAGTGGAGATACCTACAAAACAACAAAGGTTCTGAGGTACATCTCTTATGGACTCTCAACAAATGGAGAGTTCGAAACAAGTTTGTCTAACTTGTGATCAAGTGATGCTCTTAGGGAGTAGATAAACAATAAGAGAAGCAAATATAAGGCTCATTCCAAAAGTGGGATCAAGCTAAAGAGGATTTGGTTTTGATGTATTGTTTAGGTTCCTAAAATAGGACCCCCAAAAAAAAAAATTTGTAAGTAGCACTTTTTGTACCAAGTGGATAATGATGTTACAAGAGAACATGGGTAAGAAGTTTCATATAATTATACAGAGTGCATCGAGTATTGCCTTGATTTTATTCCACCATGATTTGATCAACATTGTTGGAGTCGGAATTCTACTTGTTTCATATTTTCACAAGCATTTTGATGAATTATTAGAAACCTTCTTTTTTTCTTTTTTCATTAATTGGTATTACTGTGGAGCGCATACGAAGTTGGCTCTTTCAAATTCTATTTCTCTATTCCCATGACTCGAACCTGAAACCTATGATTAAGAGATACAACATTCTACTATTACACTTATGAGAGTTTGGTATGATTAGAAACATTTAGTTTGTAATCGTTACCTTGACCTATTGGTTACTACTAAGTTTTCTATAACAAGAACTTGGCTTTTAAGTAGTTTGAGTGGAATCAAATTCAGCCTAGCATGAGGGTCCTCTTCTACTTTATTGCTGAGATAGAATATTGCTTTTCTGGTTTGATTCATACCATTTGTACGCAGCTTCAATTGGCATATACCCAATGCTTAGGTGCTTCACTTACTGGCATGTGGGTGGTGGCATCAAGACTACACTTCATGATACGCTAAGGGACTATTTCAATCTCTCTGTCTCTCTAATTTATCAATTATATAGATCTGATTTTTAGCCATGAATGCTTATAACCTCCCGCTTTGTGTCCTACGGTTCTTTATGGAGCATTCATACCAAATGACTATGAAATAATGCCCGTACCATCAACCCTAATTGTGGCTTGTATTGAGCGTATTTTGTTAATTTGTTCATATTTACGTGTAATGGATATATAAATTACACAAATTGCTCGAGCTCATCTTCTATGATCAAAGGGGCTTGGATTTAAGCTCAATATGTATGAAGCAAGCGTGTCGTCCTCATTTTCTGCCTTATATAGTGCAGCCAGTGAAAATTTTCTCAGCCTTAAATGAGTAAATCTATTGAAAATGGTGGCATTTTGTATCAGAGCCCTAACATAACTAGTCCTAAAACTAATAAATAAGCAGGATTCGATCCACAAGCTCTTTAAAAGTTCAACACCCTTAAGTTCACCTAATCTTTACGAGACAGATTTGAGTATTCAGGACACCAATAATCATAATTAAATCCGTGTACAACTTCTTGAAATATGTTGGGAAGAAAGAGAAAAAGGAACATTTCACCCTCTTAATGACTTGCGCTAGCACACGAAGTCATGTATACAGTGACCAGTATATCCCGGAGAGAGGATAGCCTAATAGTTAGGATGCTTTCTTCCAATTCTATAATTCGGATTCAAATCTCGGAAAAAAAAAATAGTGAGGAGCATATTAGTGACTAAACATTTCGATTTGGGTAGATTAGATAAGGATTTTAGAGTTAGGGACTGTTGAAACAAACATTCAAAATTTTCATGATTAGCTAAAAAATAAATTAAAAAAAGGAAATCTTCATAGTTGAATTAGCAAATAAAAACGTTGGACAATAACATGTTTTGCATTAGTAAACAGAAAATATTTTTATAGAAATAGAAAATTGATGGTAATTCTAAAACAAATAATATGGAAAAGCAGAAGAGCAAAGGCAAATAAATTAAATAAGTTTCAATGAAAAAAGGGCTGCCGTCGCAAAGGTGATTACAAAATCGAAGAACAAGGTAACTAAATTCCCATATGCAATCATAGTTTCTAAAACCTGTGATATCCGAAGTACACCCGAAAGATCCATCAAAGAGTAAATTACTTATCAAGTTCTTCAACTTTATATCGAATTCAATAAATTAGTTTTTGAATTTTAAAACGCAATAATTAAGAATCTAAAATTCAAAAATCGTAACATCATTAGTCCTTCCGTCACTAACAATATCAAACTGATCATTAAATACTGAGTTGGCTATTGATGTGGACTAATAATATCTCACCTGACTTTCAACACTATGACAATTGCTGACGTGTCCGATGACACGTCAGCATCAGGGTTTCTCATGGTTGCCACGTCAGAAAAATGCTGACGTGGCATGCCACGTCAACTTCATAATCACTAACAACAAGGGGTGGGAGTTGAGAAGTTATTAATAAAACAAAAATGATTAAACTAACATTGATTGAGAGAGAGAGAGAGAGAGAAAGAAGGTGAATTGTCGAAAAAAGTGGTTTGAGAGAGAGTTCAATAGAGATACAATCAGATAAAGTTGTTTGAGAGAGAAAGAAGATTTCTTTACTGTGTTCAAGGGAAAGCGATAGTTGAATTTGGGGGTCTTGACAATTCCTTTTAGGCTTGTGATCCTAGATTCGTGACTGTCATCGATTCAAGTTGTTTCGTCATCGTAAGGTCCTTCTAAGGTATGAAATCTAACATTTGATTTACTATTGCTATAATTTTAAGTGTTACTGTTTATTGTTAGGTTTCGTAAAAATTAGGGTTTTATAAAAAATTAGGGTTTAAAAAAAATTTGGGTTTCAGATTGAATTTTTTTTTTTTTTTTTTTTAAATTAGAGTTTCAAATTAATGTTTCATATGTGATTAAATCGATAATTTTCATTATATCGTTAGACGATTTATATAATTAGGGTTTGAATTATTCTAGGGTTCGTTAAAAAAATTAGGGTTTTAATTAGGGTAAAAATTAGGGTTTTAATTAGATGTTATTACATTTGTAATTATTTATTGCTATAATTTCAATTTGCATTTTCAAGTTAGGGTTTTTAATTATTAATAAAATATTATTAGTTTTGTAATTCTTCATTGTATTGATATGTTCAATTTTTGTTAATATTTTGCGATTGACTCTATGTCATATTGCTGTAATTTCAATCAGTGTTGGGTTTTTAATTGTTAATAAATTATTATTAAATCTGTAATTCTTCATAGTATTGTAATTAGGGTTTTTAGTTTGAATCTATATTAAATATCGTGTGTACAATGTCTTAGCATTTTAAAAATTTTTTCTTTCATCAGAGATTTGGATTCTTGCAAATTCACAATTGTATTCCATCATGGTGGTAATTTGTAGGAATAAATAGTTAGGAAGGTGGTGATTTAATAAATTTTGATAATTGTGATAAGGATGGAATGTCAATATTTAAATTAGGGTATATGGTAGCTAAGTTAGATTATAAAAACTATGTGAGGTCATTGATACCTTTGCTTGGAGCTGGTTTTAGTCCAATATTAACTGATTCTGTACTGTTTTGTTATTTGGATGAAAGGGAAAAAATGAGAATGTTCATTTTTATATAGAACATGGTGTTGATGACGCTTGTGCATTAGAGAATGATGCTGACTTATTTAATGAAAGTGATGAAGATAGTAGGAGAAGTGAGGGCTAGTATTGAGATTTTGATAAGTAGTGATGACGATGACAATCTAAGGCAAGAAAGGGAGGAGGAAGAAATGTACAGTGATGATCCTGTAGAGGGTGAAGAGCCCAATGCAAGTTATGAGGAGGACATTGTAGGCTCTGAAGAAGAGTTAAACTTTAGAATTGTATTCTGTGATTGAGAGGAGGCAGATGAGGAGGATGATTTATAGTACACAATGTGAGAGAATGAGAGTGATGACAAAGGGGCTGAGTCTATGAAAAAATATAGATATAAAGAGTTCAAGATAGATTACAACCTCAGATTTATTGAATTCAAACAGGGCTAGATTTTTGAAAGTTTGAAATTTTTTAAAATATTGAAAGATTTTGCCATATACAATGAAAGAAACCTCAGATTTGTAAAAAATGACAAGGATAGAGTTAGAGTTAGCAGTGTTGAGGGATGTGAATGGTTGATTTATGCCAAAAAAACTTGATGGTCATGAGAAGATAACAATGGTGATGACATATAAGGCTGAACACAGCTTTGCAAGAAGTTGGAATAATAAATATGCAATAGTAAAGTAGCTCGCAAAGAAATAGGTCAAGAGTGTCCAAACTAATCCTAACATCAAACTGTGTACTTTACAACAAAGGGTTAAAGAGAAGTTTATAGTCAGCTGTGGAAGAATGAAGACTTGGAGGGTAAGAGTCATGGCTAAAGAACTTGTTGCAGGTAAGGATAAAGAGCAATTCTTCCTATTAAGACCATACTTTGAAGGGATTTTGAGAACCAACAAGGGAAGTACTTGTAAAATAGAGAGTTATTTACTTAAAGGTGATAAGTATCTCTTATCCATCAAATATCCGCTAACTTTAGTATTCAAAAGATTGTACATCTGTCTGGAAGTTTGTAAAAGGGGATTTGTGGCTGCTTGTAGGTCATTTATAGGATTGGATGATTGTTTTCTAAAAAGTAAATATGGAGGGTAGTTGCTTGTTGCAGTTGGAAAAGACCCTAATGATAGAATCTTACCTTTAGCTTTCGTATTTGTCGAGTTGGAGGAGACGAATTCTTGAATGTGGTTCCTTGATCATTTACTTGGAGACATTGGATATGATAAAAAATGGACATTCATGTTAGACCAGTAGAAAGTATGTAAGAAACTATTACTTTTTTATCATAAAAAGGCAATGCAATTGTATTAACATGTATTTTTTTTTGTGTGTAGGGATTACTTGGGGACATTGATCATTTTTTTATCTCTACATTCCAAACATAGAATATGTGTCCGGTATCTCTATAATAATCTACACAAGAAGTTTAAAATTTTGGAGTTGAAGAATATGTTCTATGCTACTTCTAGGGCAACATATGAGGCTGAATTCATTCGAGTGATGAGAGAGATTGAGAATTCAGATGCTGCTACCTATGCTTGGCTGAAGGAGAAGCATACTGAAATATGGTCACGATCTATATGTTTAAGATACAGTAAGTGTGATTTGCTGATTAACAGTGTTTGTGAATCTTTCAATTCTAAAATTTTGGATGCAAGAGAGATGTCAGTTATCAGCTTGCTAGAGATTATTAGGTCTGGGTTGATGTCCAAATTCTTTAAAAATAGGAGTAAAATATCATATTTCAATAATGATATTTGTCCTACCATTCAAAGAAAACTAGAAAAATAGAAAAGGCTAAGTAGGCATTAGTTTTCAACTTTAGCTGGTAGTAGGATATATAAAGTAACATCTTTTTTCAACAAAATTTCTTATAGATTTGGACAATAGGACCTATACTTGTAAGGTATGAGAATTATATGACATTCCCTATGCCCATGCAATTGCTTATATCTTTATTTGTAGAGAAAAACCAGATAAATATATCTCTAGTTGTTACAGTGTAGTCTGTTATGCGAAGTGTTATGCATCCATTGTTTATCATTGTAATGAGCCAAATATATAGGACAAATGTTAACTCTCAAATTTATTACATTCCAACTACAAATGAAAAGCAGGAAGACCAGCAACAAAAATGAGAAGAAAGCCCACTGATGTCTCCCCCAAGAACCCCTACACACTTTCTAAAGTTGGAACCACCATCAAATGTACTATTTGCAAGCAAACAACACAACAAGATATCATGCAGCTCAAATGCATCATAAGCATCGCACCTATCTTCATCTTAGCAGATCTGAAGCCAACCTGCATCACAAGCGTCCCAGCCACCTTCATGCTTAACTAGAAGACAAGTGTTGTAAACTTGTAATGAGTTGTAAACTTGTAATAGTGATTTGAATAATGCAGTGGATTTCAAATTCTGAAATTGTAATGATATTCTGAACTACTAGAAAACTAGTGTTATAAACTTGACATTATGTGTGCCAAACTTTAAATGTTGATATTTTTAACTTCAGAAATATGAAGTGTTGTTGTGGGTTAGTTGTTTTATGGTCAGAATGGATTATTGTGAAGTTTTGATGTTGTTATATGTTTATGCTTACAACTATAGGGATGTTTCGTTTGATGTTGCCATGTTGTGAAGTTTTGATATAGTAGGTTGATGCTTACAACTATAGTTTTGATGTTGTGAACAATATGTTTATGCTTGCAATTTCAATATGAAGGTTGATGTTGTCATGTTGATCAGAATGGGATGTTTCAGGTTTATGTTGTGAAGTTGTGATGTTGTCAAGTGGTGTTTTGAATTGAATGTAAGCCAACCTGTATCAGAACATCAGATTGTTGTTTCAAGTTTTGTGATGTTTCAGGTTTTGTTCTCTAAATGTAAGCCAACATTAGATTGTTGTTTCAGGTTTTGTGATGTTGTCAAGTTGTGATATTTCAGGTTTTGTGCTTATGCTAGGTGATGTTGGTGAGATTATGGGATATTTCAGGAAGGTGATGTTTTGTGCTACGAAGGTGGTGTTTTGTGCTAAGAAGGTGGTGCTCAGATTGTTTGAAGGTTAACAACCCATCTAATGAAAGCAATATTGGAAGAAAAAAATAGATACATTTATAAAATTACATATTACATAACATAACTTCTCACCAAAACAAAATAAAAATAAAAATAAAAATTATAGAAGAAGAAGATATAACAGTCTTAACAATTGACATTTCCTATCCAATTTTATACAAAAGACCAAAAAACAGAACTCCAATGGACAAAATTCCACCATCTTTCCAAAAGGGTTTTAACTTCTTCTCATTCATCTCCTGGAAGTTCAAAATCTCTTCCTTCAACGTCAAATTTATTTCCTTAAGCTCTTAAATATAGCGCAACAGTTGATTATTTTCTTCCTTTAGCCTCTCGATGGTGTTTCTTGCATCCTACATTTTCAAAGTCCAGTCAGCTACTATGGAGTTGCATACCATTTTGAGTACATCCTCTACTTTTTTTTTTCCAGCCCATGAATGACTTCAATTGTTTGAGGGCTAAATGGTGTGTTATACCATTCAAAAAAAAAAAAAAAAATGGCAAGCATTACCTTCCCAAAAATTAGGACAACCGTAGAATCTTCGCGATAAATTTTGCTCTGACTATGAAGTCACCAACACGGCATCGAGATTGCATCTACACTTCAATGAACCTTCTTCCATGGTTGATGACATTTTATGGCTGTTATAGACAAATAGATGAGACACGTGCCCAAACCCTAACCCTTCTACGTTTGAATGTTGCCCAAACCCAAACCTTAACCCTCCTTCATGTTGCCCAAACTCAAACCCTAACCCTCCTTCGTTTGAATGTTGCCCAAACCCTAACCCTCCCTTCGAATGGATGTTCATGATTGTTCTCTCTCTCTCAAACCACTTAATCAAGTCTCGATTTCAAAATTTGAGAATGAAAAAAAACTATATTGGGAGAGTCATCCCTAAATAGAGTTTATATTTGAATCAGATTAATCAAAATATAATTCTAAATATCGATGGTCAGGACAAAAAAAGAGAGAGAGAGAGATGGTTGGAGTTAGCATTTTAGTTTCATTTCCAGGTGAAATGTTGAACAGTCATACATATGATAGAAGTAATTGTTTTATGATAAACAGTAACTTGTAACTTGATCTTAAGATTTAAGAATGCAAGTTTGATGGTTTTTTTTTTTTTTTAAATTTTTTTAAATTTTTTTTTGAGGTATAGGCTTTGTGCATATTTGAGATTTTTTTGGTAAAAAAAAGTAGTCACAATTCCATCAAAAGTGGTGTGATTCACCACATGGTAATCAAAGGAGGGGGTAAATTATCTCATTGAGTGAAGTAGTTTCGATCATATTGAAAACAAACAAATGAGCATGATATGTGCAATGTTACAAATTAAACAAAAAATAAGAAAGAAAACTACATGAATCAATATCACGGGATAATTCTATTAAAACATTAAAAAAAAAAAAAACAGAGTAGAAGATATGTAAGCTCTTTCTGGAGCATCAATCCGCCATGGACGACGTTGATTGGCCGGGATCCATGGTGTTCAAGATGTTATTATTACCATTATTATTATTATTAATGTTATTATAATTTTTAATATAATAAATTATAATTAATGTTATTATTAACATTATTATAAATAATATTATTATTGCCTTTATTATTATTATTACTTTTTTTATAAAAATAAATATATAAAATGTATATATTTCTAAAATTCCAGATTTAATTTCCTTAGATAAACTATAATTTAGGTCAAAATAATTCAAAAATTACTTGAGTTAAATTATAGAATCTCAAAAATAAATATAAATAAATCAAAGAAAATCTTGGAAATTCTGAAATAATTTTCTTGAATAACTCTTGGGCATTGCGGATTGAAAAACACAATATTTAACTTAAAATAAAACAAAAAACTTAAGAAAAAATTTAAAACCGAAAAAAATTCTCAAAATTAGAAAAAAAAAAAGCATGGAAAAAGGATAATTAGGGTCCACCAACCTCTTTATAAGAGGTAGGATTGTTACATGTTTTGAGTAAATCTGATTTTTAAACCTCTTTTTGAGGTTGACTTTGCAAATCTTGATTTTGTGGGTTTTTTTTTTTTCACCACTGTTATATGTACCATTAATTCATGTAATATTATATTAAATTTTTTATAGGGAGGGACTGTTTATAATGTCTCAAGAGGACATCTTAATAGTCATAATCACCTTTTCTAATCTCGTGATTTAGGGTTTAAATCTCAGTGTAATAAAAAAAAAAATCCGAAAACGTTTATAATAATTTTCTACTATGGTCGTTGCATGTATCTCCTACTTTGCACTATTCCTCAAGCTTGACTCATAAAAAAATGGACATAGCGAGCTCCAACTAAATATAAGATTTTTAAATAGACTTGTGGTAAAAATTTTTTGAAAAGATTAGCTCGATATGATAAGATGAAAGCTAAAATTCAAGTTGAGCTGAACAGCAGACCCTAATGCAATCCGAGCTCTAGTGGATCTTGTGCCCGCCGATGTCTGCTTGCAACAATTTTAGTCAGCCATGCAACCTCATTTTCTACAAATTTTCTCGTTGAATATCTCAAGCCCTAGGTTAGTATTTGATAAATTATTCAATGAATCCCCATCAATATTTCATTTATTTTTTTTATTACCAATATTTTGTAATAATAATAATAATAATAATAATAATAATAATAATAATAATAATAATAATAATAATAATAAGAGGACTATGAAACGCAACATTTTGGATGTATATTTATTGCGGAGGTCAATTTATCGTACTTGCTCGATATGTCCCATTTCATCAGTGCCTTATCTGTTTACTTGGGCCTATGAAGCACTTGTCAGCTACGCCTACCTTGCCACCCACTATCACAGCCTAAAGGAAATGTTAACAGGTGAAGCCGAATAAGTCGACTATAGTGGGATACAATATATGTATGACATGAATTATGGGAGAAAATGGAAGAGAAGAGGCAAGAAGGAAGAAGAAGAAGTGTATTGAGAGATAGAGAGGGATAGGGAAAATCAGAGTGGGAGAGAGAGAGAGAGAGCATAGAAGATGCAAATCCTTCAGAATAAACCTACCACTTCTTTTTACAAGTTTTGTACATATACTCCTACTTCCAACTTCTATAACTACCCCTAACCAATTCTTACTAACCAATTAACTACTTGCTGTCTAGACTACCTGATAACTTTTTTTTTTTTTTTACAAACTTAGCTGACATCTCCTTAAGACTCCAAATTGTTACAATTACCCCTCCATTTAATAGGCTCCTTGTCCTCAAGGATTGAAGGATGGAAATTGTGCTCTAATGAAGTCTTTGTCCTCCCAAGTTACTTCTTCAGGACCCAAGTTAACTCATCTAATTAGTACTTGAGTCACTGGCCTATTGTTTCTCATGATCACTCTCCTCTTCAGAATTGCTTCAAGCTCTACAATTGCTTACTTATCTGTTCCCAATAAAGGTAGTGTGGGCATTGTTGTTTGAGTAGGACCAAGCTTCTTTTTCAGTAAGGAGACATGAAAGATCGGATGTATCCTTGATCCTTGAGGTAATTGCAACCTGTAGGCCACCTTGTCTACCTTGTCAATCACTGGGAATGGACTATAGAACTTGGAGGAGATCTTGAGTTGTCTCTTTAGCTCCACAGACTACTGTCTATATGGCTACAGTTTTAGATATACTAGATCACCAACTTTAAACTCCCTTTCTGTGCTATTGAGGTCTGCAAACATCTTCATCCTCTTTTGAGCCTTTGCCAGATGATCATGGAGAATTTGTAACATGGCCTACCTTTTCTGGATGAAGTTGTTAGCAGCAGGAGTTACAGAATCCAAATAAGGTCCTAATGGAATGTGCCTTGGTTGGCATCCATAAATAGCTTCAAAGGGAGTCATTTGAATAATTGTATGGAAGTTTGTGTTGTACCACCATTCCACTAAACTTACCCACTACAACTAGAATGCAGGCCTGTCTGCTGTCATACATCTTAGGTAACATTCTAAGCACTGGTTGAGTCTCTCACTTTGGCCATCAGTTTGAGGGTGGTATGCACTGCTTAATTTGATTTGTGTTCCTACCAATCTGAATAACTCTTGCCAAAATAAGCTTGTGAAGATTTTATCCCTATTTGTTACTATGACATCTGGCAATCCATGTAGTCTGAATATGTGATCCACAAATAACTGAGCCACGGTTATGGCAGAATAGGGATGCTGTAGGGCTAAAAAATAGCCAAATTTTATAAACCTGTCAATCACAACCAGTATAGTATCATGACCTTGTAATTTCGGAAGTCCTTTAATGAAGTCCATGTTGATTTGTGTCCAAGCTTGTGATGGAATAGGTAGAGGTTGAAGCAGCCTGGGGTAAGCTATATTTTCATGTTTATTTTTCTGACACATGTCACACTTTTGCACAAATTTAACAACAAAAGACTTGGGTGATGGCTAATAGAATGTGGATTTAATCCTTCTAAGTGTGCCTTATTGTATAGAGTGCATTTCCATAGCTGAACTATGTATAAACTGCATTATTTTCAGCCTCAGCTAAGAGCTCTTCCCCACATATATCTTCTGATTATATCTTAGAATACCATCCTTGTACTGTATTTCAGGTTTGCTTCCAGGTTGCAAGGTTATTTGGGCTATCAAATTCTGACATTCCAAATCATCTTCATAACTCTGCACCACTCTTTCATCCACTGAGGTTGTACAATGGAGATAGCCATTATGTCATGCTCTAGTTGTTTTCCTTCCTCCTGCAATTCTCTTCTAGAAAGAGTATCAGCCACTTTGTTTTCTACTCCTTTTTTGTATTAAATTTCATAATCATAACCAAGTAACTTTGTGAGGCATTTGTGCTGCAAAGGACTAGTTAGTCTCTACTCCAATAAGTATTTAAGACTTTGGTGATCAGTTCTAACTATGAAGTGATACCCCAACAAATAGTGTCTCCACTTAGTGACAACCATGACTATTGCCATCAGGTCTTTCTCATAGGTAGATAATCCCATACTCTTTGGTTCGAAAGCCTTACTTATGTAAGCAATAAGTTGCTCCTCCTACATTAATACTGCCCCAACCTTTGGAGCATACATCTATCTCCACAACAAAGGTTTTTGAGAAATCTGGCAACCTCATTACAAGTGCAGATATCATGGCCTCCTTAAGCTTCTTGAATGCCATCTCAGCTTCCTCACTCCACAGGAAACTATTCTTCTTAACCAAGTCATTTAGTGGCCTTGCTATGATCCCATAATGTTTCACAAACATTCTATAATAACCTGTTAAACCTAAGAACCCTCTTAGGGTCTTGACAGAGTTTGGAACTGACAATAACAATATGCACTCAGTTTTCTGGTCTTCCAATTTTACCCCTTCCCCAGTTACTACATGACCTAGGTACTCTACTTACCTTTGTGCAAAAATGTACTTAGAAAGTTTGGCAAAAAGTTGATATTGTCTAAGCAATGAAAGGACTATTTGTAGGTTCTGAATATGGGTTGGAAGATCAGCACTATATATAAGGATATCATCAAAGAAAACCAAGAAAATTTCTTGAGATAAACTTGAAAAATATGATTCATTAGGGATTGAAAAGTGGTTGGGGAATTGATCAATCCAAAAGGCATAACAAGGAATTCAAAATGGCCATGGTGCAAGTGGAAGGCTGTTTTGGGCACATCTTGGAGCCTGACTCTAATCTGGTGATAACCAGATCTCAAGTTAATCTTAAAAAACATCTTAGATCCATGTAATTTATCTAGTAATTCATCAATATTAGAGATATGGTATCTATCCTTAATGGTCTGATTGTTTAACTGTCTATAGTTCATACAAAACCTCCATGTATTGTTCTTCTTCTTAACTAATAGGACAGGTGATGTGAAAGGACTGTTGCTATGCCTCACAATGCTATTACTTAACATCTCTTGTATTTGTTTCTCAATTTCAGTCTTTTGGGAGTGTGGATATCTATAGGGTCTTAATTTGACAGGTTGTGCTTCTGATTTTAACACTGTAGGGTGGTCCTGCTGTCTTTCAAGGGGTAAGGAAGTAGGCGTTTGGAAAATATCCTTATATTGCTTAAGTAGGGCTGCTACCTATACAAGTGTTTCTACCTTATTTTTCTCGTCATTAACAGCAATGGACGCACACACCTGTAGCTGTTGTTATCTAAATTTTTTAGTATCCTTGCCCCTAATGAGTTTTATCCGAGGGTCTTGTGCATTCCCTTTTAAAACCACCTCCTTTTGCCCTTTGAAAAACCTGACCTGCAATTGCTTGAAGTCAAAGGTTATAGGACTGAAGTGATATATCAAATCCACTCCTAAATTGATGTCCCATTTACCCAGATTGATTACGCTCAGATTGAATGAGAAAGCATAGCCTTATATTATTTTATAGTTAATGAAGCTGTTTGTACTATTAGTGTCCACCAAAATGGCTATGGTGGTTTTATTTTGTAGTCCTTGAAGTGCTATAGTCTTTCTGGTTAAAGAGTTTGACAATGTACAGAGAGAGACATCCAGAGTTTTACCTGTAGTGCCACTCACTTTCTCTAGTTCACTTTTTGTATCAGTAAGCTCTAACTTTTCATCATCTTCTGCTAATATCAGGTTCAAACCTTCAAGTCGGCATTGGTGTCTTGGGTTGAATTTTTCCCCACACTTGTAGCAAAGGTGGTTATCCCTTCGGTACTGAATTTCTTGAGGGGTGATCTTCTGCAATAGGGCACCTCTTTTAGTGTTTGTTGACAAGTACTTTTGTTGACTTGTTGATTGCCGGCTTGCTGAAGTAGGTGTTTCCATCTCTTTCCTTGTACTTCTTTCACTAGCAGCTCCATACTTACTGCATGAAGTGACCAACTTTCCCTTACTGGCTATTTCCAAGGATTACTCCTGTAATGCTGCAATTTCAAAAGTCTGTAGCAGTGTATTAGGCTTCAATATCCTAACCATTGGTTTGATTTCCTCCTTGAGCCCACTGATGAAACTAGAAATGAAATATGACTTTGACAAGCTGGGATTTCTTATGAGCATCAATGACCACAATTCCTCAAATCTCTCTTGGTATTCCAGAACTGACCCAGTTTGCTGCAGCTTGTTGAACTCTTCCATTTCATCCTGCATTCATTTTCCACCAAATCTTTGACACAAGAGTTTATAAAATTCATCTCACTCCACATTCCATTTTGCTATTTTCAACCCTTGGTACCAAATTTCAACCCTGTCTTCTAGATAAAATTCTATTGTTTTTATCCATTGATGATATGGAATGTGATATATCATAAAGAACTTATAACATCTTCTTACCCAATTACGCGGATCCTCCTGTGAGAATGTTGGTAACTTCATTCTTCCGGAAGATTAGGGGTCTGCATCTTACAATTGTTCTCCTTCCTAGCAGGTTCTGCGTTAGCCTTTTTTCTACTTCCCACTGGAGTTGGCAGCAAAGAAGGTAGTGAGCTTTTGTTTACATCTGGTTCTTCATTGGCTCCTTTACAAAATTTAATTGTAAGAGCATTAAATTTGACTTCTATATTAGTCATGAAGGACTCCATTCTTTCCTCGAGTTGTTCTTTTAACTGTTTATGTGCTGCTTGCGTTTCTTGGCTGAGTTCTTGAATTCGCATTTCATGTTTTCTATTCTGTTCTTCCATAGCTTTTGTTCTTATTCCTTCCGCCATGATCACTGGTAGGTACCTTAAAAGGCCAAGGAAGGAAGGCTCTGATACTAAATATGTCACAGCCCGAAGGAAATGTTAACAGGTGAAGCTGAATAAGTCAACTATGGTGGGATACAATATATGTATGACATGAATTATGGGAGAAAATGGAAGAGAAGAGGCAAGAAGGAAGAAGAAGAAGAATATTGAGAGATAGAGAGAGATAGGGAAATCGGAGAGGGAGAGAGAGAGAGAGAGCACATAAGATGCAAATGCTTTAGAATCAACCTGCCACTTCTTCTTACAAGTTCTGTACATATACTCCTACTTTTAACTTCCAACTTCTATAACTACCTCTAACCAATTTCTACTAACCAATTAATTATTTACTGACTAGACTACCTGACAACTTTTTTTTTTACAAACTTAGCTTACATCTCCTTAAGACTCTAAGTTGTTACACCCACCACGCGGATGGACAACTCGTTTTGTTCTCTTTGCTAGGCCCACTTCCGTTGTCCTACACATAACCCATGGCAACTCCAACTCATAACTTCACTGGCCTACATTGGGGGAAAGGAATTTTTTTTTTAACACGAGATTTAGGAAAGGGTCGTGATTATCAGTGTCATCTTGGGGACGTGGGAGTGGATTTAACAATCAACCCCCATTCCTACGAAGTACGAAAACTTTTTAACATAATATTTCTTTATTTCAAAAATATTTTTATAATATTTTAACACATTAAATTAATTAATATTTATACAAAAATTTTTACATTTTTATATTTATATATTTTCATATTTAATGAATTATATATTTATTTAATTATTATTATTATTTTTATATTATTTATCTTATGATTTTTTTGGTTCCTGATCACCTAGTATCCGGAGTTTCATTTCGATTAATCTGAATCGATCTGCTGTCGAACCCTTTTGGGAAACGATCTTCTAGTGTGATTTTTTCTGTTTGTATGACGAGTCGAACCCGTGCATGATTAAGAGGTTTCAGTACTCTTCTCGCTAAGTCAACCAATGTTGGTATTATTTATTTTATGATTAATAATTATATATTTGATCATTTTAAAATTTTATTATAAAATATAATTATTTTATTATTTTTATAAAATAATTAATATTTTTATAAAAATATTTATATTTTTTATATTTACATATTTACCTATATTTTCGTTTCCCAAATTTTATAAGTTGTCGTTTTTCATGCATCTGTTTTTATTTTTTTCAATTTCCATTTTAGTGCATTCTAGTCTCATTTGAATTATGTTTGGAGGGTCTTTTGCTTTGCCAGATCATGACATGAGAGATATCATGTGCCCTCCGTCCAAAATAATAATAGTAATAATAACTATAAAACACTACTTTTGGATGCATGTTTTTAAACTCATCAATTTCATATAATAATTTATTAAATCAGGCAATAAATATAACTAAAACTCAATATCTTTATAGAAATTCAGTATCTCTTCATCGAAACAATCTCAAGAGTTATCATACTAGAAATCCTCAAGGAAATGCATCAATTATTAATTCAGCTTCCTTAGGATGATGCGAAGTGACTCACAGCTCCAAGCTGAAATAAGACTATACGTCACGTACTTTGATCTTAGCGAAAGGCCAAGAAAGGTATCCATACGTCCCATACTAATAAAACTAGAGATGGGTTGGTTATTATCTGAAAATCGATTCGGTCGGCTTGAAAAAGTTTGATCGGGGATTGAATCGGATGAACAATAACTCAGAATCAACCCGATTCATTATAGTAATCTGATCGATTTGATTCTTATTTTTCTTGAACTGGCCCGCATAGAACCGACCCAATCCGATTCAACAGGATTAATTCACCGACTCAGATCGATTTTAAATAAATTTTTTTAAAATTGACCCCGACTCAGATCAGAAACGCATTAAAACTATGACTGAACCAACCCGTGATTCCTAAATCCATCCGTTAATCAGCCCGAACCGATCAGATGTCATCTCTAGATAAAACAATTCTACTCAATCCCAATCCGGCAAAAGAATCCAGTCCTACCAGTGCTGAAATAAGATCATACGTCACCCTAATTTATTTTTTCTTTTGGAAATTTGTTACTTCAATGATCAATTCACTAATCAGCTTTAGGTACATGTGGTTTCCAATTTGCAATAAAAGACATAAAGTGATAATGACCCATCTGACCATGTAGGGTTAGATGATTACAACGTTTGACAGAGAGACTAAGAAAAGCTAATCAATCAGTGCATAAGCCAATTAATTAATTAAAAAAAAATGTAGAAACCTTTCTTGAGGTTCGAGTTGATACACCATTTATCGGTTGGTTTGGGGGATTATTGAAACCTTTTGTCGGCATTTAATGATTATTAACTCACCTGTAATTTTTTATTTAAATTTATTTTATTTATTGGCAGATATCTACTAAAATAAAAATTTTTAACATAACAATAATTCAAATAAAAATCTTTTAATTTTGTCATTGTTTTAATGATTTTTTAGTTCAAAAAAAAGGGAAATTTGTAGGAAATGTACTCTCCGAATGAACACATAATTTGAATGGTTGATCCAAAGAAAGTGAGTTAACAAACAAACAGTTAACTTGATAGATAAAAATATTAAATCTCTTAATCGAATTTCAGATTCAAAAGTTAAGAATAGAAAAAATTACGTTGAAAAAATTCTTTTAAAATTAGATCCGATAATACTCAAATCAAATTAATCAAAATATAATTTCGCATAATGATTGATTATTAAAAGAGAGAGCGTGAGAGTCATTGGTATTTACTAATTTAGTTAGTAAAAATTTGGAGATTTTAAGAAAAAAAAAATCATATATTCAAGTCACACTTACATGCAGAAGTGTGAGAATAGAAAGGGGAGAGTTAACCCGATTCCGTAAAATTAATTATTTCTTAAAAAAAAAAATATATGTGCAAGATAAAACTTTTAAAATTGCTATTTTACTTTCAAATCATCTCCTACAATTACCATGGTTGATTATAAAATATTTAGGGACTCCTTTGAAAAAATCTCTTCTTATTTTATTTATAATCTTATCAATAAAAAAATAATTTCTATAAAAAAGTAAAATCTAACAAATAGCAATTTGCACATCGTTTCGAAGCATGATGTCTAACCAAGAGTAGCCATACATGCCAAATCATGATTGACAAACATTTTTCATATTATATTAATAAATTTGGAAATTGAGTAATAACATTTATTTATTTTTTTGGCATAAATTAAACGGTTAAATCGGGTCTGTGGATACTTAAAAAGTAAAAGTTTCTCTATCTCAGCTTTTGTCATATATAAGAGTCGAACTGAGAAATTGCTTAAGAAATATCAATATCTAACCACTTGAGAACGTAAGTATTAGTAAACATTTATTAGAAAAGAGAGACAGGAAGAGATTGCTTTTAAATTCAACCAAGGACTAAATTTCTAACAATTACATCACTGATTTAGGGGGTGAGACGGACTAGGATTATTGCTAGATTTAATACATTAATATGTAAGATAAAAATCAGTATCATTTTCCCCAAGTGAAAGAGCAATAAACTAAGATTTTTTTTTTTATTATTATTCTAAGTATTAATGGCTTTAGAGATTGTTAATTTGAATAGTTATTTAATAATTAATAATTATTTTATTATTCATAGTAGTTTTGAATCACAGTCCAAAAGATTAAAAGCTAGAAAAAATGGGAAAAGGCAAAAAGCTTGTGCCTGCTGGTGCACTCGTACTCTACATAAGTACTAGTGATTGGCCCACGCTAATGCGTTGGGTGTCCATAAAATATGAATTGTGTTATTTTTCTGTATAAATATTTATTAGATTTATAATTAACTCAATATTTGAACTAAATTATTGTTTAAATCATTAAAAAATATGACGTATATCAGCAATAAGGAAAAAAAAAGTTTAACCACTGCAACTCTAAAAAAATAATAAATGAGATAAAAAAAGGTAATATGTGGAGTAAAAAAGTAAAGAAATGAGGAGATGACCATCTATAGGTTTCTAAAAAAATAAAAGAGAAAAAACCTATGTTTAAAAATGAGCGATTTAAGAGAGAAAAAGGGTTAACAATTAAAAAAAAAGATTTGAATGGAAATAATAAAAAACTATGATTTAAAAATAAATAGACGATTATTTATGGTGTCAAAAAAATAAAAAAAGAAAAACCTATACTAAAAAAATCGAAAGAGTAAAGTTAAACAAAAAAAAGATAAAAAATTAAGAATCTGAATGAATAAGTGGAGCTGAAAATGAGTAAAAACTTATATCTAAAAAGACTAACAACTTAAAGGAAAAATAATGTAGAAAAAAAAGCAAAAATTTGAATAAAAAAATTGTGGTTTAAAAATAAAGACACGACCATTCACAAGACCAAAAAACAAAAAGGGGAAAAATCTATATCTGAAAAAATGAAAGACTTAAGAGAAAAAAAGCTGGATTAAAAAATAAAAAGAGTAAGGACCTGAATGGAAAAAAAAAATTAAAAAGGTGCAACATAAAAATAAAGGGATGATTATTAGTGGGCTAAAAAATAAATAAAAAAACCTATGTCTTAAAAAGATGAATGACCTAAATAAAAAAGGGTTAAAAAAATCAAAGAATACCAAGTGGTTAAAAAAAGATGAAATATCCAAGCCAAAAAAAAAGAAAGCACAAGGACCTAAATTTTAAAAAAAAAGTATAGTCTCAAAAAGATGAATGACCTAAACCAAAAAAAAGAAAGAAAAATGGGTCAAAAAAATATAAGGACCTGAATAAAAGAAAAATAGTGGGTTTCCCAAAAGTCGAAGGACCTAAGCAAAAAAAAAGGAAAATCAGGCAAAAAAAAGTAGAAGGATTTAAACAAAAAAAAAAAATAACAGGTCTTAAATAAAAAAAAGAACACAGTGAGGTACTCCCAAAAGACGAAAGACTTAAGTGAAAAGAAAAAGAAAGCAGGTATAAAAAAGTAAAAGGATTCGAATGAAAAAATTAATAGGGACCTAAATGAAAAGAAAAATATAACGGGATCCCCAAAAGACGAAGGATCCAAGTGAAAAAAAAAAGGGACAAAAAAAGTAGAAGGATTTGAACAAAAAAATAGTAGCTTCTAAATGAAAAAAAAAATAGTGCGGTTCCCCAAAAGATAATGGACCTAAGTAAAAAAAAACTGATAAAAAGACTCAAGAACTCGAAGGAGAAAAAATCAATGGGGAAAAATTACGAGATCCTTAATTAAAAAAAAATATAGTGGAGTCTTCCAAAAGAAGAAGGACCCAAGTGAGAAAAAGAGACAAAAAACTTAAGAATTTGAATAAAAAAAAAAGATAGCAATGAGGGTACTTTGGTCATTCAAAAAAAGAGGATGAACAATAGCTATGGAGTCCTGAATAAATGGAGAAAAAAAACATAGAGAGTTCTCTAAAAGAGGAAAGATCCATGCGGAAAAAAAAAGAAATAAGACAAAAAATGTAAGGAGTTGATTGAAAATATATATATATATATATATATATATATATATATATGTATCAATGGGGATACTTTGGTTATTCACAAAGAGGTGGATGAACAGTAACATATAGTAATAAGCGGATGAGCAGTAATTGCGGAATCATGAATGAAAAAAAATAGAAGGTCCTCCAAAAAAAGGACCCAAAAGCAAAAAAAAAAAAAAAAAAAAATAGCAATGTGGGCACTTTGGTCATTCACAAAGAGAAGGATAAGTAGTAGCGCATATAGTATTCCCAATTGACACTTTATATAATAGGGTAAAAAAAAAGATATAGCGCTCTTTAAAAGAGAAATGATTAAAACGAAAAAATAAACAAAACAAAGTAAGAATTAAAACGAAAATTAAAAAAAAAAAGATAACAAAGGATATTTTCGTAATTGGACTTTGGGTACTGTTTATGAACAGTAACCCCAAGGGTAAAAAAGAAAAAAAGATATAACATTCTCTAAGAGAAAAAGGGTCAAAGTAAAAAAATGGATCAAAAAAATAAAGAAAAACGAAATGAAGAAAAAAAAAAAGATAACAAGGGTAGTTTGGTAATTGAACTGGGTACTGTTTATGAACAGTGCAGTTCAAAAAATGCAAGGAATAAAAGGTAAAGAGGAAAAAAAAAAAAAAAAAGAATAGAAAGTCTGGTAATTGGACTTAGGGTAATGTTTATGAACGGTATGCGTGAACAGTAACCCTAAGCAGCTATTTATATATAATCATTAAACTTGTGTCTCCTGCGCACTTCAAGTGAAGATTACTCTCTCTCTCTCTCTCAGTCTCACACGCACACACACACTCTCTCTCTCTCTCTCTCAAATTACGATGGCTTCACCAGCTGCTCCACTAGTGAATCCAGCTAAATCATTCATCAAGACACTAGCAGAATCACCCAATCTCACTTCCATCCCTTCCACTTACACTTACTCCACAGCACCCTTAACGGAGCCAGTGGTTTCAGGGTCAGAAGAATCAATTCCCATCATTGATTTCTCTCTCCTCACCTCTAGTTCTCCTGATCAACGCTCCCAAACTATCCATGACCTTGGCAAAGCTTGTCAAGATTGGGGCTTCTTCATGGTAAAAATTCAAAACCCACAAATAAAATAATAATAATAATAATAATAAAAGTTTCTTTTTACCAACCCGTTTTCTTCAACTTTTATTTCCTTTTTTTTGGTAGGTAACCAATCATGGAATTCCAGAGAGTATGATGAAGGGGATGATTGAGGGGATGGAAGATTTCTTCAATCTTAGAGAGGAGGAGAAGAAAGAGTTTCAAGGGAAACATGTGTTGGACCCAGTCAGATGTGGCACCAGCTTTAATGCTTCTGTGGAGCAAGTCTTCTTTTGGAGAGACTTTCTCAAGGTTTTTGTGCATCCAGAGTTTCATTTCCCAAACAAGCCTCTTGGTTTCAGGTATATCACTCTAATTGTAACCTTTTTTATTCCTTTTTAAATTTTCAAATAAAAAATAATATAGAAGCACCATATCCCGTCCTAATACTCCTCAAGGTCAAAAGTTGTCACGAGGAATACTTTTTATAATTTTTACCTATTTTTGTATATTATTGTAGGTTATAGTTCTAAAATATATTAATTTATATCAACGATTTATAAGTTTTATGATAGAATAATAAATTTTTTTAATCAAAATCTTGATTTCGAATTTTAAAAATAAAGAAATAGATACTGAGAGTATCAATTTTTAATTTAAATTTTATAACTATTTGAATTGAATTAGTCAAATTTTTAGATATCGGTGATAAAGAAAAAATATTTATATTAATTTATGAAAATACAAACATTGAATGATAAAATTTGAATTTTGAGTTAAAAACCTAATTAATTCTTACTTTGGCTTTGTTTGGTTAGATAAATATCATATTAGTATTATATCAACCACGATGCTGACTCCAAGGGGTTTAACCGTCACATAATATTGACATAACTGATCAAATCCTTTTAATTGGGAATAATTTTAAAAAATATATTTTAATATGAATTATTTGTATTTTTAATATTATAATTAAAATTTTATTCAAAATAGAATATAATTTCATTCATAATAAATAACATTTCCTTCGAAATATCACACACACTTGAGTGACAGGAGTGTTGCCGTGTCTAACTCAAGTATGTGTCGTGTCCGTATGTGTTTGCTGGTGTCCGTCCATGTCAACTCTTATCCTTTTATTATTTTGTCGTATAATACACAAATTAGTGCCTCGACTTGTACAAATGCAGTGAATTGTCACACGAGTATTGCAAAAGAGTTAGAGAAGTATATGGGGAATTGTTGAGGGGGATCTCAAAGAGCTTGGGATTGGAAGAAAGCTACATTCAGAACAGGTTGAACATGGAAGATGGATTCCAAATCCTGATTGGGAATTTATATCCACCATGTCCACAGCCTGAGCTTGCAATGGGAATGCCACCACATTCCGACCATGGCTTCTTGACCCTTCTCATAGAAAACCAAACGGGTGGCCTTCAAATCCAACACAATCACAAGTGGGTCAATGTCAAGGCCATTCCCAACTCTTTCCTTGTTAATACTGGCGATCAACTTGAGGTCTGTGTTTGCCTGTAACATCTTTCGTGTTCTTTTGTTTATTTAGCTAACCATGAACACTTACTGTTCCTTGGATGATACAAGATATTGACCAACGGGAAGTACAAGAGCAACGTGCATAGAGCAACAGTGAACAACAAGGCAACAAGAATATCCATAGCTCTACCAAATGGACCATCATTGGAGGACATTGTTGGTCCTGCACCTGAGTTGACTGACAAAGAAACCAATCCTCCGAGATATATGCCCATGAAATACAAGGACTATCTGGAGCTTCAACAGGGCAATAGGCTTGATGGAAAGGCCTGCTTGGATCATGTTAAAATCCTAAAGTGATCAAGTTTGATTAATTTCTCTATTTCCTTGCTTTGTTATCACTTCCGTTCCATCTAAAATAAAAAGAGGCTGTGTCTCAAATTTGGCCTTGGCATTGTCTGGTGTTAGATGCTTATCTGCCCTAAAAGTTTTGTAAACTTTCATGGTTGGTGTTGTTATGATTGGACGAACGTTGTATGCTAATTTGTTCGAGGTATTATTGTTAGATTTATTTGAACTTAAATACACGGTGGAAGCAATTTTTGAAAAATTAAAAAGATCAAATTTCGGGTAATACCTCAATGTATAGGGTCTCCAAAATCTATGAACCGCGAACTCTCGAAAAAAAAAAAAAAAACACTCATGGTCAAAATGGTGATCACGAAATTAATCGAACCACCATTATGGATCCATGACGCATCAACTCAAACTCCGATAAGTAAAATGACAGGAAAAAATTTCTTATTTAAAATTTTTTCAAAACCCTCTAATTGATTCTCACTCTAGAGATTTTTTTATTTTCTCTCTTAGGTTACCTCTCACACAACCTTACGATGTTTTTTTAATGTGTGTAGAGAACTCAATATTTCATTCTCATACAAATTCCCACAAAAATTAATACACGTTCAAGTGGTTTTACAATTAGAGAGAGAAGTGGAGTTATGGGGAAATTAAATTAGGATCATGAGCTAACTTCCCATTTATTTAAATTTAAGTTATATTTACGTATGGTAAAATGCTTCTATGTGGACATATTTATTAATATCTCTCACTTATATACGAGAGTATTTTATATTTGTCACAAAATCACAACTCATGCGACCTACTATATCACCTTGCTGGACTTTCATACAAGATTGAACGTTGTATGACCGGTGAGTATATTTGCAAACAAAGATTTTTCGATATACCTGTTAGGATAATCAAGAAGCCATCGTTAATACAAAAAAGAACTTATTGTACCCTAAACTCAACGCAATTACATTCATCGAGTCACTTTTCTCATCGAAAGTGATCTTTAATCATTGCTCGACCGTGTATCCAGTATTATGTTTACATCCCAATATGGACAAACATAACAGACTAGTCGGTGAATACAACATAATAATATAATGTCGATTGATTTTCCTTTTTCCAAACTCGAATTTATCGGTCTCAATTCAGCTGCTTTCCTAGACCTACCCCTTAAATCTCAATTTATTTTTCGGACCATAGGTAAACAGACTAAAGTAACAAAAACTAAACCAAAACTTCTAGAAACAACCGAAAATAGTAAGGGTACAAGAGATCTCATTCAATGGATCTCAGGTCTCACACAGTAGCAACGGGGATCAAGATTGAATCATTGTCTCATGTAATATAGTTCTCATTATCGCTAGTCATTTTATCACACGCGGTATGAAATACGTGTCATAGTATTATTTTCTCATCTCTCAAAATGACATATGTCAGATTTCTCTAATACTGTGTAGATATGTGACTCAGTCTATACATAAGAGTTTACCCAGAAATCTTAGAAAGAATATTTCAGAGACAATATCACAAATTGCAGGTGATATCTAAGACTCAAATCTAGCTACTTACAGGTAACATGGATGTTGGTACATCCATGTCAGTCATATCGCATATGACCTTATTCTGAACACGTATTAGGACGATTTATATTTTAATAGGGTTACTCTCAAAACCTTTTATAACTAAAATTTGTCTCATCCCCGCTCACTCAGAGTTGGAGGTAGTTATTTGTGTGTGAGAGTCGATCGTGCTTGCCTGATATATCATTTGTCATAAACACATCACATGATATATGACAATAAGTAAGTGCAACAAATATGTAACTAAATAATATACACATGTCATATATATAAAATAATAAATATCATAATCAGTACATAGTGAGAAGTGTAATAATACACGTAAATTCAATGATTCCTATCTCTCACAAAGGAATATCTTATAATGGATTTGGTGAAGGGATCGGCCACCATGCTGTATGTAAAAATATACTTAATTTATCACTTCGCCCTTCTTGATGATATCTCTCATAAAGTGGTATCAGATATCCACGTGTTTGGTCCTACTGTGATATATAGGGTCTTGGGTATAGACATTGGCGGCCTAATTTTCACAATAAATCATCACTAGCCTTCCATAATTTGTCACATTCCCTAAGTTATCTGAAAGTTTTCGGAGTCAAACACTCTTTTGAATTGTCGCTGAGTATGCCACAAGCTCAACCTCTATCATAGATAGAGATACACAACTTTGCTTCTTGCTGCTCTATAAGACAACAAGAACTTGATATCGATTTGCATCCATCTAAATCGTCACCCCAGTCGACGTCTGAATATCTAACGAGATGCAAATCACTTTCTCCACAACACAATGAGAGCTCCGCAGTTCCCTTGAGGTATCTCGGAATCCTTATCACTGCTCTCCAATGATTTCTTCCAGGATTCGATTAATACCTACTCACTAAACTGATTGCAAAATAAACCTCTGGTCGTGTGCATAATATTGCGTATATCAGACTATCCATTGCACTAGGATAATGGATTTTTCTCATCTACCTTATCTTTTCCAGAGTTTTAGGGCATATGTCAAGACTTAGACCTTCACTTTTAGCGATAGGAATATCTATGAGGTTGTAATCGCTCATCCGCTCGAGAATTTTCCTAATGTAAGACTTTTGTGAAAGAGTAAACACCTGTCTCGAACGTTTCCTTTGGATCTTAACTCTGAGGAATATCTATGAGGTTGACTGATTGCAAAATCAACCTCTGGTCGTGTGCACAATATTGCGTATATCAGACTATCCATTGCACTAGGATAAGAAAATTTTCTCATCTCCCTTATCTTTTCCTGAGTTTTAGGGCATATGTCAAGACTTAGGCCTTCACTTTTAGCGATGGAATATCCATGAGGTTGTAATCGCTCATCCCAAAATGCTCGAGAACCTCCCTGATGTAGGACTTTTGTGAAAGAGTAAACACTCGTCTCGAGCATTCCCTCTGGATCTTAACTCCGAGGAACAACTGAACCTCACTCATGTCCTTCATATCAAAACTCGACAATAATCACATCATAATGGTCATCAAATACTTTCTGTTGTTCCTAGTCAACAGAATGTCATCATACATAATGACATGATCACAAAGGAGTCAGAAGAACGTATAAGATATACACGATGATCCTCCTTGATCATCACAAAGCCGTAATATATCACCTCATCGTGAAATCTCTAGTGTCATTGCTTGGATAGATGCTTAAGGTCGTATATCGACTTCCGAAGTTGGAAGTTCTTATCCTCCTAATCTATAGGAATAAAGCCAGATGACTATTCCATGTAGATCTTCTCATCCAAATTTTTACTCAAGAAGGCAGTCACAACGTCCATCTGGTATAATTTCAGATCCATGTCTGCGAGAATCACTAAAAGTAAATGGATTGAGATAATCTCACATTCTGTTTGAGTTTAACCCTTGGTTACCAGACGGGTCTTATACATCTTCACCGATCCGTTGGCCCCTCTCTTGATCTTGAGAACCCACTTATTCTCAATGACCTTTCTACTATCAGGCAAATCAACTAGGTCTCAGACCCTGTTGATTCTCATTGAATCCATTTTCTCATCCATGGCCTTCAACCAACGGTTCGTCGTAGAACCTGCCAGAGACTTCTGGACTATTTTGGATTCCTCATCATCCTCAGAAGTCATAATAAGAGACCCACCCTCAATCGGGAAACAACATTTAAGTATATGTCAATGAATGCTCATACGATGAGGAGAGAACCTCTTCTTCTCTAGATGGATCATTCCCACTAGAACCAAGATCAGTAATGGGTTCTTGGGTCACGTCGCTGGACTCAGCTGAGCCACTAGGCTCATCCATCTCATAAAAGGAAAATTCTCGATCTATTTTACTTCTCTAAGGAAAATCATTTTCAAGAAACGTGACATCACGAGACTTTATCTCAATAACAGTGTCGTTCATATGCTTACCTAAGAACACATTTCTCTTGGAGTGCTCTGAGTATTTCACAAAGATACACCTATTTTCTCGTAAGCCTAACTTACCGTGTGAGTGCGAGAAATCATGAACATACACGCACAACCCCATGGACTCAAGTGACTAAGGTCAGACTGTCTCCCTGTCCAAAGCTCATATGGGTTACTGACGACGGACTTTGGTGGAACACGATTGAGGATATAAGCTGCAGCCAATAAAGTATCTTCCTAATAAGAGATGGGCAAATAAGCTTGCGTCATCATCGATCTCACCATCTCCAACAAAGTCCTATTCTTCATCTCGGCCACTATACTCCACTTAGGAGTAATAGGAATAGTCAGTTGTCTCATAATACCATTCTCGAAACAAAGTCTTCAAGTTGTTCAAACAAATACTCGTGCTCCCGATCGTTTCTGAGAATCTTCATTTTCAAGTCTAACTGATTTTCAATTTCGCTAATAAACCTCATGAAGTATTCTAATATCTTAGATTTGTGCGAAATCAGATAGATATTACTGAAACACATATAATCGTCTATAAATATAATAAAATACACAATTTCATTTCGGGCTCTCATTTATATAGATATCGGAGTGGATCAATTGCAATAGAGTCTTAACTCATTGTTTTGCCAAATGATTTTCTTATAGTTTTTCCGGTTAGGAAAAACTCACATACGGGCAACTCGACCTTGTTTAGTAGGCCTGACAGACCACTTGCTATTAACCGATTCATCCTCTTTTGTCCTATGTGTTCAAGTCTACTATACGATATAGTAATATTATTAACTATGTTATCAGATGTAAGGGCAATAGGAGACAAACAAGAAATACCACTAAGAAGAATCACATCCGGTGCATATAGTCCATCGTGGACAAAATCAGAACAAATTAAAGAAGTGTCGTAATGGATAGAAACTAATGAGTTTTCAAATGATAAAACATATTCTGGACGGTCTAAACAAAGTATGAAGATCAAGTTCCATTGTATATCCAGAGTATAAATCCTCCTAGCATGAGGACTTACTTGGCGGAACACTACGTACGCATTCCTACCTCGAGTTATGTGGTTGGTGGCTCTTGAGTCTACAATCCACAAAGGTGAAGACTCAGTAAGCATCACAATAGATGAAACAAAACTCAAACCATATAAATGAGAAGGACATACATTCAGCTTGTCACACTCATGAGTAAAATGATCAAATCTACTACAGATGTAGTATTCCACCTTGGTCTTATTCAGTTCCTTCTCCCTGCGCATTAGTACTCTATTGTCGGATTTCTCGGATGACTTCTTCTTGTTTGGTTCTCGAGTTTTCTTTTAATACTTTTTTCATTTGTGTTTGGTGCCACAGAAACCCTTACTCGATTTTGGCATATAGGCATGACTCGAGTGCAGCCTACTTGCCTCCATATGCTCCTCCTTGAACTATAGTGCCTACTCACATAAGTGAAAGTACGAATACTTTTGTCGTGCATGAGATAGGATTTCATGGTCTCCCATGAATCAAGTAATAACTGAATCACACCCAATACTTGAAACTCATTCGAAATGGGCTCGCCCGCATTTCATATCCCGACGATCATACTTGACATTTGCATTAAATATTGCATCATTGTATGATCAATCATTTTCATATAAGTGATAAATTTATAAGTCAACATTCTCACCTTAGGAGATGAAAGAGCACCATAATACTCCTTTAGGGCGAGCCAAACTAACATAACCATATGATACAGTACATAGATCGAGATCAAGTTATCGTGCACTCTACTAATCAGGATTGCTCTAGTGTGACTATCATTCTTCTTCCATGCACGATAGACCTCCTTATCCCATCTAGCTTGAGATGTGGTGCCCTCCACGGGGTCCATTATCTCGTACCTCAAAATCTCAAAAGGATCCTACTCATCGAGGATAAACTGAATCTCTCAATGCCAAATATCATAATTATCACCATTTAGTTTATTCTCCTTACAAAGATCCAACACAAAAGTTTTTGAAATAGTTATAGAGACATTAGTAACTCATTGATACTTATTCTTATATTTTGTACACCCTACGAATCAACAAATCGTGAATGATTTTAGTATAAACCCCAAAGCGAGCGTATGAGTTAATGGACATTATACACTAAAAACTAGAATCATATCTTATCATCTAGATTTGGACTCGGTATACAAAAGCCCACAAAAATAGGATTAGTGCTCTTGGACTCAAAAGCTCTCCTGGATAACAAAATGTTAAATCTAGCGGGCTTGTTGTTAAGCGAGAAGGTGCAAATTAGGAGGCCCCTTCTGGTTCATAAGGGGGCGACAGAGCTTGTTGGTGCTTTTTCTTTCATCAAGGGGGAGGACCTTTTGGAGGTAACCACCAAAAGGCTGATGAGGGGGAAGTCCAAGAGGAGTGGTGAAGAGGGGGAGAGCGTATTAGAATAAGGCGCTCCATCGGTAGATGCTCTCTCCATTTCAATTCTAAGGAAATTGAGGAGAAAATTGTGGATGTCGTGCCTAGAAAGTAAAAAAGTGGGGGAGAACAAAGAAGGGGATTCGGTAGGTGTGTCTGTGGCTCCTCAACTAGAGACAGCAAAGCAAGTAAGGGGAGAAGAGGGCGAGATTGAGGTGGCCCATCCTCGATCACCAATATTAGCTGTCAAAGGGGGCACTAAGAGAGAGGATACCAAGGGAGTGCCCGAGATGGAGGACCCTGAGAGGAGGGCTCTTGGTGGACCTGGGCATACTCCTCTTAAGCGTATGGCTTGGGGGTTTATAGCTGGGCTGTCCTCTGTCTTGCCAGAGATTTTGCATGTGCGGAAGGGCAAAGGGGTAGCCTGAGAAAAATGGCTCCTCTTCTGCCTATTTTGGTTAGGTCTTTCGACTATAGGAAGGATCTGAAGGAGAGGACTACCGTAATGATTAGTGCTGACAGTAATTGCTAGAGTTATATTGATATTATTGAAGCAAGGAGGTTCACTGACCAACTTGTCTATCACTGCTCCGAATTGGAGTTAAACAGGTTGTTCATGGAGTAGGGCGATGGAGCCAAAATGTCCATTGGGATTTAGATAGGATTTTCTTTTAGAGGTATGTTTTATTTAAGTTTTCTGGCTCTGGTTACTAACTCAATATATATTGTGCAAACTATTATTTTAGCTGAATTCTAGAGGTTAAAAAGAGATCGGATGGTGGGACATCTAAAGCACTTGGTGAGCTAGATGGACGTGGAGATCTCCCTTTACGCACCACCCTGGCTCATAAGGAGGGGGGGTTAAAGAAGAGCGGGTGGCCAGTGCTGCCTTAAATAATAAAAATGAGGGCTAACCTGGAGTTCACATTTCAGTAATGTGATGTGGCCATTGTGGACTGTGAAAGGTTAGAGGCCACAACGAGGAGGAACAAGGTGAGATTGCAAGTTACTGAGAAGTGAACAGAGGATCAAGGGGAGAAGATAATTGAATTAGGAGACAGATATACAAAGGTTGTCAAAAACCACCAACATGGTGAGGAAATACTCTTCGAGAGGCTACAACGGGCTGAGGACGCTCTCCATTGGATAAGGCTAGAGGAGCACTTAGTTGCGATAATTGGTGATGTTGATCCTAAGGCACCAGGTCTGGATGATGTGGGTTCTTGTGCCATCGATCTCTGAACCAACTTCGCGTCTTTGTGGGAGAAGGCCCTTCCTCCTCATCCACCTCCTTTATCGTGATCTCTGTGTATTTTATATATATTCCCCTCTTTCTGATGTACTGTGGCCTGATTTGTGCGGACTTTATCTTTTTCTGTTGTATTTCATATATGTAATATTTGAAAGAATGAAGATTTTTAATAGCCTCATCTCCTTGTGTTTTCTTGTCTCCATTGTATTCTCGTTGCCTTGTTGATTGTGTGTTAAGATAGAAGAACTTGAGTATTGGATGGTCTTAGAGTGCATTATAGTCGAGAGGGGGTGTTAGAAACCTTTCTAAGTGTAGAAGCAAAGAGAATAGGAGTTAGACTTCGCTCGCATGCTAGGATCTATTGAGCCAAGAGATGAGAAGTTATGTCTTATTAGGGCCTGCATGAGCATAGAGTCGAGAATGTGGGTGCTGAGACTTATATGTAATACCGACACTACGGTGTCCGTATTATACTCTCGTTCTTGAATTTAATAAAATATTCCTCAGTCTATCTATATAGAGAGAAATTTCTATTTATATTGATTTTCGATTTTGGGGTCTTTAAATTAAAAATTTTGGTATATTTAAAGTATCCGTATTTCCGATTTGTAGTGTAAAGTGAGTATAAAAATATATAGATGAATATTTATTCTTTTATTAATTTATTTATTTACTCATTTAATTATTTACAAATTTATTTTATAAAAGGAAATATATATAATAATAATAATAAATAAATAAATAAATAAAGAGAGTATGAGTGAAGATGCAGCGTTTTGACCCAAAACACTGCATCTCCCCCAAATTAGAATTAGGGTTAGAAAACCCTAATTCTCATCTCTCTCTCTCTCTCTCTACTCTCTCTCTCTCCCGCGGCTCTCTCTTCCTCTCTCGATCTCACTCTCCGTCGCTCTCCCTCTCTCGCCCTCCTCCGCCCTCTCCGTCGCACCGCCACCTCCCTCCACCGTGATCAACCACACACCACCGCCTTCCACCGTCACTTTCCCTCTCTATCTCTCGCTGTTTCTCCCTCTCGCGATTCTCCGCCACTCCGCCACCACTTTCTTCGCCACCCTCTCCGCCACCGCACACCACCACCTAGCCGACCCCCTCTCTGTCTTCTCTCTCTATCACACTCTCTGTTTCTCTCTCAACCTCTGTCGCGCTCTCTCTCTCAGTTCTCTCTCTCACTAGCGAAATAGTTTTTCGCCCTCGGTCGACTGTCTCCACCACGCGCAACCACAGAGCTTTCTCTGCTCCTCGCGCGCGACTGCTGAGCTTTCCCTTCTCCCTCATGTGTGATTACATAGCCTTTCCCCTCTCTCTCCTTGGCTCGCTCGCATAGTGCTAGTGGTGAGCACTGATTTCACCTCTGCTGACGACCCAAATTAGTGCTCTGTGGACGCTCATAAGCCCTAGGCAGTGACAACACCTCATCCTCTGCACAGGTAACTGTTTCCTAGTCCTAGCTTTGGGTTTTGATTATTCTAAGAAATTAGACCTAATTAGTAAATCTTTTTATGATTAGGAAGCACTGTAGATTCTGGAGTGGATTGAGGAGACATTCGGATGAAAGTTGTGAACTGAGAAAACCCTAGGTGAGTGATTTATGGTTTATTCAATTTTGTTGACTAAATTTAGAGTAAATTTAGGATAAGAAGTATTATATATGTTTAGGTGTATGTTATATTCGATTAGAATGTATTGTCTGACATTATATATGTGATTATTAAGGATAAATATAGGATTTTATATGAATTTGGCTGTTTGATACGAAAGAAGCATGTTAAAGGATAATATAATCGAGTTGAATTGATTTGAATAGTTTCCCTTAGAGTTAATTTGACATATGCATGAAAATAGTCAGAACTTGGGATTTGAATTTAAGGATTGATGCAACATTTTTCATTATAAATTGTCCTGCATATGAGAAATCAAAATACAACTTCTATATTTTGAAACTAGATTTTTATACGTTGAAAATGATATATGGGTTGAGACATTTGGATGAGAATCGAAAAGTTTGTGATTTTTCAAAGAATTTCTATTTCGGAGGAAACTAATTATTTTATATTTGTTTCCAACTTTGAGTGATCTTTAGGGTTGAATTGGACTTGGCTTTGATTGTGTTACTTATTTATAAATGACAGGAAATTGATGACATAATTGTGATTGTTTATTAGGAAAAATCAATTGAGGATCAAGTAAGATTTCATATGATTGAATTGTAAGTATATGCAAGTGTATATGGGCTGAAAAGTGTGGTGTTGTTGGTTGAGCATAATGAGATGTTATTGTGTGCTAAAATTACCTTAAAGGCCAATGAGAATGGTAGAGAGTGTGTAGAATTTTTGTGGTGCAATGGTGAATGCGCATGGATATAATTGAGGTCAAGGTGTGAGGAATATATGTATGTATGACTAATGTATGTGTATTATATTTGTATATCGAAGGAGAAAATTTAATAAAGAATAAATATGTTTGTATGCAGACTGTTTTGTGTATGCAAAGGGTGGAATGGGAGGCATGTATGCTTGGTGATGATACTGTGAGGTATGAATGTATGCAACATTGAAGTTGTTATTGGTGATGGAGAAAGAGGAAGATGAAATGCGCGTAATTGAGAGAGTATTTAGCATGTCCTAGTTTTGACCTAGATATAGGGTTAGTTAAAATGCTAACTAACTTAGTAATTTTTCAATTCATGACATATGTGATGTGTTACATTTGTAGTGACCTGCTTGGAGACCGATCGAGAGGAGTATAGTTTCGACACTTGTTGTGCATTGTAGGGAGTGATTGACCCTCCCGTATACGGTGAGTGAGACCCTAATCTCTTGCATGAAATAGTGAAAATCTGATTTTTTCGTGTTTTTAAACAAGACATGTTTTGATATGCATTGATTCGACGTGTGATATTAAATCTCAAATCTGTTTTGTGACTATTGAAGTGTCATAAACTTATGTTTTCTATGACTATACATCCATGGCTTGAAATGAATTAATATTGTGCCATTATTTGAGAACTAGAATGTTTTCTATTCTACCATTGCATTGGTATGTTGATTTGAAATGATTTGATGAAATGTATTGTCACACGGATTTGAAATGTTTTGAGCAACTATGTGGGTTGGATGCCTACTAGTTATGAGATGATATGATGATATGATTCTTACCTGTGAGACGTTGTGCCCTTGTGATACTATGATGATGACAGTGATGATTCCGTAGCTACGAATGACGTTTGTAGAGGCACGGGTTATCCGGATACGCTTTGGCCAGTGGTATCCGCAAACATCGTGATTGTGTTATGTATGGGTCCGGTTGAACCATGTATTGGGGAGGTCCATCACGTATAGGCGGTCTAGCACCGAGAGTTGCTTGTACATGATTGTGATGTTCTGTATGGGTCCAATTGCACCGAAAGAGGAGGTCCGTCAGATATAGGCGGTCTAGCACTAAGAGTTGCTTGTACAAGCTAACGTCAGGGTAGAAAGCGACTTTGAATACTTTACATAATAAAACCCCCGATGCACCTGTCCTTGATCGTGGTTGACCTTTGCCAGGATCCTTTTGGCTAGCTCTATGATCTACCTGATTTTAAATGGATGCATATATGTATGATATCGTGTGAAAGATTAAATGAGTTCATTTTATTGAAAATACCATGATTTACTGCAAATACGAATTTTGTACTTTGTGTCGACCCTACGTGATCTTGATATTAAGATCCGTAGTTGGCCGTATATATATTATGGGATGACTGTATAAATTTTGGACTTTTGTTTACGAAACTCTCATATTTCACTTGCATTGAGGCATTTGTAAATATTTAAAATGTTAGCTTGGGAATTTGTTATACAATTGTATAAACTTAGGTCCGCTCGGTGTGGCAGCTGCTCATTGCTCTGTTGGACATGACAGTAGAGGTCTGTGGTTATGACTTTTAGTGTTTATATTAGCCTTGCATTGTTCTGGATGTCCGTTGTGGATTGGTTGACAGGATTTGAATATGGTGGATTGTTGTGAGGTCGGGATGACCATTTATTTATTTGACAGGGTGGATGTCTATTATACAGGTTTATTTATACATGGGAGATTTTCGATTTATGGGGATGTTATGCCCGATTTTCTATAGAAATACAGCCGGCATCCAGGGCAATGGGCAGCTGTTCATGATCTCGGTTCGGGGCGTGACATGTATAAGGCGTAGAGCTAAAAGAGTGTGTGCGTTAACCTGCTTGAGTGCTAAGACCTGTATGAGGCATAGAGCCGAGAGAGTGGGTGCGTTGGCCCACTCGGGTGCTAGGACTCGTATGAGACGCATAGGAGGCGTAAAGCAAAGAGAGTGGATGCGTCAACCCACTCGGGTGCTAGAACATGTATAAGATTCATATAAGGTATAGAGCCAAGAGAGTGGGTGTATCAGCCCATTCGGGTGTACGACTCGTATGAAACGCGTAGGAGGCATAGAGCCAAGAGAGTGGGTGTGTCAATCTGTTCAAGTACTAGGACCCGTATGAGATGTGTATGTGGCGTAAAGCCAAGAGAGTGGGTGCATCAACTGCTCAGGTGCTAGGACCCGCATAGGAGGTGTAAAGTTGACAGAGTGGGTGCGTTAGCCCGCTCGAGTGTTAGGAACCATATGAGATGTTAGGAGGCATAGAGCTAAGAGAGTGGATGCGTTAGTCCACTCAGGTGCTAGGACCCGTATGAGACGCATATGAGGCATAGGGCCGAAAGAGTGCTGAGTAAGTAGGTACGCCAACTCGATTGGTGGGATCTAAGGATGCATTATTGCTATCTACAAATTGCTTTTGATAGTTGTGCAATTGACATGATCAAAGCGTTATAAAGAGGTAATAAAACATGTAAAATGGAGATATTATTGCAATGATAATCATAAGACAGAACTCTAAATCAGGATGACTAGTTGACAATATTAGAACACTAACAGAGTAATAGTGGGCGGTAGATAGAGACACTGGGCTGGGGTATTCAATGGACTAGGGTCACAGTTGAGTACTCTAATATTGAGAGGTGTCCTGAACTTGACTTTCATATGCTTGGTGCTCAGCAGTGCTTCCAAAGCATTTAGACTAAGCTGACCCATGATAACATTGTAAGGTGATGGTAATTTGACCACATTAAAGGTGATTGTGATAGTTGCATGGTTGGGTGGCATCCCCAAGGTTACCAGGAGCAAGATAGTGCCCTCAGAGTATAGCCACTCACTCGAGAGTCCCTTCAAAGGTCCGGCGTGAGGCTGAAGATGTGCTTGGTTGAGACCCATTTACCAGAAAGTGTCTCGATAGAGAAGATCACAACCTGTCTTTTAGTCGAGCAGATTCTTTTCATGGTGTATTGACTTAACTTGACAGTAATGATCAGCGAGTCGTGTCGGCTTGGGTCGACCCCTACCAGATCGTCATCGTCGAAACTGATCATTGGTCTCCTCCTTTTCTACCTCTTCTCGACACGAGTAGTGAGAACCTCCTTGGAGGTGGATACCTTTATCATTTGAAAGATTGGGGTGACTATCTGCTTAATCTGGCATTGCTATGTTTCCGCTCGATTGGTTGAGCTCTGGGTTGGATGAGCATTACCAAAAGTGAAGGGTGTCGAAGAGGAACTCCCGCTTTATATGGGAAGGATTACTCCGTTTGCTTGGTTCCAGGTAGTTCCCCCGACTGGTGGCTCGTTTGGTTCATTTGTTTAGCCCCAGGGTTTAGTCCCTGAGGGGGATTATTCTCTTATTCTATGCGGACAAATCTCTGGAGTCTGTTATCTCGAGCCAAGGCCTTGAGTTTGTCTTTCAACTTTCAGCATTCATCTAAGGTGGCTAATTTGTGGAAGTGACAGTATCGAATCCTAACATTCTTGGAGTCATCCCCATTGGACGTATGGGCCATTTAATATAGGGTTTGTTCTTGATCAGCATCAGAATCTGGCTAGATGTGTAGCTTAGAGGAGTGTAGTTGTTAAACTTGTGTGATGTAGTGGAGGTCCCAGTCAGTTCCTCTTGGGTGAGGGTTGCCATTGGGAGTGACTACACATATTTTTTCCTATTTTGCCTCGATGCTTATTAAACGCGTCAACTATTTCTGTAACAATATACTTTTTTGCTCAAGTGTAAAATTCTTGAATGGTAGCTAGAAGATTCTTTGTGATCGAAGTCTTCGTTTTTTAGGGGCCGCAATCCAGTAAGTAGTACTGCCAAGATGATGGAATAGTCCAAGTCCGAGATCTTCATTATCTCGATCTTGAACTTATCGAGAAAATTTTTTAAGGGCCTATCATCTCTCTGTCACGATGATAAGAGAGAGATAGACTTCCTTTTGACCCCCAACTAATCACAAAGTGGATCTCAAATTATTACCTTAGTTACAAGAAACACCTAATACTAATTGGGGGAAGTGAATTGAATCATATTAGCGTATTGCCCTTTAGGGTTGTGGGGAAGTGTTTACACATGGCTAAGTCCGACATGTCTCTCGAGATCACGACTATCATGAAGTGGGCTGCCTAGTCTCGAGGGTCGGTAGTGCCATCATATCTCGTCATAAGAAGGAGTATATCTCGAGACATCAGCTTGGTAGAGATTTTTGGATCGAACGGTGAAAAACTAGTGGCGTGTTGGATGGTATCATCTCTCCCTGTGCTAACACGTTTGATTTTAACGGCTATAAGTTCTTCAACTTGCCTCCTTAAGTCGTATGGATCATATCGAGAGGTCACCAAGGCTCTCGATGTTTTCGAAGTTAAAGCTTGCTGAGCATGATTGCTCTAATCTTCTATAGGAGGATGAAACTTCTTATATGAGGGCATGGCTAAATTCTTCTAATTGTTTGCTCATGTCCTGCATCTGAGATACCAGATCTTCCACCTGGAAGCGATTGACTCGATTTGGAGAGCCTAGAATAGGGGAAGGACTCAGCTCGCCTTGATGTTGGGCAACAAGTGACTGGAGATATCCCAGCAAGTGTGGCTCCACCTAGTGCTGTGAGCGGATGATGAAAGTATCTGTTGATTAACAAGATTTGTTGATGGAGATGGGTCCATGGAGTTGGAAGTTTGTCCTCCCATTGTAGACATTTCTTTCAAGGTGTTTTCGTTCTTCCTTTTAGGTGGTATAGCGACAGAAAAGGCAATGAAACATGACATGAAGTATGTTTGTTTGAAAAATCATCTATTGCTACAGACGGTGCCAATCTGTTAAAGGTAAATTTACTCCACAGATAAACTACTCTGCTGACCCGAGTAGGGAACTAGTGTTGGGGGCCTTCGTGGAAGGAAAAAAAATGCAAATACCCATTGGAGAAGGTCTGACAAAGGAAGTTCTGACGTTTAAGTTAGAAAGAGAATTGAGAGAGAGAGAACAGACTGGGTAAAGCCTTAGATTAACCCTGTCTTGCCTTTGTGTAATGTATGTATGTAGAGTTGTCAAACATACCTAACGGGTCACCTACGTTTAATATATATAGCATATGCATGCATGACAAGTCTCTTATTTAGTAGAATAGAAACCCTAGTTACCTTATGAAAAAATCATTAGAAATCTTTCGAGATTATAAGAACTATAGTCAAAGATTTTTAGAAGATTTAGATACTATAGATTAAGGGAAGTTCAAGTTGTCACGAAGATTCTCTATCTTATCGGAAGAGATTACGGAGACCTCTTTCCTTATCAGATGAGATTATGCCCAGAATTGGGGCAAATTTAAATCTTAGGTGATCATGATTTTGATTTGTTAGACGGAAATGTTACTCGGTGGGAAACCACTTGGTAATAGATCAGATATTTAATCGAGAGGATTCAACCGAGTAGTGGTCGATAGACATATGCGAGGGTGCTTAATCAAGAGAGTGTTTGACCAAGAGGGTGTTCAACCAAGATTGTGTTCGGTCATTTTGGGTGTCTACCGATAGACCCTTTGGTGGTCTATTGACTTTGTGATTATGGTCGAATGAGCCTAGTAATCTTTGAATTTTATGATTATAGATTGTTGGATCATATGCCATCATTGTCATCATCATCATTACTACTATTACTACAACTACTATTATTTTACATCTCTGTGTTCTAAAAAATTAAAGTTTACCCGTTAACCTATTTTATTTCAATTTCTTTGCTTCCTTTCTTTCCATCTTCCTTTGTTCTTTTACTTTCTTTTTTCCCCCCTAAACTATGAGGAATCTTTTTTTAATATTTATGAGATTTCAAGAGTTGGAACTTGGAGAATTCTTCATATTTTTCCTTAGGCTTGTAAGATTAGTGTGCTCTAACAAAACTTGAACTTGTAGTATATTTTAAGTTAATTCTTTTAAAATAAAATTGATAAGATATTGGTTAATCTAATTAAAGATATCACTATGTCAGCTACCGCAGCTATTTTAGAATCACGGCGTAGTTATTTTGATGTTATTTTTACAATGAAATTCTTCAAAATTTTTACATATATTGTATTGTGAGTATTTTTATCTATGTATAATATTTATATATTAATTTCTAATTATATAATTTTTTTCGTTTTGGTTATGAATCTTTTAGAAGTGAATTTTGGTCCTCTTGAGAAAAATTTTTGAGAAAACCATCATTCATAAGGAAAAAAATTGGGTTTTTTAGACAGCATGACTTGCGTTACAATATTTTATATGAGCATGATTAGAGAACTAGTGTTAAAAATTGCAATAAAATTTTTCTATTTTTATGTTCTTTTTTTAAGTAACTATGTTAAATATTTGAAGAAACCAAATATATATATATATATATATGTATATAAGAGGAAGATGGAGTGGATGGATTTGAAATTTAAGGAGTGTTTGGTTAAAATGAATAGAAATCAGAAATCGGATTGAAATTCTAATGGAATGAGAATAAGAATTAGAAATAAAAATAAAAAAATTAGGGCGTTTATGAAAGTGAAGACATGGGTTCTGAAACTCATATTTAAAATCTTTAATTACAAATTCGATTTCAATTCTCTGGTGTGAACCAAGCGCTCTTCAATGATTAAAGGTACATGATGACATAGAAACTTGAAACTAATTTCTCCCTATTATCACCTAAAGATATGATAGTGCTCTAGAAATTTTATCGACTAGTTATTTCAATAACCAGATATCAATATTTATTATACGAGATCTTGAATTCAACTCGAAAAAAATAGATAAGAGAGAGTTTTGCCTTTTAAGGACTCAATTCAACTTGATCCGGATTTAGTTGGTCTCAAAGTCATTATTGAATACCTATAGTGCATTTTTTTTTAAAACAAAAGTGTTTTAAGAATTTTTTTAATCCTTTTTTTACCACACAAGATAATAAAATTAGTATTTGTTCTCTAAAAAACTTCAGAAAAGAAAATAAAATTTCCAAACAACCGAATTTTTCCCAGTTTATTTCAAGGAAATCCCTCAAAATTCAGAAGAATATTTTCCACAACAAAAGAAAAAAAAAACAGGAAAAATGATATTCAAGACCAGGGGAAAAGAGGATAGAAATGTTAGGATGCGGTCTCAATAGAAAAGCAACGAATGGAAGAATAACATTACTTTGTCCTACATAGTATTTTCCGTGCAATTACTCCAACATCAAAAGCCCCCTCCCATTGATAGGCTGAGGACATTACAAAAATGTGTATGTAGGAATTCGGAAAAAAGGGGAATAAAACCAACAACTATCCCTTCCTAGGGGACTATGAACCAAATCTTATAATTCTTTTTTTTTTTTTGGATAAACCAAAAGATCTTATAAAAACGCCAAGAACATAGCAAAAGAAGTACCCAGTAATTTGCTGAATTAAATCTCACAATATTTTTGAGCCTTTAAAGGTACCCGGGTCCATAGCCAAATCGGTTTTCATTAGGGTTGGAACTAGAGCCTTCCCCTGTGTTGAAGGACGGAATTGCACCAGGAGAATTATTATCAGCAACATAATATGCCAAAGGGTCTGCTGCTATCATCTTTTGTACCTCAGTCTCCTCCTCTATCTGTTGTTTGAGCTTGTCCAATGCATTCTTAAGCATCTGCAGCTGCTCCACATTGAGTTGCTCGATCGGAGATTCCCACCAGTTCTGCGTCGCGCTTGCTTTAATGGCCTCATCAAGTTCTTTACTTCGTTTTTGCTCCCTTTCCAATTCCTCTAGCACCTGCGTGAGTTCTGCATTTAACTCGCGCATGGTTTCATCATTGTGAGGCCTGCTGAGTGAGCTCCTGGAAGTCGGGATTCCTGTTAAATATTGATCTATGACTGAGTCGACTTGAGGATAGCCAAAAGAATAAACATTCTTCCCCGGAGAGAAAACGACCAGTGCTACCTTTGCATCACATAGAGTGATAAGCTCACTAGCTTTCTTGAACAAGCCAGCGCGCCGTTTAGAAAAAGTAACCTGCAGGCTACTTTGTTTTGCTATTTTCTCTATTGGGATTCTTTGTCTTCCCATGGTCTTCTTCATCAAACAAAGAAGCCAGGAGACAGAAAAATGGATCTGTTGTGCAGCATTATAAACCAGATGGCTAAGAGTATATTTAAAAAGAAATGAATTATGAGACACCCATTTGATTAGATAGTTCATGCATGTGAGAATCCCTTCCCTAGCCATAATACATTGGGATATATTGGGTCTTATCTTCATCTAGGCTGGTGCACATTGTATTCTTTTTTTCTTGTCAACTGATTCAAGATCACAAAGCTTCATGTTCTACTCGCTCCAATCTATTTGCAACCAATTTCTAGAGTTGCATAGATATAATATTCATCTCGGTGTGGCGCACGCGCGTGCATACGCTGACGATAAAACACAGAATAACCAAAGATATGGTAAAATTATTCAATTTTTTTGTTATAGGTAACATTAGATATGACAATTACAAAATTTCTTTTATAATTTTCTAATGGAATGATTTTTATTAGGTAAATTTATTCTTACAATTGAAAAAGTGAATACATGACACAAATTATACAACTATTTTATAACCAACGATGACATCTTTGATCATTATCTCTTTCTTGAACCTAATATCATTGTTCATGCACCCCCTGCCCTACAAAAATTTGTGATTTTATGATATCTTAATGAAATATTTATTTTTATTATGTCAACTCTTGAGTTCTCGTCTGTAAAAATATTGATATCCTATGGTTGGTAGAGTAAATATATTTGAGAAAAAGAGGTAAATTAAGATTACTCACCAAGGAATTTTGGAGGGGTTGGACATTTGCTTAATAAAGGAACTGTATATTAGCAATATAATTGACAAAAGTACAAGGTATTCAAATTTTCCAACTCACAAATGCAACTGCAAGTTGTAGTGTTCAATGTATTGTAAACTATGAAAGGTTTCGATGCATTTTTACAGCCTTATTATTTGCATAATTTTCAGTGCAATTTTGATAAAGGGAAGAGTAAAGCCACGCCCTTTTGCATGTTCAATGTAATAAGAGAGTATCATAAGTCATATAACCCCCCCCCCACCCACGGTAAAATGGAAACAAAAAGCAACGGAGGAGGTCGCATTGGTTGATTGCTCATGGTTATCAAGATTGAAGATGACAAGGTGAACAACCGGCAAATTGGTTTTTGGTTCTTACCATCGATATTCGAAACCAGACTTTGACTAATCTGATTCAAGCGTCAATGATATCCTATTTAGGGGCGGTTCTTTCACGAGATTGTGAATATTTATTGTTCATTTATGATTTTAACAAGAGGTTTTAAAATAGTAACACTGATTGTGATGAGTTTAGAAAGTTTTGGGATTTGAGAATAATAGAGTACATAGAAATTCTGTAAAAATGTAAAGAGGAAGTAAAGGAGAACTTTGAGTAAGGCTGCGCATGGATGGTCTTCTCAAAAGCATGTCTGAAATTGGTCACCAACCAAGTGTTTCCCAATTTTCGTGATAGAAGACTTTCCCAAGAATATGGGAAATTATGAAAACAAGTATACAAGTTTTCAAAATTCCAATTTTCAAAACAAAACTACGACATATCTCTGTCAAATCCATAAATAGTAGTGGCTTTGTATAAAATAATAAATTTCCCCCCAGGCAAAATGACTTAGACTTCCTAGTACACTCTTTTCTATCCTCTCCTTTGTTCTCTCCTCCTATCATCGAGAGAGAGAGAGAGAGAGAGAGAGGATCACTCTTTCTTCTTTCTTTTTGGATGAAGCAAAGAAGAAATCAAGTATAACTCCATACTTTTTTACGAAGGCCCATAATAACGTTGAAATGACATAGTGCTTCTCATTTTTTTTATCTAACCAGTGCTCACTAATCAAATTTGAGTAGTTATAAAATCTAATTTAGAGATTGAATCTCTCAAAACCTGTTTTTCCATTTTTAAAACTCGTACTCAACATTTTGATCAAGTCTAATGGGACGATGTACTATTTTTTTTTATGTTACTCTTCTCAAGATAAGATAATACATATTAATACACAGTTAATTTAATGAGAATACTAGATTGTTTAATCAAAATTCGGATTCAAATTTTAAAAAAAAAAAAAAAAACTACGTTGGATGAACTCTCCCTTATAACTCAAACCAGATTAGTTAAAATATGATTCAATATATCAGTCCATCAAGTACCAAACAAATAAGGCAAGGCATTGTGCTTCTCATAATGTTATTCTCACCTTGTATTCAAACTTGGGTGAATATATGGTGGAAATCCCACAATTGTACACAAAAAGTCAAAATAAAGATATATTGTTACTTTTCAACATTATGGCTCATTCCCTAAAATTGTTATTTACTTTTCTTTGGAACAATCAAGGGGTGCCGGTGGTTCCAAAATAGTTAACCCCAAGTTAACATGACAAAGGCATTTGTGCGCCCAGGGTTTTGAATCTCCAAAACAATTCATATGGTAAGGTTGTAAAATATTTCACCTTTTTTTTGGGGGGCCGGGTGTTAGAATGAAAGAGAACACATTTAACACTAACAGATTCATTTTTAGAAAATTTGCATTGGTAAAAGCAAAACATGTTAAAAAGACCAATTAAATCAAGGCAGACATGTTATATGACTATATTACAATGAACTAACCGAAGGAATATCAAGGAGCTGGGTAATGGAAGAAAGCTACAACCTTAATACTCTGAACATGGAATGTATATTCCAGATCAATGGGAATCAGTCACAAAGAGACATCCAATTCAACACATTTCCAACGATGATTTAAAATACAAAGTCTACTACATTGGACCCTCTCCCGATCATCAAATGGGAGAACTGTTTTAAACCAGACCAAGTCTGCATTGAATCCAAACAAATTATCCTGCCAACATTAGCCACTACATTTCTAGACAAGAAAGGGGGCGAATCAAGTTGATATTACAATTTTACCGACAAGATACCACATCACTGTGCCCTGCTCACTGGCTCAAGAGCTTCAACAGTGACGACACTGTTCCCTCTAATGACCTGTAGGAAAATTTGAGGAATCAATTGAGGATAAACTGATGAGATTAAATGATCAGTTCACCACTCTTAAATATCCAAATACCAAATTCCAAAGACAGGAACCTTACCACCATGCCAATATCAATTTTCTCATTGCCATTCACTTCCACAGTGTTGTCCACAACCAAGTTCATAAACTGGTCAAACCCCCGCAGAGTACCAACCACCATCCGATTGGCATTCAGCTTAACTGCAATATATATTCCAACATAATCTCAAAATTTAACCAACAAATATAAATATATCAACAGATAATTAACTAATTGAGAACAATCCCCGGCCATATCATGACCAAGAGGCTGGAAAGGGTTCAAAAGATGAAGCAAAAATCTCAAAAATATGCTATTATAGTTAGATAATTATCATATGCATGTGATAAGTAGATTATGTACTTCTAAAGATGATTAAGCAAATAACTTTCAATTGGCTATTGATTAATGACCAAGCAAAGCAACCAAGATTTACAGCATAAAAGTTATCCATAATGATTAGATTGATAAGCAGTGATGATAGGCAGCATTTTGATTATTTCACCAATTCCCATAACCACCAAAAATCCACTACCTTAGCGTGTGCGAACCTATTACTGCCTGCTTTAGGAGCTCTAGCCCTCTTCACACAAATTAAGAAAGTTCTAGCCCTCTTCACACAAATTAAGAAAGTACACACATAAATTAATGCATGTCAAACTGCATGATCTGGAGTAACATCCATCTGCACAAAAAAGATAACACAAGATGGGAATGCCTCTGCACAGCAACCTTGACTAGCAAAAATTCCTTGAAGCTGAACTCAACATTTAGACAGCTCATGCCTGTGCTACCCAAATTTATATGGATAGGTTCATATGTTAAACCATTGCGTTCTTTTCTCAGCCCAAAAGTATATGAAATTGACAAAAATTAAGAAGATTGAACATTCAACCAGTACGATGAAGAGACAAGGAACAGAGCAGACAGATCCTATGACAACATATAAAGATGATTTACACAAAAACACTTCAGCCTGTAGGTTGTAGAATGGACAAAACCAGGCAGAGATGGCTTAACCTAGTTCACATGGTAAGGAATGGCAAGAAGAAAGGGATAACATAATGGGTTCAAAAGAAGTAATTCCCTATATGGTTAGAACAGAAACAGGGTTCAAACAGGGTTCAGCACTTGTCCATAACATGAAATATTACTGAAGTGAGATGCTTTATGCACTATAAATGTCAAGGGCTCTCAAGTTTGAAAATTAGAGTATTTAACACAAGCTCACTATACTAAATATACCCATCGTTCTATGTATACGACAATTCACTTATAGAAACACTCAAGATGTTTCCTTTTGATCCTACATTCTGGTCTATCTATCCCATTATAAGTCAATTAGGAACTTAAAGTCTGGAATAGTCACCAAACTATTTTTTTGTTTTTTGATATAAATCACCAAACTAAATGTAGGAAAAATCTCAGTTTCTAGAAGAATTACAATGTTGGACAACTATATTCATGAAAATTTAAGAGACTATATTGAATACATGTGAATGCCAAAAGCTAGTAATTGACCAAAATGCTTCATGCATAATTAATGCAGTTGTCCTTACTATTGTCAAATTACAAGCTGATCCAGTACAGCAAGAATCTCATTTCATCATATAATTCTAATCCTCATTTAGGTGAACCTACAACTCAAATTCTTAGTTCATGAAAATTCTGGTATTTTTAAAGAAAGGAAAAAAAAAAAAGTTTCACAAAATCAAAGCCCAGACATCATAAAAAAGAAAAAAGAAAAAAGAATTTCTTCTTTTGGTATTGCCAACTACATAAGCCCCATCAAAATTTTTAGGAAAAATCTACCCAGCTTTCCTTTTATCTATTAATTAACACACACAGAGAGAGAGAGAGAGAGAGAGAGAGAGAACCAAAAAAAAAGGCCAAAATACATCAGAAAATTCGACAAGGACTAATCAATGGATTATGGTTCCAATCATCATGACAATGGATTATGTCGCACAAGCAAACACAAGACAGCAGAAACATAGAGAGAGAGAGAGAGAGAGAGAGAGAGAGAGAGAGAGAGAGAGAGCATACTCTGGAGCTTCTTGTCCATGTATCTGCGCCCACAAAGAAAAGGGGAAGGGCATTAGAGAACTACTCAAAAAGGTTAAAGACAAAATGTAAAAGAACCATTCCAACTACAAGGAAAGCCTAAAGACAATCAAGAATAAAGGACCAAAGACACTAAGCAAAGTAAAGAGTGCAAAATGCCAAAAAGATAAGAGAATTCAGCAGTCTTGTAAAACAAGAAATGATCATTTTTTTTTCCTTTTTTTTTTGAGTTGGTGGGGCAGAAAGTTTAGAAACTTTTAACGGAAAGAACTCCTTGTGTAGCTTTATATGTAGTTGGAATAAAACCCTATAATATCAAGTCTGAACCTATGCATCTCCATATATATTTTGCAGGAAGAGGAATTTTGGAAGTTCTTATGGCAAAGAGTGTTACATGTCTGGCTAGTCATATTGAAATAGACACCATGGATCCAGAAACACAAGGAATTTAGAGAATATAAAGTAAATGTAGTCCCATTACCTGCAGATTTTTCAACATGGGAGAAGAGAGGACGTCTGGATAGCAAGGAAGAAAAAAGGTGAAACCACAATCTAGTTCCCCAACATCCTGATGAATCATCTAAAGTCTTAAAAAATTCTCAGCATTGGACAGCAAGGGGAACAAAATTACATATATCACAAACAATTTACCTAATTTTTTAAAGGAGTGGAGGAGAATGAACAAAACCTCAGTCCCTTAGATGTTCAAATTAGAGATGCTATCATTTTCGCAAATCATTATAGGTCTGTATTAAACCTCATCACTCTTTCCAGCTCCCACCTCCTCTCCCCAAAAATTTAAAAAAAAAAAAAAAAAAGAAGAGAAATATAGTTGCCCAAGTGGCAACATGCTAACTATTGCTTCTAGGGAACGCGTCAGATTGGAAACTGATACCTATTCCGCCGACCAGTGTAAGAAACATCATACTACGACACACGAAATCTGTCCTTCCCACTTCTACAGTAACATAATTACATACCCAAGAGAAAAACCCTAACTCCGTCCCGATCAATATAAGTTCAGAGATGTGTCAATTTCAAAATACATTAGTTGCTAGGACGTATTCAAACTAAGAAAATAGATATTTGTACCCTAGGGTTTTCTTACTTGTGTGCTCTCTATTATTACGAGAGAAATCCACGAAGCAAAGTGGGAGAAAGAAACACAGAATACTTACTTCTTCAGATCCGGAGGCTGGCCTGATCTACTCATGGCGTCCGAGAGAGAGAGAGTCGAGAGAAGGCAAGAGAGTAGGAGATGGTATTTGCTTCTAAAACCCTAGAATTGGGGAGAGCATGGTGTAAGAAGTGGGCCATATTGGACATGGATTAGGCCCACAATGTAATTGGGCCTAACCCTGTAATTAGGTGGGAAATTCCCTCCCAAACTTAAATGTTTTGTTTGGATCAATTTTTTTTTTTTTTTAATAATTAATCAGTATTCGAAATTATATTTCGATTAATTCAATTCGAGTATTAATAGACTCAATTTAAGAAGAAATTCTTCTAATATAATTTTTTTTTATTTTCAAATTTTAAACCTGAGAATTGATATACTTATTTAATTTCATTCACCTCCTTCTCCCCATGATGAACTTAACCAAGTACACTTCATCGCAAGATGTCAACGACATTGCCATATAAGAAAAATGATCACCATAACATCATAATATATATATATATATATATATATATTGGTATAAATAAATATAATCAAGTAAAATCGAATCGGAGAAGAGAGATTAGAAGTGAAAAGATTTTATCGCTTGAACTATTTCTAAAGGATATCATAATATATTTATTTGCCTAACGTATATTGCTCACCAAAGATGATCATAATCTTAGATGGATGGAAATTTCTCAACATTAATTTTTTCTTATTTTGAAAACGTTTTAACATATTAAATTAATTAATATTTATATAAAAATTGTTATACACATTTTTCATATTTAATGAATTATTTACTTATTTAATTTTTATTTCAATGTTATTTTTCTTATAATTAATAATTATATATTTGTTCGTTTTAGGTCGATCTCAAAATTTGAGATAGAAGGTTTAGATTATTGTTGTTATATTTGTTCGTTTTAGATTTTTATTAAAAAAATATAACTATTCTATTATTTCTATAAAATAATTAATATTTACATAAAAATCTTTATATTTTTTATGCTTATGTATTCATTACATTTCTGTTTTTTTTATTATTATTTTTACAAAGTGCTATTTTTTTCATATCATTTCGTAATATAAAATAGAAATAATAAAAAATAAATAATCCCCATAGATAACTAGAAATTCAACTATTCCTTGATACTATAATAGACAATCGGATAATAATGTATTTTAGTGGAAAATCATGTGTTGTAATTCACATGCATGAGATTTCTGATTTGATTCATCAACATCATATTATATCCACAATTTGATCTATTTTCATTTCATTTTTTTCTGTTATATCACAATTTGAATTTGAAATCACCGGGTTAGGGAAGAAAATTGTAACTACTAGCCTGTCCTTTTGGGATAATCTATCTTCATTTCTAATAAAATAAAAATGTTCCGTCTTAACAAGATGTGGGTTAGACAAAAAGTAGTATTTAATGGTAAAAGTTTCATCATCAACAACAGAGATGGAAAGAGACACCACACATACTGTTGAAATGCGATAGTGGTTGAGATACGATTGATGCTCCATTTTAGAGTTTGACAAAGAGATGGAAGAACTCGAGAAGGGCAATGGGTAAAGAGGGTTTATCTATGATCATCTCCAATGTCGGGAAAAGAAACCTGATCATGAAAACCTTCTTTTAGTACCAGGCTTTATTCAAACTTAAATAGTAAAAGCTTTTTCTCATAATTTTATATCGAATAGGGGTTGGGGATGGGGCTTGTTTGATGAAAAGCCAAAAAGGAAACTTTTAGTTTGCTACGTTAGATTTATTCTCAATATGCGAAAATATGAAAAATCATGAAATAAATAGTTTGGAATTTTAGAATAAACATCTCGATATGTAGATTTTTTAAAATTCATGACTGTGAACTTTTGAACAAATCGTTTGGTCAGAATGGTGATCACAAAATCAAACTACCATCATAGATCCATGACCTCACAACTATAATTCGGTGATACAAATGACGGAAGAAAATTTCCTATCTGAAATTTCTCAGTACTCTTAATTATTTCACACTCTAGAGAATGTATGTGTTTCACTCAACCTCTCTCTTTTTCGAGCAATTCTTAATTGCTTCTTAATATTCTCTCTCGACGATATACACAGTGATACGTATTAATTCAAAACTCAAATTGAAGATGGTTAACTCACACAGGAAGTGTACTAGGAGAGGGAGAGATTTATGGGGAGATAGAGATAATGGTAACCACGCATTAGGTCATAATTCAAAATAATTTGAATAAATTTAAACTCATGGTAAAAAACTCCTCATGCGTATATTTTATCAACATCTTCCACTCGCACATAAGGATATTTTACGTCCATCACAAGATCATAATTCATACGATCTTCTATATCACCCAGCTGAATTTTCATATAGAATTGAATGTCATGGAACTAGCGAGTATACCTACAAGTAATGACTTCTTGATGCACTTATTAAGATGATCGATAATCCACAATTAGTACAAAAAAAACTTGTTGTATCCCAAACTCAACGCATTATATCCATCGAGTCATTTTTCTCATCGAAAATGATCCCCAATTAAAGATGGGACTGATCCCCAATTAAAGATGGGACAGGGCCAGTTGACACGTTTGATTCCAAATTATTTCTCACTCTAGAGAATGTATGTGTTTCACTCAACCTCTCTCTTTTTCAAGCAATTCTTAATTGCTTCTTAATTTTCTCTCTCAACAATGTACACAGTGATACGTATTAATTCAAAACTCAAATTGAATATGGTTAACTCACATAGGAAGTGTGCTAGGAGAGGGAGAGATTTATGGGGAGATAGAGATAATGGTAACCACGCATTAGGTCATAATTCAAAATAATTTGAATAAATTTAAATTCATGGTAAAAAACTCCTCATACGTATATTTTATCAACATCTTCCACTCGCACATAAGGATATTTTACGTCTATCACAAGATCACAATTCATGCGATCTTCTATATCACCCAACTAGATTTTCATATAGAATTGAATGTCATGGAACTAGCGAGTATACCTACAAGCAATAACTTCTTGATGCACTTATTAAGATGATCGATAAACTACAATTAGTACAAAAAGAACTTGTTGTATCCCAAACTCAACGCATTATATCCATCGAGTCATTTTTCTCATCGAAAATGATCCCCAATTAAAGATGGGACTGGGCCAGTTGACACGTTTGATTTCAAACCAGGACTTGGCCCAGCTACAGTGTCGGGCCGAAAACTGGACTAGCCTGGCTATAGTACCGGGTTGGTCCGGTTCCTTACTTTCTGAAATCGGGAATTGGCTCAGCACAACCCCAGTTCGGTTCTTCACTTTCTGAAACCGGGAATCGGCTCAGCACGTCCCCAGAACTGGCACGGCGGATTTTTCACATTTTTTGATTTTTTTTTTAATTTTACTCATTCCAACAACTATAAAACTGCTAATTTAAGAAGTATTTGATCTATAATATCAAAAAATTTTCATATAAATAGGTCATAACTCATTTGTAGATTCCACACAACAAAATCTCTTAGTTTCTCTCACAATCTTATTCTTTCTACTACACTCTGAAAGTTTGTACACAATAACTCATTTCCAATTTCTTACAATTTACAATTTCCTACACTCTCACATTTCGAACTTACAATTTTTTGCATCTTCCCATATTTTACAATTTCTTACAACTTTCTATTAATCACATCACCTACAACTTATAATATCTCTCAAGATTTAGCAAAATTTTAAGATTGAAAACTCAAATCATTCAATATTTGGTGATAAACAACCGTGATCTCCGTTAAGTCAGTAATATTTTATTTTTTACAACTTTACTTTTTTTGCATATTCAATTCATTTGCATTAATTTTTTTTCATATTTAAACTTAAATTTTAAATAAAATGGGTGGAATACATTCTTTACAATCTTCCCAATAATCTCCTCTCTCCCCCCCCATTTTCATTTTTTCAAGAGAATATTCTGAAACACATAGATATAGATAATCTTTTTGAAAAAAAAATGAATCTAATAATATACAATCTAATACAATATGTACTAAAAAAGAAGATTTTAATACATAAAATTATTTTGTTAAAAATTATGAGCAAAAGACAATTTATAAAATTTGCCATCAAAAATATAAATTTTTGAAGGGTTGGAGAGTGGAAACACTTAAAAGACACATTTTAAGAAATCATCTGAATAAATTATCTCAAATTAGGCAAATACAAATCATCACCGGGGGAAATGTCACATTTAGATATAATGCGGAGACCCAAAAAATAGAACAAATAGAATGGATAACATGTAAAGAGTTATCAGTTAGTATAGTTGAATGTAAAATTTTTGAGAAATATTTTCAAAAATATTTACAACTAGTTTACGAAAAAAAGTTGCAGAAAAACCAGTAGGAGTTGGTCATTAGACGATTTCAAATCTTGAAAAATGATTTAATTACAAATTTTTTAAACACTAATTATAAATTTTTATTAATTTATGATACTTGGATAAATAAAATTAAATTAAAAAAGAACATTTTATTATAATAACATGTCATTGGATTAATAATTCATGGAGTTTAGAAGAAATAATTTTATCTTTTCAATGTTGAAAATACCCACAATCTAGTGCTCACATAGTTAGAGTAATTATGAATATTATTCATGAATATGATATTAGTGGTAGAATTTTTTTTTAATCTTTTGATAATGCATCGGTTAATATTAGTGTCGTTAATACTTTAAAAAAATACTTTAAAAATAATATTAAACAGAACATTATTTTCATAATATGTGTGAATGTCATATTTTAAATTTATATGTTAAAGATGGTTTAGAAGCGGCGGAAATAGTTTTACAACCCATTCATGATTTAATTTATAAAATTAAAATTTTTTCAATAAAAACACAATAAATAAGAGAATTATGTGATTTATATAATATAAAATTTAAACGATTTAAACAAAATATAATATTAGATGGAACTCAACTTATGATATGTTACAATATATAATTCCTTTTAGAAATATTTTAATTGAATTTGATAATTCTAATTATAAATATAGTTTTATTGATAATATCGTTTTTTATTTTACAAATACACTAATTCAATTATTGAAAATTTTTTATACATATATAAATTTATTTTCTGAATTTTATTATCCTACAACTCATTTTATAATATCTAGTTGTTCTAAAATTTGTTTCATATTTAATCAATTTGAAAATGAAGATAGGTTTAGTGATATTGATCAACTAATGATAATAAAAGTTTAAAATATTATGAAAAAATTTATATTTTGTATTTAGTAGTAAGTGCATTAGATCCAAATAGAAAACTTGAATATGTTCAAACTCTAATATATTGTTTTGTAGATAGTTTTCTAACGGAAATATATATTAGCCGATAATTTTTAAAATAAAACACATAACATAATTTGCAAGTCATGTTTACATTATACAAAAAAGAATATAATTATATAGGTGGTAATGATATAGATAGTAGTAGTAGTATTAGTAGTTTAACTATTCGTTTATCTTCATTTTTATTTAATCCTTTATATATATTAAGAAAAAAATAAAAAATTTTCTCATTGTCACTAAGTGAATTAATTTTATACCAACAAACATATAGATTAAAAAGTTGTGACGATAATGATTTTTTTGATATATTACGTTAGTGGAAATATTGTATCTTACTATTCAATTTTGGTCAAAATGATCAAAGATGTATTAATCTTTCTAGTGTTTACAATGCCATCAAAAAGTGTTTTTAGTATAGATGACCGAGTTTTAACAAAAAGACACATAAATTTGGCGGATAATACTTTGAAAATATTAATTTGTATTAAAAATTGGAAGGATACAGAAAAAAAGAGGCAAAGCATGGAAAATAACTCGAATACGGATGATGAAAAAGAATAATAATAAAATTTTTGTGTATAGGAAAATTTTGTAAATATGTAATAAAAAAATATCCTTGTAAAAAGATATATAATTATATCGAATTAGTGGATTTGAAAATTCAAGTGAATAGTTTAGCAGTGGACGTATACTGAATTTGGTGAAATTGGTATAAAATTTTCATGTGTCTCTATTTTTTTCTTTATCTATTTATTTATTGATTTAAAAAAAAACAAAGTGAGTTAAAAAAAAAAAAAAAAGAGAGTTAAAGAAAAAAAAGAGTTAAAAAATTAAAAAAAAAAAACAAAGAGAGATTAAAAAAAAAAAACAAAGAGAGAGTTTTAAAAAAGTAGTTAGAAAAGGGAATCGCTCTGACTAGGCCTGGCACAATGGGCCTGGTTCACTAGGTCGGGTCGGTTCTAGGTAAATTTTTTTTGAAATCGGTCTAGCCTAGCCTTGGAAGGCCTCACGATTCTTGGACCCGTCTAGAAACTACACCAAAACCGTCCCAGCCCAGACTGGTCCCATGTTTATTTCAATCATTTCTCGACTGTGTATTTACTATTATGTTTGAATTCCAACATGGATAAATATAACAAGTAGACTAGTGAATATAATATAACAATGTAATATCGATTAGTCTTCTCTTCCCTACTAAAAACTATCCATCTCAATTTAGTTGTTTTTCTAGACCTACCCCGCAAATCTCATTATCTTTTAGACTATTGGTAAACAAATTAAAATAACATACACTGAACCACAATTTCAAGAAACAATAGAAAGTAATAAGGATACCAGAGAGTCTATCCAATGGGTCTTGAGTCTCACACAGTAGGCACGAGAATCAAGATCACATCATCGTCTCAAATAATAAATCCCACTATCTCATGGTCGATTTATCACACGCGGTATGGAACACGTGCCACAATGTTATTCTCCTATCTCTCAAAATGATATATGTCAGATTTCTCTAATATTGTGCAGGCATAGAACTCAATCTACACATAAAATTTTACCTAGAGACTTCAGAGAGAGTATCTTAGAGACAATACCACTAGACGCAGGTGATATCTGAGATCTTAAATCTGGCTACTTACAGGCAACATAGATGTAGGTATGTCCATGTTGGTCATATCGTATATGACCTTATTTTGAACACGTATTAGAGTGACTTATGTTCTAGCAAGACAACTCTCAAAATCTCTTACGTTTGGAAGTTGTCTCATCCCCGCTCACTCAAAACTAGAGGTGGTCACTCGTGTGAGAGAGTCGATCTTGCTTTCCTGACATATCTTTTATCACATCGCATCATAAAATATTTGACAACAAATAAGTGTAATAAATATGTCATGCATGACAATAAGTATCAAAACATCAACATAACAAATTATTAGAAATATCAAAATATACGTAAACCCAATGATTCTCTATACCTACAAATGAATCTCTCATAATGGGTTTCATGAAGGGATTAACCACCATACTGTGTGTGAATATATAATTGATCGTCACTTCACCCTTCTCGATGATATCTCTCACAAAATGGTATCTAGTATGAATATATTTGATCCTGCTATGATACTTAGAGTTTTTGGTGTAGGCAAAGATGGCTTATTTATCATAGTAAATCATCACTAATCTCTCACTATCTATCACAAACTTTTAGTCATCCAGAAATCTTCGAAACTAAACACACTCCTGAACTACCGCTAAATATGTCACAAACTCAACTTCCATCATAGATAGAGATGTACAGGTTTGTTTCTTATTGCTTCATAAAATGGTACTGTTATTGAGCAAGATTGCAAAATCTGATGTCAATTTGTATCAATCTAAATCACCACCCCAATTGGCATCTGAATACCCTACGAGACATAAATCACCTTCTTCGTAACACAAGGAGAGGTTCATAGTTCCCTTAAGATATTTCAAAATCCTTTTCACAGCTCTCAAGTGATCCCTTCTAGGATTCGATTAATACCTACACACCAAACTGACTGTAAAACAAATGTCTACTCGTGTGTGCAACACTGTGTACATCAGACTACCTACTGTACTAGTATAAGAGATTTTACTCATCTCCCTTATTTCTTCTTGAGTTTTACGACACATGTTAAGACTCAGGCCCTCACCTTTGGTGATAGGAGTATTTATAGGGTTACAATGGCTCATCTGAAGTATTTAAGAATCTTTTGATGTAGGACTCTTATGAAAGTGCCAACACCCATCTCAAACGATCCATTTGGATCCTAATTCGAGAATGAACTGAGTTTCACCTATATCTTTCATATTGAAACTCGACGATAACTACATTTTAATGATCATCAGATACTCTCCGTTGTTCTCGGCCAATAGAATATCATTCTCATATAAGGACATGATTACAAAAGAGTTCGTCGAATGTATGAGGTACATGCAATGATCCTCTTTGATCATCATGAAACCATAAGATATCACATTCTCATGAAATCTCAGGTACTATTGTCTAGATGATTGTTTAAGGCCATATATCGACTTCTAAAGTCAACAGAACTTATCCTCCTGACCTACAGAAACAAAACCAAATGTCTGCTTTATGTAAATCTCATCATTCAAACTTCTATTTAGGAAAATAGTCTTAATGTCCATTTGGTGTAACTCTAAATCCATATCCTCGACAATCGTTAAAAGTAAACGGATCGAGATAAATTTGACTACTAGGGAGAAACTCTCCTCATAGTCTACATCCTTAGTTTGAGTATAATGCTTGACTATTAGATGGGTCTTATACCTCTCATCTGATTCATCAACCTTTCTCTTGATCTTGAGAACCTACTTGTTCCCAATAATCTTTCTGTCCTTAGGCAAATCAACTAGATACTAGACCCCATTGATTTTCATTGACTCCATCTCTTTATCCATGGCCTTGAACCAATAATCCTTTGCAAGACTCTCGAGAGCCTCTTGAACCGTTTTGGACTCATCATTATCCTCAGGAGTTATAATGAGGGTCTCACCCTCAATCAGGAAATGACGTTTAGGTTCGTGTCCTTGACTACTGTTACGAAGAAAGAGAACCTCTTCACCTCTAGATGGATTACTCCCACTAGGATCAAAATCCGTAACAGGTTCTTGGTTCCCACTGCTGGGCTCATCTGAGACATTAGGCTTATCTATCTCATAAAAGGTAAAGTCTCAAATGATTTTACATCTCTTAGGAAAATCATTCTCAAGAAATGTGGCATCATGAGACTCAATTTCAGTAACCGTGTCGTCCGTATGCACACCTAAAAACACATATCCCTTATAGTGTTCTAAATATCTTATAAAGATACACTTCTTTCCTCATGAGCCTAACTTGCCGTGTGGATACGAGGAATCGTGAACATACGCGGCATATCCCTATGACTTTAAGTGGCTAAAATCAAGCTACCTCCCTATTCAAAACTCATATGAGATACTAACTATAGATTTTGATGGAACACGATAAAGCACATAAGTTGTAGTCAATAAAGCATCTCCCCAATGGGAGATAGACAAATTGGCCTGTGTTATCATAGGCCTTACCATCTCTAACAAAGTCATATTCTTTCTCTCGGCTACTCCATTTTGTTGAGAAGTAGTATGAATAGTTAGCTGTCTCATAATACTATTCTCAAAATAGAGCTATTTAAATTGTTTAGACAAATATTTGTGCTCCCGATTAGTTCTGAGAGTCTTCACTCTCAACTCTAACTGATTCTTAACATCGCTAATAAACTCATGAAGCATTTCAATGCCTCAGACTTGTGTGAGATCAGGTTGACATAACCAAAATGTTTGTAATCATCTATAAACATAATAAAGTACATAACTTCATTTCGGGCTTTCACGTTCATAGGGCCACAGATATTGGAGTGGACTGACTGCAATGGAGTCCCAGCTCTAATTATCTTATCAAATGATTTTCTTGTAACTTTGCCAGCTAGGCGAAACTCACATACGAGCAACTTAACCATGATTAGCAGACCCAACAGACCACTCGATGCTAACTGATTCATCATCTCTTGCCCTATGTGTCCAAGTCTACTATGTCATACATTCACATATTCATTAGTGCAATCAGATATAAAGGCAATAGAAAAATAATAAGAATTATTTTTAAAGAAATAACATCTAATGCATACCGTCCATCATAGATAAAATCAGAATAAACGAAAGAACTGTTATAACGAATAGAAACAAAAAAGTTTCCAAGCATATTCTAGGCAATCTAAACAAAGTATAGAAATCAGGTTCCGTCAAATATCCAGAGCATAAAGGATATCATGTAGGCAAAGAGTCTGACCACTTTACAACTCCAGCTTGCAAGTGCCAATCCCTCTGACGATGATGAATGCTTCGTTCCCCATATAAATCCTCCTTGCCTTAGGACTCATCTGGTGGAACTCCACGTACACGCTACTGTCTCAAGCTAAATGATTAGTAGCTCCTGAGTCTACAATCCATAAAGTAAAGGAATTAGTAAACATCACAGTAGAGGAGACATAGCTTAAACCATGTAAAGAAGAAAGACATACCTTCTGCCCATCGTCTCACAAGCAAATTAACCAAATCTACCATATGTGTAATACTTCACTTTGATCTTATCCAACTATTTCTTCCTACGCTTTTGTACTTTATTGTCAAATTTCTTAGATGACTTCTTCTTGTTTGGATCTTAGATCTTCTTCTCATACTTCTTCTATTTACATTTAGTGCCATGCGAGCCATTGCTCCACTCTGCTAGATAAGCATGACCCCGGTGTAACCTACTTGCCTCAAAGCGCTCCTCCTCGAGCTCATAATACTTGCTCATATTAGCAAAAGTATGAATACTCTCGTCATGCGTGAGGTAGGTTTTCATGATCTTCCACGAATCATGTAATGATTGAATCACACCAAATACTTGAAGTTCATTCGAAAAGGTCTCGCCCTATAACATAAAAAATCCGGTGTTAGAAATTTTGTTAAATATATTTATAATATAAAGGAAAATTTTAAATTTTATTGATTTCTGATTTTGGGGTATTAAATTAGAATTTTAGGTATATTTAAAACATCTGTGTTTGTAAATTCGTAGTACATTCCATTGTTGATAAATTTGGAATTTTAATATAATGTGAGTATATATATATATGAATATATATTTATTTATATATATAAAAAATAAAAATAAAAATATATATATAAAATATAAAATAATATATATATTTATATTTATATAAAAAAACAGAGAGAAGATTGGCGTGGGAACAGGGGAGTCACTTCGCAGAGAATGGAAAACAATTGGGGCTCATAGTGGAAAGGCAAAATGACCAAATTACCCTCAGGAACTAAAATAAAACTTAACAAAAGGGAGGGGTAAAATGGTAATTTTACCCCCTAAATTGATGAACACGTACAGAGCCTTTCTTTTCTTCATTTTTCTCTTCTCCTACGACTGCATCTCTCTCTTGGCGCTTACTCTCACCCAACCACTATTCATTTAATTTTCCCTAACTACTCAACTTATTTTTCATTAAATACATTAAATGGAGATGCAAAAACCCCGATCGACCTTTGAAACGGAGGATCAAATGGAGGAAACCTAGGGTTTTCACGAAGGAGAAATTTAGGGTTTTTGAAACCCAACCTCAAAATTCAATATGACAACGAAATCAAGATATTTTTCACTCCCTAACCTTGAGTCTAGTTTCATTTTTGCTATATTGCAGATTATTGTTGGAATTTTAGGGATTTGTCATTGAATCGAAAAAAAAAAAAAAAAAAAAAAAAAAAAAACCTAGGTCATGAATAGTGAAAATTTTGGGGGAAATGAAAATGAAAATTCTATTTACATATAAATGAGGTATAATTGTTGAAATTGAAATATATATTTATGAATCGGAAAAATTAGGAGAAATTAAGGTTATGTTAATTTGGCAAAATTTGGGAGAAAATAAAATGAACATGTTATTTATTTATGAATGTAATGCAATTGATGACATTAGAGTGTACATTCATGAAATTTTGGAGAATTAGGGTTGTACAAAACTAGAGAAAATTGATAAACCCTAAAAATAATTGAAAATTGATGATATAATTGTGATTGTAGATTTAAGAAAAATCAATTGAGGATCGAAATAAGGTTTCATTGGAAAATTGTGGAAATTTGGAGTGGGTACCATCTCTAGAGGTGAGCGGATAGCTATATTTCATATGAATGAGAAATTGCTTTCAACCATGGTTTATCAATTGAATTTTTAAATGAGTTTGTGAAATGAATTTATAAATATTTTGTGATTGTGGTGAGCCTTGAAATGGATTTTGTGACAAAGCCATGACTCTTGAATTTGAATGATGATTTATTTCAACCATTTTATGATTGAATACTCATATGATTGTGAAATGTTGCTCTATTTTATACATTGAGCATGAATTGATAATGAAATTGAATGTGGTAACATGGTGCTGGAAAATAAAACGACTATAGTCTAAATTTTGCCACGGACCGGGCCATCAGGGCGGCGTGGTTAAGACTGGTTAAATTGGCTTGAGGGTAGATGGATTGGAGAGCTTTCACAAGCTACCGAATAACATGGTAGCACCCCACGGATTTCCGGGCTAACGTCAAGGAAAAAGGGGATGTTATAAAAACTGTGAAAAACCTCTTAACAAATCCTACCAACGGCCATTGGTAGAATAAGGATTTCGGCACACTCCAAAATTGTTGGAAAAATGAATATAGACTGTTTGATTCGATTATTTGAGTCATGGTGGTTTGATATGAATGATTTTATGTGAATGAATTTCTTTAATGCATTAAATTACATTTGATACATGTATTTGGCATCACCACCCTCACCCCTCATTTATATGCTTCATATCATTGTACTCCACTCACTGGATATTTAAAATACTCACTCCCCTCATTTTTAAATTTTTTTCAGAGGAAGTGTAGAGAGACGACGTCTACTAGTGCCGATCGGAGGTCTATTTTTATTGATTTTGGGTAGTTATGGATTATGTAATTATTTTGGGAGTTGTAGATCATTGGACCATGGAAAGGAAGTTCTGTACATCTCAGAATGTGCGGATTTTACTGATACTGGTTGAATTCTTCGAGCAAGTATTGGTAAAATCCAAACGACTATGATTTGGGACTTCATTCTTTTGCATGGAATTATTTTTGAGAAAATATTTTATCTTATATTGGGACATTTGGATTACAATGATGGATTTCGATATATTATTCCGGTTTTATGAATTTCATGAACTGTTCGAGAATTCTGGATTGGTTGGGATGGCCACACTGCATGTATGATGTACAGGGATTCCCCGATTGTGTGTCGATGCATGCATGTGTGTGCAGGAATAGGCCAAGTGGATCCCTTGGTTGTGAACTATATGTTGTTGGAATATTTTATGAATTTGTTATTTTGGAAAAGCTAATATACTTTTTGAACGCCTTGCACTATTTTGGTCTATAGGGAGATCATATCCGTATACCGAGATAACGTGGCAGTTGTTACGTGCTCAATGGGAGAGTCAGGGCGTGACAATTCTATTGGCATCAGAGCGTAGGTTCATGATTTAAAAAAAGATGTTTAAAGGTTTGAATTTTCTCCAAATGTCCCTGATGGTTTTCCAAAGGTTTTGAAATGTTTGCTGCTTTGAAAATTTTGATTTTTAAAGATTTACTTTTAAGAAATGTACAAAACTTTTCATGGATCCTTATGGACTAGGTTTAATTTTTATTTTTAGGGGGTTAAACGTTTAGTCCAATACCTAATCTAGTGAACTCAAGACAGAGTTTCTTCTTATAAGAACCATGCCGCCTAGACAAAGGATGAGGAACGTTAGTGAGATTCCTCCTCCTGAGCGTGAGGATGAATCATCCTCACATGCTCCAACCCCTCTTCCACATGCAGTAAGAACACACCCGGATCCTTCCATCGGGATTCCCTCGCCTCCTGTAGCCGCCCTCCAGCAAGTGATGGAGTGGTAGAGCACTTTCGGGGCGTAGTATCAAGCTCCGCCTCAACCTTCTATTCCTCCGCCGGCTCTTCCTCTTACACCGGCTGTGGTGCCTAGTATTCCCATAGCGCCAGCTCCACCAATCATTGCACCAACTAATCGTCCTACAGTCGAGTTGTCAAAGCTGCTCAAGGAAGCAAGACAACTCGGTTGTGAAACTTTTTCTGGCACGAGTAATGCCTCAATGGTCAAGGATTGGATTGGCTGAGTTCAGGAGACTGTCACCGATATGAGGTTAAGTGATGAAATGAAGTTGTGGGTGACAGTGAAATTGTTGGATAAGGGAGCCAAAACCTGGTGGGACAATGAGAAGACCAGGGCAACATTACCTCTCTTTTGGGCAGATTTTCTCAAGGCTTTTGAAAAAAAATATTACACTCGGTTCTATAGGAACCAGAAGAGAAAGGAGTTATTCAAGCTTGTTCAGGGAAACAAGACGGTGTCTGAGGACAAGGCAGAGTTGAGAGAGCTTGCCACCTATGTTCAAGAGTTTGTGAATTCCGAGGAGTCCCTATGTGTAAAATTTGAATCGGGACTGAATTTGAGCATAAGGGAGAAAATGTCAATCACAAAAGGGAATACTTTTCAAGATGTCTTGGATTTGGCCTTAAGGGCCGAGAAAATGGTGATAGAAAGGGGGAAAGTTCAAGAGCATGGGAAGAGGAAGAGGCCTAGTGGTTTTATACCTGGCCAAGGTCCTAACAAGAGCAGAAGTGTGGACTCTTTCAGTGGTGAATCTGTTTCAGGACCGGTTGGCTCTCCACAAGGCCAACTCGGGTCCCAATTTAAAACTCCTACTTCTAGCATTGTTTCGGGAAGCCAATCAATGGGAAATAGGAAGGAAAAGTGCAAGAACTGTGGGAAGTTCTATCTTGGGGTTTGTAAAGCACCCATGAGGTGCTTTTTGAACAAACCTACTTCATGGGATCAATTTAATCCAATGTATACTTAAAGAAGAATGTATTACCTCTTTAATAAGATCTTGACATCCAAATATTCATCACCAACACCATTTTTTAACACTTGATCACCACATCTTGCAACACATATACATCAATATAAAAAAAAAAAATCTATTCATCATGCTAATACTATCTAAACAATTAAAATTTTATTAACCAAATGTTTTTCTTACCACTTCAACACCTCAAGTGCTTGGATGAACACAAGAAATCCTCTCTTTTCTTACTAAAAATTTCATCCAAGTGAGGTGAATGGAAGAGAAAATGAATAAAATAGTTGGTTTTGGTCTTTATATAAACCAAATCAATATATCTTGACCCTTGATTTATTTTGCATGCTTTAGCTCATCCTACACTTGTCAAGACTCCTCTATATACTTGAAATGGCAGCAAGCAACCACCATGCATGCAAAGGAAGTGTCAAATTCGGCCAAGAGGAAAGAAGACACAAGAAACCACTAAAAAAACCCTTCCAATCAAATTTCATGCATCATTTTGTTCTTTACAAGCAACATTCTTCAAATTTTGGTAGTGGAATGTCCTATGTGGCCACTAAGTGTGCTATTGGCCAATGGTTGATCTCCAATTATCATTCAATGGCTGGTTTTGTAACTTAGTCTCTCAAGTTCTCATATTTATACTTTAGTCCCTGAACTTTCTAAAATTATAAATTTGACCCTATGCAATTTTTAATCTGAATTTTTTTTAAATTTTCAAATTCACTTCTTTATACTTATACTTAAGTGTTTTGACTTTTGTTAGCCATTTCTAGTGATTTTAGGGTTTGCCGGCATTTTTCGAAGAAATTTTCGGCTTACCGATAAAATTTTCGATTTTAACGATTTTAAGGGCAAAGTTTTAGAAATTTCAAATCGTGTATCTCAAAATGGATGCAATATTATATATATAAATATGAACAGAGTAATAATACAACGAAAGTCGATTTTATATTTTCTAACCCCCTAGAATAAAGTTTCGTCCTCGAAACTATACATCGAAAAGTTCGGGGTACTGTCTCCTCCTAGCATCCTCCAGTTTCCAAGTCTGCTCCTCGACTTGGTCACTCCTCCACAAAACTCAAACCAAGGGCACCTCTTTGCTTCTCAGCTTCCTGGTCTGCCTATCAAGTATAGCCATAGGCTGAACAGTAAAGCTCAGGTCGTCTCTTAGCTACACTGGTGGAGGTTCTAGCACATGAGAGGGATCTGGTAGATATTTTCTCAGCACAGAGACATGGAATACGTCGTGAATATGTGCAAGTTCAGCTGGCAGATCTAATCTATAAGCTACCTTTTCGATCCTTTTCAGGATTCGAAATGGTCCAATGTATCTCGGGTTGAGTTTCCCTTGCTGTCTGAATCGTATCACTCCTTTCCAAGGAGATACCTGTAAAAAGACCATATCTCCCTCCTCGAACTCAAAAGGTCTCCGCTGCCTATCAGCATAACTCTTCTGTCTATCCTGAGCAGCCTTCATCCGAGTACGGATGACCTTCACCTTCTCTCGAGTCTCCTCGATCAGCTCAACACTACTGAGTTGTCTCTCTCCGACCTCATTCCAGCATAATGGTGTCCTACACTTTCTCCTATACAAGGCCTCATATGGTGGCATCCCAATACTGCCTTGATAACTGTTGTTATATGCGAACTCCACCAACGGGAGATGCTGCTCCCAACTACCTCTGAAATCCATCACACATGCCCTCAGCATGTCCTCTAACATTTGGATGGTCCTCTATGACTGACCATCTGTCTGGGGGTGAAAAGCAGTGCTAAAGTGTAGCCTGGTACCCATGGCTTCCTATAGTTTCGGCCAAAACCTTGAGGTAAAACGAGGATCTCTGTCTGACACAATCGACACAGGAATCCCATGAAGAATGACTATTTCACTTATATATAGGCGCGCGAAACCCTCCAGTGGATAGCTGCTACGAATGGGTAGAAAATGTGCGGGAGTCCGTAGAAGTCCCACAACAAAATCCATCGTAATATGTTCTCACTTCCATTCGGGAACAGGAAGTGGCTGAAGTAGACCAGCTGACTGTTGATGCTCTACCTTTACCTGTTGGCATACCAAGCATCTGGCTACAAATTCAGCAATCTTTCATTTCATTCCGGCCCACCAATAACTCCCTCTGATAGTCCGGTATATCTTAGTACTGTCTGGATGCATCGTATAGGCAGAAGAGTGGGCCTCCTCTAGTATAACACTCTTGAGATCGCTATCATTCGAAACATAAACTCGGTCTCTGAATACTACGAGTCCATCCTCTCGGACTCTAAAATCTCCACCGTTTCCTCTATGGACCCTCTCAACAATGCCCTGGAGCTCTTCATCTGAACCCTGGAGCTCTCGAATGCGGTCAAGAAGAGTCGGCCTCACCTCAAATCTAGCTAAAAGTGTACCATGCTCATCACTAGCCAAACTAACTCCCAACGAGCAGAGTTCCATAAGACACAAGAGGTAGGCACTCTCGAAAGATGAGGAAGAGGATGACTTGCGGCTTAAAGTATCCGCAACTACGTTTGCCTTGCCAGGGTGGTAGTCTATAATAAGGTCATAATCCTTGAGAAGCTCTAACCATCTCCTCTGTCTCAGATTGAGCTCCTTCTGTGTGAATAAGTATTTCAGGCTCTTATGGTCTGTGTATACCCGGCATGTCACCCCATAGAGATAATGTCGCCATATCTTTAATGCAAAGACTATGGCTGCCAATTCGAGATTATGGGTTGGATAGTTCAGCTCATGCCTCTTCAACTGTCTTGAAGCGTATGCTATGACCCGATCATCTTGCATCAATACACAGCCCAAACCCTGTCGGCTGGCATCACTGAACACTACATACTCCCGGCAACTGGTGGAAAGGGCTAGAATCGGTGCTGAAGTCAATCGCTGTTTGAGCTCCTGAAAGCTCTCCTCATAACGATTATCCCATACAAATTTGACTCCCTTTCGTGTTAAGTTAGATAATGGGGCAGCAATCTTGGAGAATCCCTCCACAAATCTCCGATAGTATCCGGCAAGTCTGAGGAAACTCCTGACCTCAGTAATTGTCTGCGGCTGCTCCCACCTCATGATGGCTTCAACCTTCTGCGGATCAACATAAATACCCTCTGCAGAAACAATTTGCCCCAGGAAACCGATCTGTCTGAGCCAGAACTCACACTTGGAGTACTTGGCATATAATTCCTTCTCGCGGAGCGTCTGTAGTATGACTCAAAAATGCTGGGAGTGCTCCTCATCACTCCGTGAGTATACAAGTATGTTATCAATAAATACTATGACAAATTGGTTGAGGTAGTCATGGAATACCCAGTTCATCAAATCTATGAATGCGGCTGGGGCATTCGTCAATCCAAACGGCATGACCAGAAACTCGAAATGACCATATCTCGTACGAAAAGCAGTCTTGGGTACATCCTCGCCCCTGATTCGTAACTAATGATACCCAGATCTTAGGTCAATCTTCAAGAAGACTCGGGCTCCCTGAAGTTGATTAAACAGATCATCTATACTTGGTAACGGGTACCAATTCTTGACGGTCACTCTGTTCAATTGACGGTAATCTATGCAAAGTCTGAAAGAGCTATCTTTCTTCTTTACAAATAGTACCGGAGCATCCCAAGGTGAAGTGCTTGGTCGAATAAACCCCTTATCCAATAATTCTTGTAGCTGGACCTTTAGCTCTCTCAACTCACCTGGTGTCATTCTGTATGGCGGAATAGAAATTGGTGCTATCCCGGGAGCTATATCTATCTTAAAATCAAACTCCCAGACTGGAGGTAGTCCAGGTAGTTCTTCAGGGAATACGTCCGCAAACTCCTACACCACTGGGACCTTATCAAGCCTTGGGCCTTCTACTGTGGTAATTATTACATGGGCAAGGTAGGCTGTACATCCTCGGCGTACCAACCGCCTAACCTCCAGTGCTGAAATAACACATCGGAGAAGTACCCTTATCTCTCTCGCAAATATCTGTGATGGTTGTCCCGACCTTCGAAACTCTACTTCCTTAGTAAAACAGTCAACAGCGACTCGGTGAGAACTCAGCCAGTCCATCCCTAAGATGGCATCAAAATCAGATATGTCGAGAGGTATTAGATCTGCCTTTAAAATCACCTCCCCAATCCATATCTCGCAGCCCCGGTAAATAGAATCCCAAACCAACTGCTCGCCCAATGGCATGATAACCAATATCTCCTCAATCAATGAGAGAGTTATCTATCAAGGTGCTGAGCAAACTGGGTGCTCACATATGAAAAATTTGACCCGGTGTCTATCAAAACTCGGGCATTAACTCTGGAGATTTTCATGGTACCTAATGGCGAATTTAAATAAAAGAGGATCATCAATCTTTATTTACTCCGGAAGTCAACATGAGAACATATATATACATATATATATCAAAAGGATTGAGACTTCTAGCATCTTAGCATGTCGAGAATTACATGAGTCATTATAGTACATCATGCCTCAAAATAACTGTTAGGAGATGAAACCTATACAGGAGAGTCTACCGGAGGGTTACCTGTAATCACTTCAGGATTGGTCTGGGCTTCCTCGTGCGTCATTGCAAAGACACGAGCCTGAGTCCTCGGCTGCTGTCGTTGAGGAACGGGGACAGTGTTGCTCCCAGCCACAGTCCGTGGAGTATAGGAACTGATGGGGCAGATGCTCTCGGCTGACTCTCGCGTGGTCCACTCAGGCAGCTCTGACTTGGCTGTCCCCTAAATCCCAAATCTGGGCAAGTGCTATGAATATGTCCCGGTTTCCCACAATGGTAGCATCTCGTAGGTTATCTACAGAATCTCGAATGAGTCTTACCATAATTACAGCATAGGGGCTTCCTCGGCCCAGCAAACTGACTCACTGATCCGACACTAGGGGCGGGGGCTCTAGAACTCTGAGGGCTTGGCCCCTGGGGAAAACCATCTGACCCTGTAGCTGTGGGATCTCTCTGAGGGCCCTGACTCCGGCCCTTCTTCGAACTTTGACTGGTTTGAAATCCAAGCCTCTTCTTCTTCCGGTCTCAGCTCTCTCTCTGCCTAGTCTCAGCCCGTACAATAACCTCAGCGCGGTAGGCTAACTCCAAGACCTCCATGAATGAGTGATTTTTCGTCACTGCCATGTATTTCTGGATGTTCAAGTTAAGTCCATCCTCAAACTTGAACCGAAGCTACCTCTGTGTGGCCAAATCAGGGACGAAGGCAGATAGTCTCCTCAACTCTGCCTTGTACTCTGCAACAGATCTGGTCCCCTGGCGGAGATGAAGGAACTCTACCCTTTTCTGGTCTTGCTGGTACTCCGAGAAGTACCTACCGTCGAACTCTCTCAATAAGTCCTCCCATCCTAAGGGCTCTGCAGAGTCATTTATCACGGTCTCCCACCAGGTGAGAGCATCACCATCTAGCAACCATACTATAACGCTCAACTTCCACTCGTCCTCTAGACCCAAGTTTGTCAACACCTGGCAGGTCCAGTTGACCCAGCGCTTTGCTGCCGTAGCATCACCGGATCTATCAAAATCAGTGCAACCCAGCTGTCGAACCTCCTTGACCAACTAGGTCAACTCGTGAATGTGACGGAGTGCTGGAGTAGTGTTGTCGCTCGGGGCAGACATATAAGTAGTAGGGGCAGCTGGCGTAGAAGTCGGTGCCGCAGGAGTAGGAACTACCGGACGTGGTGGTGGGGGCGGCATCTGTGCCCCATAAGTGTTCCACTACTCGTGCCACTGTCTCAAGGCATCTGGTGGTAGTGTCGGGATCCCAGCTGACTATGTCGGCTGAGGTGGTACTAAAGGGGGTGCGTGCGAAGATGATACGACCTCTGGTACAGCAGATATAACTCTGCGAGTCCGCCTCATGCTGCGTCTAGGAGTCATGATTCTGAAATGAAAAGACCTCTATCAGATCTAACCACCTAAAGGGAATGAACTCATTTGCCTAAGATCATCTTTAGGGATTTTATGACTGTAAGGAAACTTTCAAATTTATTTCAAAATATTGAGGACCTTGGAAACAATACTTGAAAAATTTTGAAAAGTCTTTCATAAAACTCAGGCTCAACGAACCTAGGCTTTGATACCAAGAAAACTGTCACACCCCGATCCGTGATCCAGAGGCCGTGAACAGTCGCCCGTTACTTAGACACCGGCCCAACCCTGCCACGTATTCTCAAGGTAACGCAAGGCTAATCATAAATTTCAGTTACAAATATTTTATTAGTATTTAAATACAAAAGTTCTCAAATATATATATATTGCAAAAGAAAGTTCATTTGTTTCGTACAGTCATTCTAATATGATCAACTAATATTCTTAAAGATACAGTAGAAGTTCCATACCGTGATACGGCTCTAACGATAGTCTCTGAAATTTGTGTACGTCGATGTCTATCAACGTGTGCCTCTAAATACTATCTCTATAAAATTTAAGGGAGTGAGGGGTGAGTAAAATTATTTACTCAGTAAGTGAATAGTCGTAACATATAGTTAATAAGTGGTGTGAAAATGGAGTATTAAAATCATATATATATATATATATATATATATAAATATACTTTATACCATATTTCAAGTATGTATGACAATTTCAAACACATATCTCTAACATCATCATCCATAAAACATATGCATCCAAATTTTTTGTCATAAATCGTAGAGTCATGCCAAAACAAACTCTCGGCAAAGGTCTGCCTTGACTAATGACGAGCCAACAAGAGTTTTTCTTTTAAACGGATAAACAACCCTAGCCTTGGCGTTGGCATCGGACCTCCCCAAGTGCTAGACTGAACGTCATTCAGTCCTCCCCTTTCGGTTCAACTTGGTTAGTCCAAAAATCTAGTATCGTATACATGCCACCTAACCATGTGGAGTGTCTGCGTCTCGATGACATCGCAACCGTACGACTATCTATAGAACGAGACGAGTCTGCTATAGTATACGAGGCGAGTCTGCGCGGGACAACACCTATTGTATCATAATATCATGACTATAAGTGCTATCCCCGATCTACGATCAAGGAGATTTAGGTATTAATGCCCGAGAACCTAGTCTCGCATCAAAATCATCAATCAAACAATTGTGCTATATAAGTTAAGAAAAATTATGAAATCGGATACCTCATGTATTTTCATATAAATATCATCAAAGTATATTTCATGGTTCAAATAGGGCACATATAATTTTCATCAAAATTCATGGATGCATATTTAAAAGAAATTTTTTGGGATAGTATACGAGGCGAGTCTGCGCGGGACAACACCTATTGTATCATAATATCATGACTATAAGTGCTATCCCCGATCTACGATCAAGGAGATTTAGGTATTAATGCCCGAGAACCTAGTCTCGCATCAAAATCATCAATCAAACAATCGTGCTATATAAGTTAAGAAAAATTATGAAATCGGATACCTCATGTATTTTCATATTAATATCATCAAAGTATATTTCATTGTTCAAATAGGGCACATATAATTTTCATCAAAATTTATGGATGCATATTTAAAAGAAATTTTTTGGGATACTCCATTTATCACAAAATCGATACCAAACAATTTAACAAGTCATTTCATAATTAATTTCTCAAATCATGCTTTGAAAATGATAAAATATGGTTTTGTTTATTAACTACATGGCAATAGTAAGACCACTCACATGTACGGGAAGGGTACACCACTTCCCTAAAACCTTGTTACTCAGCTGAGTCGCCCCTCGAGTGTAGTTTAATCGTCTACTCCTAAGACAATAACATATATCTGTCAATCCTCCCTATTTCTTTCAATAATTTCATCTAAATTTGATTTAATCCGATTCCAATTTAGCCTAATTTGTTTAAACCCATACATCTACAATTCATTTTTTTTTTCAAGTTCTACTCTTGCGCAATTTTAGAAAAAATGTCATAATTTTCTCAATATAACTCAGAATTGAGTGATTCAAATTGCTAATTAAAATTAAGACATATATCTATATTTTTCATTTCAACTCATCTCCAAATTCCCATTGAACGAATTTATAGAATTTTTATAACTTTTCAGTCTAAGTTCCTAAAACTAATTCTGCACAGTTTTGGGAGAATTTCCATATCTCCCTATGTACTTCTCCAATTTAATTAATTCTTATATCAAATTGAAGATAAGAAATAGATCTAAAACTTTCTACTTTAAACTATTCTTAGATTTAAACGTATAATTTTATAAAATTCCATTTTTATCTCAATTTCAATTTTAAGACTACTTCTACAAAGTTTTAGTAAAAACATCATAACTTTCATCATACTACTCTAATGCAAGTGAATTTTATCCATTTTAAAGACACAATAGAGATCTAAAAGTTTCATGTTTTGAGTTTTCCCTAATTGTGTCCAAAAGTTATCTTAATATTTAAATCAATTTACTAGTCGTGCACATAACAGTGAATATAATATCGATTTTTACCTTTTCTTTTAAAAATCACCATAATTTCATTTCTTAATAAAAAATTTTACACCATAGCTCATTTTAAAACTTAAGGAATCTAGTTTTATCAGAATCAAACCAATCTAAATTTTGATCATCACAGGATAAGATATCATAGAATCATTATAACTCATTGACCATGCTAGTTTATTTGAACAAACCTACTTTATGGGATCAATTTAATCCAATGTATACTTAAAGAAGAATGTATTACCTGTAACACCGAAAATTCAGTGTTAAAAATTTTCTAAATATCTTTATAATATAATGAAAAACTTTAAATTTTATTGATTTTCTATTTTGGGGTATTAAATTGAAATTTTGGGTATATATATAAAATGTCGTGTCCGCGATTCGTAGTGAATCTTGTCTCTACGAAAAGTTAAAATTTAATGAAAAGTGGGTAAAAATTATATATTAATGTTTATTTATTTATTTATTAATATATGAGTATAAAAAAGGGGGGGAAAGAGAGAATGAGGGGAGATGCAGCGTTTCAACTTGAAACGCCGCGTCCCCAAGCATCCCCAATCGATTAGGGCTGAGCCCTAATTGATCTCTTTCCCATTCCCTGCTCTCTCTCCCTCTCGCGATGTCTCTTCGTCTCCCTCTCTTCCGTCGCCCTCTCTGCCACTCACGGTGGCTCCTCGACCACCACCGCATGTGGCCACCACTGCAAGCTACAGTCTCTCTCTACCTCACGAATCTCTCTCTCACACTTTGTCTCTCTCTACCTCTCGAATCTCTCTCTCACACTCTGTCTCTCTCTATCTCACCATCTCTCAATCTTTCTCACACCATCTTTTAGTCTCTCTCTTCCGCGCACGAACAAAACGTTCTTCCTCCCTCTCTCGCGCGCGAAGATCCTTCACTCTCCTCCCCACTCGCATGGTGTTCTCTGCAGAGTTCATCGCCTTCCTGCAACACCTACTGCGGTGTTCGCCAGCTGACTTTCAAAAACCCAGCTCTCAACTTGCAGACCTTCGAAAACCCTAGGCGGACCTCTACTCCATCCCCTGCGCAGGTAAGGACAAATTCCTGATCAATAGCTTTAGGGTTTAACTTTATTGTCATGCTAAATTCTGATCCAATGTTAATGTACTCGGCTGGGATGGAGATTAACCAGCTGCAGTGGTCCCCTGTGCAGCCAGATTTGGATTGGAATTGCATTTGCTAACAGGTTGCAGCTTTTGAAAGTTTGAGGTAATTGAACGTCTCATGTTAGTTTATGTAATAATTGTGCTGTCGTTAAAGATGTTGCTTTGATTAATAGTTTGCAATCTGTTGAGTAGTTGATAAAGCACGATGTCTAATTGATCACCAAGTTATCTGTATCATTCTTTTAGATGTCTTCTTACATGGTTAGTGGGCGGTAGGTTTGCAAATCATAAAGGAAATTTCTAATCCCTTTAGTAACTGAACGAATCTTTGCTAAATTTAGGTCGAGTACATATCCTGAAAATATGTTGAATTTGAATGAAATGCAATTGATGATATTAGAGTGTATTTATGAATTGGAAAATTGAGATTTGTACAAAATTAAGGAAATTGATAAACCCTAAAAATAAATGAAAATTGATTATATAATTGTGATTGTGGATTTAGAAAAATCAATTGAGGATCGGAGTAAGACTTTATTGGACTGATAGGGAGTGAATACCCTCCCTATAGGTGAGTGGATGGTTATGTATCATATGAATGAGTAAATGATTTTAAATATGATTTATAAATTGAGTTTTGAAATGAATTTGCAAATGGAATTGAAATTGTTTTGTGATTGTGGTATGCCTAAAAGGAAATTATGAAATGTCCATGACTCTTGTACATGATTATTGAATTGTTTGCACCATGTTACTTTGGGATACTCATGTGAATTTTGAAATATTGCTCTATCTTATATTTGAACAAGCATTGATTGATAAAAATGAGTTTGGTAACATGGTGCTGAGAAAAAGGACTGCAGTCTAAGTCTTGCCACGGACCGGACCGTTGGGGCGGCGTGGCTAAGGCTGTTTAATTTAGCTTAATGGTAGGCGAGATGGAGAGCCTTCTTAAGCTGCCGGATAACGTGGTAGCACCCCACGGAGCTTTGAGCCAACGACAAGGTGGAGGAGAATTTATGAAAATTATAGAAAACCCCTTGGTGGGTCCTGCCAATGGCTATTGGCAGGATAATGTTTTCGTTAAACCCTAAAATTGTGAAAAAATGAGATTTGACTGATTGCATTGATTTTATGAGTCATGGTAGATTTATGTGAATAATTTTATGAAAATGAATTTCATGATGGCATTTAATGATAGTTGATATATATATATTTGGCATTACCATCCTCACCCCTTATTTATATAATACATGTCATTGCACTCCACTCGCTGGGTATTTTAAAATACTCACCCTCTCCTTTCAAATCTTTTCAGAGGAAGTGTAGACTTTGGCAGGTACCGGCTGATTCAGAGGCCTTTTGGTGATCCACGATAGGTATCGGTAGTGGATTTTACTTTTTTTTAGACTTGATGAGGGTTCATCCATGGAAGGAAGCTATTGTACTATTATTTTGAAAGTTTATATTAAATTGATACTTATTGTATCTTTTGGGACAAGCATTGGTAGAATCCAAGCTTGGTTTATGTGAAAAATATTTATATTTGTATAAAACTTATTTTTGCCAAACTTATTGTACTTATTTGGGACATTTGGACTTTCATTGAGATTGTTGAATATTTTTTTGAGATTGTGACTTTGTGAAATTCTAGTTGGCTGGAATGGCCACACTGCAAGCGTGCATGTATAGAAACCCACTCCCCGATGTGTGCTGATGTATGCTTGCATGTACAGGAACTCACTCCCCGATGTGTGCCGATATATGCTTGTATGTACAGGGATGAGCCAGATAGACTCCTTGCATGTGTATTGATTTTATGATTTTCTTATTTTAATGAGTTGATTGTTTTGAAAGTTTTATTAAAATATTAAAATGCCTTGCGCTATCCCGGTATATGGGGAGATCATGCCCGTATATCGAGATAACGCGACGGTTGTTACGAGCTCGACGGGAGAGTCGGGGCGTGACATTACCTCTTTAATAAGATCTTGACATCCAAATATTCATCACCAATACCATTCTTTAGCACTTGATCATCACATCTTGCAATACATATACATCAACATTAAAAAAAAAAAAAAAAAAAAAAAAAAAAAAAAAAATCTCTACATCATGCTAATGCTATCTAAACGATTAAAATTTTATTAACAAAAAATTTTTCTTACCACTTCAACACCTCAAGTGCTTGGATGAACACAAGAAATCCTCTCTTTTTTTACTAAAAATTTCGTCCAAATGAAGTGAATGGAAGAGAAAATGAATAAAATAGTTGGTTTTGGTCTTTATATAAACCAAATCAACATATCTTGACCCTTGATTTATTTCGCATGCTTTATCTCGTCCTACACTTGTCAAGACTCCTCTATATATTTGAAATGGCAACAAGCAACCACCATGCATGCAAAGAAAGTGTCAAATTCGGCCAAGAGGAAAGAAGACACAAGAAACTACTAAAAAAACCCTTCCAATCACATTTTATGCATCATTTTGTTCTTTACAAACAACCTTATTCAAACTTTGATAGTAGAATGTCCTATGTGGTCACTAAGTATGCTATTGGTCAATGGTTGATCTCCAATTATCATTCAATGGCTGGTTTTGCAACTTAGTCTCTAAAGTTCTCATATTTATACTTTAGTTCTTGAACTTTCCAAAATTGTAAATTTGACCCTATGCAATTTTTAAATTGAATTTTTTTTAAATTTTTAAATTCACTTCTTTATACTTATATTTAAATGTTTTGACTTTTGTTAGCCATTTTTAGTGATTTTAAAGTTTGTCGACACTTTTCGAGAAAGTTTTCGGTTTACCGATAAAATTTTCGATTTAAGCGATTTTAAGGGCAAAATTTTAAAAATTTCAAATCATGTGTTTCAAAATGGATGTAATATCATATATATAAATATGAAGAGAGTAATAATACACCGAGAATCGATGTTACAGAAAACTTATTCATAAATAAAACAGATGAGAGAAGATAAATTAAAATGTCTTAGGTAGCTTGAGAAAAGATCACTTAATGCATTTGTAGAAGAATTGACGAAGATTTAAGAAAATTTTTAGTAGAGGTAACAAAATATGATCTAGTGACTGCTATGAGTGACATGACTTCCAATAAAAATAAATAGAAAAGATGGATTGATACGGCCAAGTTGAAATACAGATTTAGTTGAGTTGCATATCTAATTACTATATGCACATGAACATAAATGTGTAGTCGTTAGAGCTTCAAAATGAACAGGATAAAAATTTAGCCCTGAAGTTTGGAGGATCTCTCTCTCTCTCTCTCCCTCTCTCTGAGTATTGAGGGAGGGGAGGAAAAGAATGGGGTCTTGTAGTTTTCATATGGAAGAAAGCGTTGACATTTGGCCGGTTGAGAAAGTGTATGAAGTTGCTTGTACAAGGAAAAGTAGTGTTGTTGATCCCGAGGAATCAATACATGGTCTACTCAAAGCTATTTTGAGGATCTAGAGGGCTCTGAGCCTTAAGTTCTTCATGTTTGTGAGGTAGATTACTTCATGGACCAGTTACCTTCTCTCTCTCTCTCTCTCTCTCTCTCTCTCTCTCTCTCTCAAGTTGCTGTGCAATTTATCTTTGTTTATGCTATATTTTGTCGGATTTTATACACTTGATGGCTCATAGTCTGGTTGGATCCTGGTATTACGCACAGATTTGCTTGCTTCTCAAACAACAGCAGAGAGAGAGAGAGATGGAAGAGTTTTCAACTGAGATCGAGCCATCACTCTTCACATTTGAACCTCCATTAACAGCAAATATCACCTCATCTTGTTGACCATGATTAAGCCAAACTCTCAGGCAGAGAGAACCGACAGGAACTCCATTCCCATACCTCGACATCCCAAACAACAGAAGAGACATACCTCCCCTTCTTCGTCTCACCTCTCACCCAAACTCTTCTTCAGCACTCTGACAATCTGCGCAGCCCTCTTCCTCTTCTTCCAAATCCATTCTCTCCAAACCTCACCGTGGGCTTTCTTGGGCCAATGGCAGCGAAGAGTCAACACCCCCTTAACCTTCACCAACTGCACCAAAGACTTCCCTTCCATGAGCAGAAAACTGCGTCAATCGGTCACTTTTCTCCCACTCAAGGACCTAAGATTTGCCCAAACAGCCATGCAAGGCCACACATGGTTCATGAGCTCTTTGTATGACACCCACAAAGAAGGTGAGGTTCAATATCAGCAATTCCCCTCAGAGTCATCACAGGGTAGGTTACTATGTATCAAAGGCCGCGAGAGCCACGATGGTGCATTTAACTACTATGCGCTTGCATGGAACGAATCACTACCCTATAATGCGACCTATTTTAAGGGCCTAACCTTCATATCTTACAATCACTATGATTACTACAATATTTGGCATGGCCTATCATCGATGGTACCATTTGTAGGTTGGCATAGAAAGGAAGGCTGTGCAGTGCCAAACAGATGGATCTTATACCATTGGGGTGAGCTCAGGAATAGTGTGAATCCATGGTTGAAGACATTGATGGAGGTTACCTTTGGCAATGCCTTTATAGAAACATTTGAGGGATTTGACAATGATGGTCCATTTTGTTTTGAGAAGGCAGTAGTGATGAGGCATAATGAAGGAGGGATGTCTAGGGAGAGAAGAATGGAGGTTTATGATTTGATGAGGTGCAAAGCAAGGCGACGCTGTAAGTTGAGCTTGGAAGGTAGATGGAAAGATGTGGATGAATGGGGAGTACCTGTGATTGGAATGACCTTGTTGATGAGAAGAGGGGCTAGATCTTGGAAGAATGACTCTGCAGTGATTGAGATTTTCCAAAGGGAATGTAAGAAAATTGAGAATTGCAGACTGATTGTTTCTTATCCTATTAACCTCAGCTTTTGTGACCAGGCTAGTATGCACTTCACCATTTGTCACTACTCTCTTTTTCAGCTAAAAATCGGTTAACCTTTATCTGTGATATAAAATACAATGTTAGTAAAATGATGCAAAATTGAATGACTGATGCAGGTGAGACTAATGAGTCTGACAGACATTGTAGTATCCCCACATGGAGCTCAACTAAGCAACTTGATCTTCATGGACAGATATGGAAGCATAATGGAGTTCTTCCCCAAAGGTTGGAAACAACTTGCGGGTGTTGGGCAGCTAGTGTTTCGATGGCTAGCTAGTTGGGCAGGGATGATTCACCAAGGGACGTGGCATGATCCAAATGGGGAACACTGCCCTTACTCAGAAGATGACCGACGCTGCATGTCAGTCTTCAAAAATGGAAAGCTTGGACATGATGAGAAGGCCTTTGCAAAGTGGGTGAGAACCGTGCTCAAGCAAGTTCAGGCAAGAAAGATGGATGAAGCATTGAGCAAAAATGGTACTACTACACCTAATGGTTGTGCTTGCAGCTAAAATAGTAGAAGTGCATATTGCACCGCAGGAAAAAAAAAGGTGATATTTTACAGGAAAAATCAAGAACAATATAATCTTCACAATATGAATAATTAAAATTCTTTTTCTTTTCTTTTTTGAGTTGCTATCTTGAGTGGTCTCCCTTGTCAAGAAACTATTTGAAAGATGGCTGAAAATTTCCTCAGCCAAAAATGGTGATGGTTGGCACAAATCAACTCAAATGTCTGCTTTATTTCCCATTTGACTCCAATTGTCCTTCATTTTTGAGTTACTGAAACTGATCAACCATCAATTTCCAAACATGCTCTTGAAGACCAAAATTGGGATTCAATGGTTATAAAAATCAATCTGCCCATTTTGCGGTAGGATTTGACCCATCAAAATTGGTAACCTGTGCAAATGTTGGATTGGATGAAGCAGCATACTTTTATATTCTGTACACTTCTGACCTGTCTACTTTTTGCGAAAGATCCAAAGAAATTTTAGTCAGATTTAGTCAAAAAACTATTTATTAGGCCTTTCAAGCAATAGTTAAGCTCATAACTTGGAAGTCTAAATCTTGAGAAAACCTGCTTCACACATCAATTTGTTTCTTTTTTTTTCCCAACTAGTTTGATTGACTAAACAAGGTGACAAACTCTATGCAAAAAGAGTTACCTTTGTCCTAATTTAGAAAGAAAACTCAAATTCAAGTTTTTTAACTAGAAAATTAAGAAATCTATTACCTAACAAATGGCAGTGTGATACTAATTTTGATTTTTCAACTTGTCATAGTTTGTAAAATAGGACAAAAAAATTTCAAAGGATAGATCTAGAGGAAAATAAACTAGCATATAATGAACCTAGGCTCCAATATTTTATGTTTTTATTTATTTATTTATTTATTTTTGGTTGCTAAGTAGTTTTTATGGAAACAAAAAGGGATAAGAAATGATATGAGAAAATGACATCTTATAAGAATACAGAAAACGAAAACATGATCAAATGCATAAATATATATAAAAAAAATATATGTATTTTTATATAAATATTAATTATTTTATAAAAATAATAGAATAATTATATTTTATAATGAAAATATAAAATGATCAAATATATAATTGTTAATCATAAGACAAATAATATAAAAATAAAATTATAATTAAATAAATAATAATTCATTAAATATAAAAATGTATAAATATAAAATATATAAATACTTTTGTATAAATATTAATTAATTTAACATATTAAAACATTTCGAAAATAAAAAATGTGAGAAAAGTTAACATTAGAAGTTTCTTAGCATAATGTTGGAACTTCCAACATGTTATCTAAGAAATTAGATAAAAGATTGTCACTATCTTTTAATAGGATCTCCCATTATCACATTTTTTTTCTTGTGTTTTGCTTTAGAACTATAGCCAACACTGAAATATAGTGCGTAACCCTAGGGGATACCATACCTAAATCCACTGCCTATCTTTCATCATCCATAATTTCCCAAAAAAAAAAAAAAAAAAACAAAAACAAAACAAAATTCGATGCCAAATCACACGACCCCTGTATGACAAAAAGATGCCACACATTTAAGGGCCTAAGCCCCTAACTTTCTCCAATAGGGTTCACGTTTTTAAGTTCTTTTAATCAAAGCTTCTTACCTGTGATAAATTGGAGATGGTCTTCTCCATGCCAAACTCTTTCCCAATTATATCAACTAGCCCTTCAATCCAAGCTCTCAATTCTTCTCAACTTTCAGAGAGAGAGAGACGATAAGATTCAATTCAAGTGGTAGCTGCCTCCTCTTTCCTTATAATAGACTCAGGTTTCAGGTTTGAGTCTCAGTGTAAACTAAGAGAGAGAGAGAGAGAGCGCTTTTCCTTTGGAGAAGGTTTTTGCTAGAATGATCAAAATAGCCTCACCAACTGTGAAAACAAACAACCCCATCAAACAAATGTCTAATTTTTTGGCACCCTTTTTTGCTTTTCTCACATTGCTATTTGGATAGTAGTAGATCAGACTATTTATTAAGAATATTTCGTGTGAGAATTCATATAGAATTTAAGAATTTTGCGGTCATTCAAAACTTGATGAATTTGCATTAATATATTTTATTTAGTGGAATAATTAATTCAAACTGAATATTTCTAATAAGAATATTATGTCGATATCAGGCCGTTAAATAATAATACTAATAACTTCTCTCCATGTTTGGGAAAAAAATTAAATTATTGAAGAGGCCTAACTTGATAGACATATCTAAGGTTTTAAATCGAACCGTATTAGAATCAATTTAGCAAGTAAAAGAATTGAAATTAGAACCGAAATGGTACCCTTAGGGATAACTCAAATGGTAGAGTCTCTCCATTTCTATCATCCCTTTTCTAGTTCAACCCTGTTTGGTTACATATTCTTGTACTAAAATGTTAGAAATTAATTGACTCACATGCAGCGGAAGCATTCATAAATAATTTTCGGGAAAAATAAATATGGATTGGGTATAGGATATAAATACCTCGAATATGCAGAGCCTCCAAAAGATTAATCGAACGTCCCTCGAACGGATCTCATGGTCGGGATGGTGATCACGATATTAATCGAACCACCACCGCAATGTCACAACGCCGCAACCCTCAGTCCGGCAATCATCGTGACGGGAAAAATTCCCTATGCGGAATTTTTCTCATGCCCTCTATATTCTCTCTCTAGAGAATATATTTTTCTCAAATATTCATCCATGGTTGCTCTCACCATTTTCTTTCACGTACAATCAAAGGAGTTGTTAGTCTCCTTCCACACAATGTGTTGCTACTAACATGGAGAGAATAATGGTAAGTGGGTAATATGTGGTTAATGGGAGTTACCCCACTAACCCTATTGCAAATGTCTAAAATGCCCCTCATGGGCATTCTAAACTAATATATCTCACTTGCACACGATGGCATTTTAATATTCGTCACAAGATCACAACTCATGCGATCACATCACCCTGCTGGACTTTCATACAGAATTGGGCGTCGTGCCACCTGCGAGTACACCTGCAAGCAAAAACCTCTCGATGCACCTGTTAGGATGATCGAGAAGCCATCGTTAGTATCAAAAGAACTCGCTGCACCCCAGATCCAAGACTAATTACATCCATCGAACTACTTTCCTCAACGAAAGTAATTCCCAATAAATGCTCGACTGTGTATCCGCTATTATGCTTACATCCCAACATGGATAGACATAATAGGCTAGCCGGTGAATACAACACAATGATGTAATGTCAATTGGTCTTCCTTTTCCCAAACTCGCCTCAATTCAGCTGCTTTCCTAGACCTGTCCCTCAGACCTCAATTTATCTTCTGGGCCATCGGTAAACAGACTAAAGTAGCAACACTGAGCCAAGACTTCTAGAAATAGCTGAAAGTGATAAGGGTACAAGAGATCCCACCCAATGGATCTCGGATCTCACACAGTGGGAACAGGGATCAAAATCATATTAGTGTCTCAAATAATGCTCCCACTATCCCTGGTCGACATATCACACGCGGTATGAAACGCGTGCCACAGTGTTATTCCCCCATCTCTCAAAGGGCATATGTCAGATTTCTCTAACACTGTGCAGGTATGGGACTCAGTCTACACATAAGACTTTACCCAGAGATCTCAGAGAGAGTATCTCAGAGACAATATCACTAGTCGCAGGTGATATCTGAGATCTCAAACTTGGCTACTTACAGGCAACATGGATGTGGGTACGTCCATACCGGTCATATCGCATATGACCTCATCCTGAACACATATCAGGGTGACTTATGTTCTAGTAGGGCCACTCTCAAAGCCTCTTACAACTAGAAACCGTCTTATCTCCGCTCACTCAGAGCTGGAGGTGGTCACTCGTGTGAGAGAGTGGACCATGTCTGTCTGACATATTATTTATCACAACATATCACAAAATATATGACAATTAAAATAGTGCAATAAATAATTGTCCCAATCATGCACACATGTCATATATATAACACAATAAGCATCAGTACAAGGTGAGAAATGTGAATGTACATGCAAACCCAATGATTCCAATATCTCATACAGGAATCTATCACAATGGGTTTATTGAAGGGATCAGCCAACATACTGTATAGTAATGTACTTAATTTGTCACTTCACCCTTCTCGGTGATGTATCTCATAACGTAGTATTAGGTATCAATGTGTTTGAACTTATTGATACTTAGGGTCTCAAGTGTGGTCAAAGGCGGCCTGATTTTCTCAATAAATCATCACTGACCTCCCACTATCTGACACAACCCCTAAGTGATCCGGAAATCTCCGGAGCCAAACACTCTCCTGAACTGCCGCTGAACATCTCATAAGCTCAGTCTCTATCGTAGATAGAGATATACAGGTTTACTTCTTGCTACTCCAAGACAGTAAAACCTAATATCGATTTGTATACGTTCAGATCACCAACCCAGTTGGTATCTGAATACCCAATAAGATGCAAATCACCTCCTCTGTAACACTAGAAGAGGTCCGCAGTTCTCTCGAGATATCTCGGAATCCTTTCACTGCTCTCCAGTGATCCCCTCTAGGATTCGATCGATACCTAATTACCATAGTGACTGCAAATCAAACGTCTGAACGTGTACGCGACACTGCGTACATCAGATCACTCAGTGCACTGGAACAAGGGATTCTACCCATTTCTCTTGTCCTTTTTTGAGTCTTAGGGCATATGTCAAGAATTAGGCTTTAACCTTTTAGCGATAAGAGTATCTTTAAGGTCGTAGTCGATCTTCTCGAAATACTCGAGAACTCTCTTGATGTTTGACTCCTGTGGAAGGGTCAACACCTGCCTCGAGCGATCCCTCTGGATCTTAACTTCGAGGAAGAACTGAGTCTCACCCATGTTCTTCACATCAAGACTCGACAATATCCACGTTATCGTGGTCATCAGATACTCTCTGTTGTTCCCAGTCAATAGAATGTCATTCACATGAGGACATGATCAAAAGAACGTAAAAGGTATACGCGATGATCCTCTTCGATCATCACGAAACCGTAAGATATCACCTTCTCGTGAAATCTCAAACGTCACTGCCTGGATTGATGATTAAGGTCATATGTAAACTTCCGAAGTCAACAGACCTTATCATCCAGATCTATAAGAATAAAGCCAAATGGTCATTCCTTATAGATCCTCATCCAAACTGTCACTCAGGAGAACAGTCTCAACGTTCATCTGGTCTCACTCCAGATCCATATCATGTCCATGACAATCGCTAAAAGTAAACGGATAGAGGTAATCTTACCCTCAGTCTGAGTAACCCCTGGTTATCAGATAGGCCTTATACCTCTACACTAATCCGTCGGCCTTTTTCTTGATGTTGAGAACTCACATATTCTCAACGGCCCTACTTCTCTCAGGTAAATCAACTAGATCCCAGATCCTGTTGATTCTCATCAACTCCTCTCACCCATGGCCTATAATCAATGGTCCTCCATGGAACCCTCAAGAAACTCTAGGACAGTTAAAGGTTTCTCGTAATCCTCAAGAGTCATACTGAGAGCCTCTCCCTCAATCGGGAAGCGACGGTTAGGTACGCATCCTCGACTACTCTTAAGAGAATGAGAAACCTTTTTACCTTTATATGGATCGCTCCCACTAGAACCCAGATCCGTAATGGATTCTTGGATCCTGCCACTGGGATTAGCCAACCACTAGGCTCATCCATCTCATGAAAGGTAAAGTCCCAATTGATTTCACCTCTCATAGGAAAATCACTTTCAAGAATCTCAGCATTATGAGACTCAATCTCAATAAGAGTGTCGTCTGAATGCTCATTAGAGCACAATCCCATGGAGTGTTCTGAGTATCACATAAAGATATATCTCTTTTCTCGTAGGCCTAACTCGCCGTGTAAATGCGAAAAATAGTGAACATACACGACACAATCTAATAATCTCAAATGGCTAAGGTCAAGCTGTCTCCTTGTCCAAAGCCCATATGGAGTACTGACTGCGGACTTCAATAGAATACGATTGAGAACATAGGCTGCAGCCAATAACGCATCTCCCCAATGGGAAACGAGTAAATTGATTTGCGCCATCATCGGCCTCACCGTCTCAAACAAAGTCCTATTCCTCTCTCGCGGCTACTCTACTCCACTGAGTAGCAAGGAATAGTCAGTTTCTCGTAATGCCCTTCTTGAAATAGAGCTCTTTAGACAAATACTCGCGCTCTCGTTCGGTTCTGAGAGTCTCTACTCTCAAGCCTAACTGATTTTCAACCTCGCTAGTAACCTCCTTAAGCATCTCAATGCCTCAGACTTGCGCGAGATTATATAGATGTAACCGAAACACGTGTAATTGTCTATGAACGTAATAGAGTACCCAACACCATTTCAGGTTCTCACATTCATAAGGCTACAGATATTGGAGTGAACCGACTGCAATGGAGCCCAGCCTTCATTGCATTGTCGAATGGTTTTCTTGTAAGTTTGCCGTCTAGGCAAGACTGGTTAGCGGGTTCTACAAAACCACTCACTGCTAACCGGTTCATCCTCTCACACACTAAGAGGACAACAAGAAATACCATTAAAAAGAATTATTTCCAGTGCATATAGTCCCTCATGGACCAAAATAGAACCATTCATAGAATTGTCGTAATAAATGGAAATTATAAAATTTCCAAATTAACAGAGCATATCCTAAACTGAAATCAAGTTCCGTCAAACTTTTGGAGTGTAAAAAACAAGTGCAACTTGCAAGTGCTACTCCTTCTGATGTCAACAAAACACTTCGTTTCTGTACGTAAATCCTCCTACTTGAGGATTTACTGGACGGAACTTTATAAGCGCGCTCCTATCTTGAGCTGCGTAGTATTATCAGTTTTCTCGGATAGTTTTCTTCTTACATGAGGCTCGAGTCACACAGGAGTCCTTGCTCGACTCCATTGCATAAGCATGACCCGAGTTTGACCTACTCGCCTCTAGATGCTCCTACTCGAGCTCACTGTGCCTATTCACATTAGTGAAAGTGCGAATACTTTCGTCGTATGTGAAATAGACTTTCATGATTTCTCATGAATCAGGTAAAGAGCTGGATCGCATCCAGCACTAGAAAACATATCCAAAATGGGCTCAATCACATTCCCCAATTCAGCGATCATACTTGACATTTTTATCAAATGTTGCATCATCATATGATCAACCCTTTTCTTATAAGTTGTTACACTTATAAGTCAGTATCCTCATCTTAGGATCCGTAAGAGCACCACAATACTCTTTATAGGGTGAGCCAAACCGATAAAACCGTAGGATATTGCTCATAGACTGGGATCACATCATCGTGCATGCTACTCAGGAGGATTGCCCTGACTCGGCTATCATTCCTCTTTCATGCACGTAATGTCTCCTAATCCCGTCTCTCTGAGGTGTGGAACCCTCCCTGGAGTCCACCATCCCATGCCTCAGAATTTTAATTAGATCTTGCTCCTCGAGGATAAATTGAATCTACCAGTGAAAAATCTCGTATTTATCACCATTCAATTTTATCCCCCTTGCAAAAATCAAATACGACAATTTTAGAAGCAGTCATTGAGATAGTTGTGACTTGTTATGCTTATTCTCACATTTTGTGCACCCTACGAATCATCAAGACCCAAATAATTCGAATACATACCCCAAGACGAGCATATGAATCAACAGACACCATACACCACAATCTGGGATAACATCTCACCGTTTGGATTAGGATTCGATGTACAAAAACCCACAAAAAGTCACTTTTATGGATGTGGGACCCTCAAAAATTGAAAAAATTTCAATTCCGGAAGACCTGACACGCCGCCGGAGGTCCCACGCGCCGCCACGCACCGGCGGCGCGTCCCCACGCGCCTCCACGCTCCGGGAAAAGCTTCTGGCGCGTGCCAGACGCGCAGCGCGTCTGGCACGCGCTCACACGCGCGCTCTGCGCGTCTGCTCACGCGCCTGCACGCGCGCGACCCGCGTGCGCAGGTCGGAACCCGAACCCGGTCCGGATCGTGGGTCGCGGGTCTAAGACACGTGTCCTGGTCGTAACCGACCCGGACGACCGGTCCTCTCACGCTCCATTTCGCGCGTGAATGACACGCGCCGGCCCTTGCTTGCTTCACGCTCCTACCTCGCGCGTGTAGCTCACGCGCCCGCAGGTCTGGACCTCTTCTTCTTCGCCCGATGGTTTCTGTAACCGGGTCTCTCGACCCGATTGCCGTAAAAGCCCATTTCCGACACCATTTTGACCGGATTTTTTATGAAATCTCTAATTCCATTTATTCCAAACATCCTTGACTCGATTTTTGGAATAATTATGCCCTAAACTCGGCGTATTTTATATCCAAAAATCCAACCCTCCGCGGTCAATTTTGAAACCCCATTTTTCGGCCACAAATATATACAATATATATATCAAATTGAAGAGCATGAAACAAGGATTACAGATCTATAAATTTCATGCATTGATTTGCCCTAAAACTCGACAAATCTAAGGTTGAAGGGGTCGATCACTATTCACGGCCGAAACTTTCAACCAGAATTTTCTTCCCCTAAACGTGCTCAGAAAATTACGAAAAAATTATTTTCGTGTACTAGGAATCATGGGGAACGCAGTGATGTTCTCGGATTCACGAAACTCATCCGTGATCCAAACCCTAAATTTTAAACCCAATATTTTTTATACCCAAAAATTAACCCAAAAATTATTTTTAATCCAACGTATCGCTCTGATACCAATGTTGGAAATTAATTGACTCACATGCAGCGGAAGCATTCATAAATAATTTTCGGGAAAAATAAATATGGATTGGGTATAGGGTATAAATACCTCGAATATGCAGAGCCTCCAAAAGATCAATCGAAAATCCCTTGAACGGATCTCGTGGTCGGGATGGTGATCACGGTATTAATCGAACCACCACCGCAATGTCACAACGCCGCAACCCTCGGTCCGGCAATCATCGTGACGGGAAAAATTCCCTACGCAGAATTTTTCTCATGCCCTCTATATTCTCTCTCTAGAGAATATTTTTCTCTCAAGTATTCATCCATGGTTGCTCTCACCATTTTCTTTCACGTACAATCAGAGGAGTTGTTAGTCTCCTTCCACACAATGTGTTGCTACTAACATGGAGAGAATAATGGTAAGTGGGTAATATGTGGTTAGTGGGAGTTACCACACTAACCCTATTGCAAATGTCTAAAATGCCCCTCATGGGCATTCTAAACTAATATAAAAAAAAAAAAAAATAGAACCGATATGGTCGTTCTTGTTATGATTCTAGAAATAGAAGAATCTTGGTTCGAGAATAATTTTAATTTGGTTTCAAAATTAGTTATTATTCGGTTTTAATTTTTAATGATTTTTATAAGGTTATTTATTATTTTTTGACTTTTTATTGCTTTTATGAATTTTTTTTTAATTTTGTTAAAGTTTTAGTTTTTTTTTTTTTTTCTAGTTCTTTAAAATTTTTGATTTTGGTTTTGACGCCAATTTTAAGAATTAAGAATCGAAAAGTCAGTGCATCAAACGGTTCTAATTTTAGAGCCAAACTAAAATTAATTTTAAAATTCTAATTTAATTTTATAAAGTTTAATTCTAATTTATTTCTAGGACCTGAATTTTTGGCACATCTATATAGCATTAAGCCTTCCAACACAAACATGTTCCCCAAGGGAGTAGCAAAAACTTGAAGAGACTATGTGTCACACGTCCCACCATTGGTTAATCCTTTTGAAGCCCATGCATTTTCCACAATTATATTTTTGTCAGGTTTTCATTAATCTATGTAACCCTTTTCAATATAAGATGGACCCCTCAACTCAAAAATACTTGCAGGAAATTTTACAAATTCAAAAGTACTTTATTGAATTCAAAAAAATAAATTGATCGATCTAAATTTCTAAATGTATATTTGAAATGACAAAAATATAATCAAACTAACAAAAATCAATCTAATAGGATAAGATATTAGATTTTTAATCAAGTCTCGATTTTAAAACTTAAAAATAAAAAATATTATGTTAAAAAAATTATCTCTTAAATAGGGCCTCACAAATATTTAAACTGAACTAATCGGAATATGATTTCAGATATTAATGATAAACAAAAAAAATACAATTAACCTTTATTTCTGTAAATCAATACCTTAATTAAAAGTGATCTATTTAATATTCTCCTTTCCAATCTTTTTAACATTTCTAAGCTATAAAATTATTTTTCACAAGGTAAATTATAAACACCTACAAAATTAGCTGGTATATTTTATTTGTTAATATGATTTTCTTCCATTTAATATTTTTTTTCGGTATATATTTTTTCGAGCGTTTTTCTTAAAATTTAATATTTAAATTTTTATAGATTCTTTATAATTTTGATAGTCTCTATGTAAAAAAAAAAAAAAAAAAAAAAAAAGAAAAAACAGGTACCCATCTTGGAGTTCTTAGTTTTGATCCTGCAAAGGATGAAACTTGATGACCTGTTTATGTGAACTGTGTTGTGACCCACTAGGACCATCTGTCCTTGCGATGCCTGAGGTCTATACACCCAGCGCACCTTGCTGCCCTTTTCAACGTATTTTGTAATTTAGTGCGGTCTGTTCACTTTTTCTTTTTCGTTTTTTTATTAGTATCTTAGAGTTGGTTTATCATCTAATATTTGAAATTTTACTTTGATTAATTTAGATCGAATTATTATTAGATTTTTATTCGGAATGGGTTCTCCTAATATCATTTTTTGAACATTTGGCATGAGGTTATAAGGTAGGCAAAAATAGCTTGCCAAATTATACTTGAACATGCAATGGTCTGCGGAGATGCTTTGGGAATCAAATGGTTTCTAAATCAAATTAATCAAATTTAATATGACAGTTAAAATGAGCAAAAAGAAAATAAAAAATATTCAAATTTAAATAATTTAAATTAATAATAATATAAGAGAATATGATTTTGGTCTTAAAAGTAAAATATAAATGTAAGTTCAGAATATTGAATTAGAAGATATGAAATTTAATATTAGTAAGACTAACTCTACAGATACGAGATATTATTGTCTATAGGAAAGGAGAGACCAGTTGGGATTTAATGCGATTGTGACACTGTATTAATAGAAATTTTAAATACTACCTTAATAACTAGTTTTTCTCTTATAAAAGGCAATTTAAAATAAAAAATAATTTAAAATATTATAAATTAAATTATTTTTTATCAAAAATAATTTTTTAATTAAAATATTATAAATTAAATTTTAAATTTTTAAAATTAAAAAATATTATTTTTTATCAAAAATAATTTAATTAAAATAATTTTAAAATATTATAATTTAAATTTTTTAATCTAAAACAATTTTTTTAATAAAATAATTTTTTAGTCAAAAATGATTTTAAAAACAATTTTTTGATAAAAATTTTTTATCAGAAATAATTTAAAAATTTTTTTTAATTTAATAATTTAAATTTTTTTTGATAAATTAAATATTATAAATTAAATTTTTTTGATAATTATAAAAAATAATTTAAAAATATTATAAATTAAATAAAAAAGTTGAGATGAATTTTTTTTGATAATTATGAATTAGTTGAGATGAAATTTAATAAGTAAAAGTATAATTTAAATATATTAAAATAAAGTTTCCAAATATTTGGAGGAAATTATAACGCAATAACAAAGAAACGAAGTTAAATTCCAAAATTATTGTTAAAATATAAATTAATTAATAACATTTCTCTTTATTTTAAAATTTTAAAATGAATAATAATTATATAGAAAATAAGAATTATTGATGTAGATTCCGAGGAAATTAATTTCTTTTATAATTATTTGGGATAAACTAACAATATCTGTTAATCATTTTGAGATCGACTAAATCCGGTTCGAGTCGAGTGAACCTTTAAGAGAAAAAATTCTCCTGATACCTGTTATTTCCATATATTATTTTCACAATATCAGTATTCAATTATTGAATCAAACGAGTTCTTCTTTTTTCATAATTATTTTTGAATGACCATACCTTATATTTCTTTTAATGAGCATGCTAGTAATTGGGTGCACACTAAAGACGGGGTCCAGAGTGAGATGTAAAGTTGATGGGAACTATCATCCATGTGAAGTTTAATCAGACTCAAATCAAGCTAGGAAACAGGTATTCCATTTGTTTTTAGTTAGAACGAATCATGCTTCTGCCATTTGTTTCGCTTAGGGGTAGGCTTAGAAACTCCTTCACACATGTGAAAGGTGATCAAGAGCCCCCATTTTGTATGTCTCCATATTTTGTATTAAATTTTATTTAAATTTGTGGACTAAATCTGCCATTAGAGTTTCATACATTTCGCTTGTCTACCATAATTTTCATTAGATCTGGAATGAAAGGAGGCAAGATAATAGCTTAGCAAATTCTTCTTGAGCCAATCAACCAGCAGTTCTGGATTTGTATCTCTTACTCCCATAACATACATCCATTTTTTTTTTGTACAAATAAGAGATACAACTAAACGTAATCGAATTAGAGAAGAAAGAATGGAAGTGAGAGTAATATCCCTGAAAGACCACCACTCCCGAGGAAGGCTACTTTCTATTAATAATCCATGTACCTCCCTCTCCGTGGGTCTAGCAAAGGACCTCCTCATTACTATAAATATCTGGTCCACCATGAGAATTGGGGTTGCCGGAGTTAGGACTTCACATGGCACTCCCATCACCGGGGAAATTAGAATCTAGTTCAGAAGTCTTCCAAACGGGGCAGGGACATACCAATCCGTCCACTCGCGGCCCGAGTTCGTTGTTTTTTACACTAGAAGAGAGAAGAGAGCAACTTGTTGAAGAGAAAGATGGGTTAGAATGAGACAAGAAGGGAAATCCAACAAAAAGTTTAAATTAAAGGATAGCTTAGAGGACTTCGTTATTGAATGCCAATAGATCAAGCTTGAAACGCATCTAATTTAACATTTTATTGTAATATATTTTCTATTTTTTAAAAAAATCTTCAATAATCACGTTAAAATTAATTAAATTTGATTCGAGTCGACTTGGACACTTAAAAGGTAAAACTCTCTCACCATCTATTTTCTCTATATATAAAAATAAAATTTAAAATTTTATTAAGGTGTGTTTTTTCATCTAATATATATGAGATTAGTATTTAAAAACTTGATTATTATATGGGCAAACTTTTATTCAGTGTGATTTTATTAATTCTAAGAAGATAAAATTTTTTTTATATATGTATTAATAAGCTAAAAATAAAATTTCATCAATAAAATTATTGAGAGCAAATGAGGATGCTAAACATTTATGAATCTCCCCATCTATGGAGCATTCATACCCACTAAAAATTCTCAAGGGTCCTACCTTCCTTATCCCTATCATCGTCGGGGAGTTATTGCGCGCGCGCTCTCTATCTCTCTCTCTCTCTCTCTCTCTCTCTCTCAAAAATCCAATTTCTCAAAGATATTTTCTTTTAGAGTTTGAATGACAAGCTAGTGTTGAATGAAGACAATAGTCAAAAAAAATATATATATATTAAACTTACTCCTCTTTATAATAATTGAGCCTTATTTTACAAATAAAGTTTAAAAAATACAGTCAAATTTAACTTATTCAATTATTTCAATAAGTCTGGAATTATAATTTAACTTGACTTGTAAACAACCACAACTCAAATTTAACTCATTTTATATATTATTCAATAAATAAAACTCAAATAAAAAAAGCATTTTCCCATTAAAAAAATCAAATTTATTTATAATCCTGTATTTTTTTTTTTTTGACTAACCCAAACAATTTTGGAGAATGATCGGGATAAGACCCAAATATCATCATTTCTTCATATAAGATTTATGTCTTGTGAGTTCATAAAATAGCTTTTATAATAGGGATCCTTAGTTGGTAAATATCGATTAAATTTTATCTTTAAATTTTATTTATAAAAAATAAACGTGAGATAAATTTATCATTAACAATTTAATTTAATTCAAATCGAAATTAATCAAATTTAATATAAATAAAATATCAAAACAGCTTTGCATTGGCGGACCAAAAGCATTATTATCATTAACACCTATCTTTTACAAAAGGGGTTTAAAAAATATTTATTATTAACTCCTGCCGGTGCAGCACAAACATAAACATGTCCAAATGTTGTAAAAAGGAAACAAAAATTTGCTTTGCATCATAAAAGTTTACCTATAAAATGGGGTACATTGGATTCAAAAGTTTAGGCAAATATAATATTTTTGGACTGCATTAATTACCTAAAGAGACACCCCAAAAATAAAAATGGTCCCATATATAGGACATTCCCTAAGTAAAGATCACGTGCAAGGCACAAAGTTTAGTATATTCAAGACAAATTTATCATAAATTGGTGAATTTAATTGGCATAGAAATAGTTTTGGCACCTTCGTTTTGTAAGGACAGTGATAAAAAATTTTTACTCAAATGTCTTCTTCAAGATCGAGATTTAATATTTGATCCTTCGTAGGCATATGTATTTTTTGTGATTTATGCAACCCCTATAAAACCCAAAAAAAAAAAAAAAGTTTTGGCACCTTCAACATTAGGTCAATTTTCTTATTTTTTTTGTACAATAAAATTTAATTAAGTAGAATTGAATTGGAGAATGAATGATAAAAGTGAAGAGATTTCACTGCTTGAGCTGTCCAAGAGGGACAGGTCAATTTCAATTTAAAGATAAAATGTTCTATTTCTCTTGTGTCGTAGTCCTTGATGTGAGAAACAAACGATAGTACCACATAGGAACTTGTCTACCAAAGAGACAAATCTTTGAAAAAGAAATTTTAGCATCATTGCATCACCCACCACATTGAATAGTAGTACAATGAACCTACATGGTTGCCACTTAACCTTAAAGGAATTTTTCTTTTTTCTTTCTTCTAAAAATTAAAAATATGAAATTATTTAATAACAAAAGATTTGTAAATATGTCTTTTTTGTTAATTTAGAACTAGAGTATCACATCAGAATTTAAATTTTACCGTATTCTTTTAATCCTAATTATCGCCATCGCCATGCATGCCAAGAAGTTATGCACAAGTTAGAGTTTTAAAATATAAATAACGAATTCTTTATTTATTTAAATTTTTAGAACAATTTGTTATTTTATGCTATTAAAGCATATTATAGTTTTATTTATGAGTCTATGTTTTACGGCAAGTATTTATTATTTCAATTATTGTAAAAGAAGATAGTGCATTTGTAGAGTTTTCATTATACCTAATAATTTTTTCACCAAAAAAAAAAAAAACCTAATAATTTGAGTTTTCCATCTTGGCCACACTTTTTCTTATGGAATGAAAAAAAAAAACAAAAGAATTCTCTCTTATTTTTTTACAATTGAAAGATTTTCTGATTTTTTTATAATTAAAAAATATGGTACAATACAACAATAATCAAATTTTTATCCCACTAAGTGAGATTGGTTATATGAATCTTTCTATACTGTTATATTTTATTTCATATCGTATAATTACCTGTACGATTGAGAAAAAAAATCATACATGAGAAAATGATAATGTGATGAATTTTTTAAATTGAGAAAAAAAAAAAGATCATACATAAGCATTAAATTCTAATAGCTTAGGTTCCCAACGGATAGCTCATAAGCATTAAATTCTAATAGCTTAGGTTCCCAACGGATAGCTCAAGCTGTATAGTCTCTTTATTTCTATATTTTCTTTTTCGATTCAATTTTGTTTGATTGTATCTTCTTATATCCTTAAAAAGAAAAAGATTCTAATAGCTTAGATATTTAATAATTCTTGACAACTAATAATGTTTTAGCCCAAAGAGGTAACTATACATATACCCTTTCCCACAAAAAAAAGGGAAAATTACAAGAAGAAAAAGAAGAACTGGGAACTGGGGTTGGGCTACCATTACCACAAAGAAAGAAAAGGGCAAGAGAGAGAACACCCAAAAAAAAAGAAAAAAGGCAAAAGGCAAAAGGCCAAAAGAATTAAAAAAAAATAAAAAATAAAAACATAGTTAATTCTGATGTCAACAGAGGAACTTCGCTCGGGATAACAACAGTTCCATAAACAAAGGAAATTCGTACATACTAAAAAAGGAAAATGCTTTTTGTTGTAAAATAATTTCTGATAAATTTAATTTAAATAATAGAAAATAGCATTACAAAGGAAGGGGTAATAGCAGTTTCTTCTATTTTCTTTTTCTTTTTTATCGCACAGAATTATATTAATATTTAATTAATTTAATGATCGACTATCTCTTAAATAAAGTATTTAATGGTTCAAATTAATTCGCTCCGGTTTTAATCAGTGATTTATTAAAAAAAATTTAAAGCATGTCATCTAAATAATTACAAGATAATAAAATTTGACATTGGCACTAATAAAAATTTTCCGGTGACAAATAATGTTTTAGATAAAAAAATGGCATCGAAGGAAAAGAAAAAGAAAAAGAGAAAAAGCATATGAATCTCCCATTCTGTATGCAGATAATGGAAAGTATCTGAAAATTTTGGGAAAGCTAGAGTAGAGGGAGAGAGAGAGAGAGAGAGAGAGAGAGAGAGAGAGGGAGAGAGATGCAAAATCAAGTGAACCCAACAGGAGAGTAGTATATGCTAAGTAAGCCCATTACTTCACAGGCTGTTTGTGTTAGGAAAAAATCTTCCTGGTAGAGTAAGCCGACAATTGGAGATAAATCCAAGCATTCCCATGTGGGATTCTTCTTTTTCCTCACCACACATGTCCCTCTGCTTCCCTCTAACATGCTTTGTTCTCAACCTCGTTCCTCTGTTGTTTTAGAGCCAGAGTCAGTCTGAGAACGCTCAGATTCAGTCTAAAAAATTTTCACTTCTCTGAGTTTTAGCTATGTGGGATTCAGAAAGTGAGTCTGTCAGAGATAGAGATTACGGCAGCGGTATCCTCAATTCTACCAAACATAGTGTCAAGACTGATGGTTTTGAGTTCAGAGATCAATCTTGGTACCTTTTTTTTTTTTTTGAATTGTGAATTTTGAAGAATACCATGCTTATGTATCACTATGAGCTAATAATGGAAATTTTCTCTCTGTTGAATTTTGTATGTTTGAGTAGGTATGTTTCAACTGATATTCCAAGCGACCTTCTTGTACAGATTGGAGATGTTAATTTCTACTTACACAAGGTACTTGATTTTTCTCCTTTTTCTTGGGGGGCGGGGGGGGGGGAGGGGAGGGGAGGGGATTTTTTTCATGCTATAATTTGCAATTTTTTACTCAGTAGTTATAGTAGATGACAATGGTATGGTATACAATAAGATATTAACTCGGTTTTTGGGGTCAAAGTATCCTTTAATCTCTAGGAGTGGAAGAATGAACAGACTAATATACGAATCCAGAGACATAGAGCTAAACAGGCTTAATTTGGATGATATTCCTGGTGGGTCTGAAGCATTTGAGCAAGCAGCCAAATTCTGCTACGGAATCGCGGTTAATTTAACAGCAGCCAACATTTCAGGTCTTCGATGTGCTGCAGAGTACTTAGAAATGACAGAGGACTTAGAAGAAGGCAATCTCATATTCAAAACCGAAGCATTTCTAAGCTACGTTGTATTGTCATCATGGACAGACTCCATTTTAGTACTGAAAAGTTGTGAAAAGCTCTCTCCATGGGCTGAGAATCTCCAAATTGTGAGGAGATGTAGTGAGTCTATTGCTTGGAAAGCGTGTGCTAATCCAAAAGGAATCAAATGGTCCTATACGGGGAAACCGCCTAAGGTTTCTAGTCCTAGATGGAAAAATGACATGAAGGATTCAAGCCCAAGTAAGAGCCAACAAGTGCCGCCAGATTGGTGGTTTGAGGATGTCTCAATTCTTAGGATTGATCATTTTGTTAGAGTCATCACGGCGATTAAGGTAAAGGGTATGAGGTTTGAGTTGATCGGAGCTGTGATAATGCACTATGCAGCCAAATGGCTACCGGGTTTGATCAAAGAAGGAATGACGATTAGCGACGAGGGAAGAAATAGTAGAGATAGTAATAGTAGTGGTGGGAGTTGGAAAGGAGGTCTGCATATGATCGTTGCAGGTACTAAAGATGATCCACCAAATGTTCAAGCCAAGGATCAAAGAATGATCATTGAGAGTCTAATTAGTATAATTCCTCAACAAAAGGATAGTGTATCTTGTAGCTTCCTTCTTCGGCTTTTGAGAATGGCAATCATCTTGAAAGTTGCTCCTGCTTTGGTCACAGAATTGGAGAAAAGAGTTGGAATGCAATTCGAACAAGCCACATTACCTGACCTTCTAATTCCGTCCTACAATAAAAGTGAGACCATGTATGATGTCGATCTTGTTCAGAGGCTATTGGAGCATTTTTTAGTGCAAGAACAGACTGAGAGCTCAAGTCCAGGGAGACATTCTTTTTCGGAAAAACATGTGTCTGATGGGAGTCAAAGGGATACTAATCCGAATGCCAAGATGAGAGTTGCAAGGCTTGTTGATAGTTATCTTACAGAAGTATCCAGAGATAGGAATCTCTCTCTGACAAAGTTCCAAGTGCTGGCTGAAGCTCTGCCCGAATCTGCCAGAAGTTGTGATGATGGATTATATAGAGCCATTGATTCATATCTCAAGGTAATGCCAACTTATATCTTATTGCAACAATGCTGTGCCTTAAAACGGAGTTCAATAAATACATCTACTAGATTAGATCCATGCCTCAATATCTGCATCCATATATGTTCATCTATGTGGCACGGCTAGGAATATGGACACAGGACATAGGACACAGACTTGGCATGGAAACAGTGACACATCGAAATTATAAAAATTTCCAGCATTAAATTAGAAAATGTTGTGTCTAAAGGGCATCACCCGACATGGACAATACAAGCAATGTTCTTGCAACATAGATGTTAATTATGTGTGTTCTTGAATTTTGATATGATCCTGCAATGCCATCTTTAAACATGACGATTGAAATGTGGAATTGCAAAAAAAAACAGCAGATATGCAGAACAATCATAGAAAAGCCATGATTTCCCTTATGCATATACTGGGAAGGAAGAGACATATATGAGTGTATTGGCAACATAATTTGTCTTAAGCAAACACCTATATCTTGTGCTTCAACCCTGAGGCGATAAAACATAATTCATGGATATCTTGCTTCAGGCCCACCCTACACTCTCTGAGCATGAGAGGAAGAGGCTATGCCGAGTAATGGACTGCCAGAAGCTCTCAATCGATGCCTGCATGCACGCAGCGCAAAATGAACGGTTACCCTTAAGAGTAGTGGTACAAGTCCTCTTCTCTGAGCAGGTCAAGATAAGCAATGCAATAGCTAATAGCTCCTTAAAGGAAGCAGGTGAGTCACTGTACCAGCCTATGGTATCAAACCGAAAAAGTTTACTTGAAGGCACCCCACAGTCATTTCAAGAAGGATGGGCTGCAGCAAAGAAAGATATCAACACTCTTAAGTTTGAGCTTGAGACCGTGAAGACTAAGTACCTCGAGCTTCAAAATGACATGGAGACCTTGCAAAGACAGTTCGACAAGCAGTCAAAGCAGAAACAGACATCAGCGTGGAGCAGTGGGTGGAAAAAGCTGAGCAAACTTACCAAGATGAACAATTTGGATTCTCAGGATCATATAGGGTCCAACCACCAAAGCAATGCAGAACAACAGACGAGAAAAACTCCTAGAAGGTGGAGGAATTCTATTTCATGAAAAGATTGAGAAATTTCAAAGGAAATGAAAAACATAGAAAAGAATACATCCTACATTGTGATTCAACCTTCTCAAACTTCATTTTTCTTTGCTTTGTTCCCAAAGGAGTGTGTTATGTCATAGATATTGTTTGGTAATTTTATTATTATTATTATTTTTTTTTTTTTGTTAAGGCAAAATCCCTTTGTTGTGAACGTGTTTCATTGTAGTCATCAATATTTGTCTGTGCTAGAATGTTTCGGAGAAATAATGTATTAGAATTACAAGGAAGTGGCTGTTGCTGTCTTGACGTTCCTTACTGAGTACTCATTGGAATAGACTGTTGACATTCCTTATCTACTTACGGGTTAAGGGATGTTAAGCACAGCAAACCAGATATTACTGATAAAGGGAGAGAAAGAAACAAGACATGACCCTCTATTTTTGGCTTGTCACACATCCGAAAGAGGGTGCAGACATTGCACATTCTGATAAAACTATACATAGAAAAGGAGATTTGATGGATAATAAAAGCATGAAAGCTAATTCGGCATCGCGAAAAGTAGATTAAAACTGTCAAGCCATTGATGTATTGACACAATTTCTATTATGTTTTAGGTGAAGAATCTTCCTCTGTTCAGATAGATGAGTTTATAAGCCACCTATCATAAACCCCGTCAAACTAGTTAGTGACATGCATTCATCTTATGACATCACTCGAAATCCAACTTGGTTTAAGTGCCTTATATTTTTTTAGGTCCGAAAGTGTTTTAGTAGTAAGTGAATAGTAAGCAAAAGTACACGTGCGGATACTAAAGAACCATAATGATCCTTTCCATGAGATGAAAAAGAAAAAATGTAATTAGCCAAAATTGAAATCACAATCAGAAGTTTAACAGAAGCAATTGTAGCTCACTAGAAGTGGAGGGGCCTTTTTCTTGTTTTGCCTTCAAACACAGATCTCTTGAACTCTGCAAGACCAAAGGTTGCCATTGTTAGCATAAGCAGGCTCTTCAATTCATTTACGCAATGCTTGGAACATTAGTTACCCCACCAAGTATCGAGCCACGCTCTCCAAGTAATGATGGATCAGGCAGCCTCACAGATACGTTCCATCTTGTCAAACAACAGTTGCTATAGGTGGAGCAAGCAAAACGTGAGTGAACATTCAAATAGCTGCAGCTTTACATGAACAAAGCAACTTTCTGAATGCACCATATCAATCTCAACCAAAAGCTAGGAATCTGGTCTAATGATACTGTGAGGTAAAGAGTTTTATTCTGAGATATAAATTCAATATATATTTTTCCTCAATTGATTCCTAGTGATACAATATATATAGTTTTGAAAGCTGCTGTTATGAAAGCTCCTATTTACAAGGAAGTATCTAAACTTAACAAAATTGCTACACATTCTGGATTGAGTCGGTTATGATGGACATTGTGCTATTGCTCGTTGAGATTGTTGTGACTACTCGTTGGAGATGCTGAATTGTTGGGAAGTTGTTGAGATTTATTTGTTATGAGGCAGCACCAAATCATGATTTTATGGAGTTTACACATAACCATTGTACCTTCCTTGGTTCTAATGAATATATAAGGACTAAAGCAACGAAGAATATGTACATGCATTAAGTTCCGTGTTTAAAAAAAAAAAGGAAAATAAAGAACTCTAAGATGAAATAATAATTTCTTACTTTTCTTATTAAATGGTACATCAATTAGTTTTTAGTAAACTAGGATTTAATTTTGGTACTTTGATATATATTTAGTACCATAGAATTAATAAACAAATGGCCAAAAGTATTAGTTTTTAGAGAATTTTCTTTCTTATTTATCTTTTTGTGTTCTTGTATCTTTTGAAAATATATAATTTTTGTATCTATAGAAAGTTATCAAGAAAAAAATAGAAAAGCCTTTAATGTAATCAAAAAATAGATTTAGTTCTCATTAATGTCAGAAGTAATTGAGTTTCGAGCACCCAAAAAAAATGCTGAAATAGAAAAGGTTATTACAATTAAGGCATCCCTTTTGTATATTGGCTATCAAGATTAATCTTTTAAATTGAAACTAAAAAAGGGTAACTAAAACTTTCTTGTACTCCCCCAATAAATAGGTTTGGCAATGAGAATGCCCTCCTAGTGAAAAAGCTGTGCAGCATAACCATGTGGAAGGAATTGTTGCGCATTTGCCTTTGAAGCCACAAGTGGAGCCATTGATTTTGTGTTAAAGTCATAAATCTGCTTCTGCTTCCGATCTCTGCATGATTAAAATTTAGAATAATCAATGGTCAGCCTGTAAAACCACAAGGAACAAAAATCATTCAAACAACTACAATTTAAACTTTCTATCACAGATTTTAAAGTCAGTCATATAAGAAATAACTACTAAAAATCAAAAAGAAAAATTGATTTAATTTATACAGATTCTCTTACACCATTCATTCTTATCTAAAATTATCTTTTTAATTAAATCTATATTTATTACGTCTTTAGGAATACATTACATCCAAATTTTTAATAAACTATCTTTATGTTTTATTAAATCACCTATTTTTAAATTTTCAGTTTTCCTGACAGATATGTTATTAGATTTTCGTTACACATATCCAAACTACTTTAAACGATACTCTCTCATATTATCTATAATTGAACTAATTCTCAACTTATTGCATATCACATTGTTTCTAACTCTATCTTTTCTATTTTTGTCACACATCCATCTAAATATTGTCATCTCAGCAACAGCAATTTTTTACTCTTATTGTTATTTAATAGTTCAACACTCAGTACCATATAATAGAGCAGGTTTTATTACGGTTCTATAAATTTTTTCCTTTAAATGTAATGGTATCGTATGATCACAGAGAATTTCAGATGTCTTTTGTAATTTCATCCAACCCGCTTGAATTATATTATTCATATCTCTATTGATACCACTATTGTTTTGAATGATAGAACCAAAATATCTAAATCGTTCACTTTTTAAGATTTTTTTTCCTTCTAATCTAATCGTTCATTCATTATCCTCAAGGTTGTCGCTAAACTTACATTTTATATACTCAGTTTTGGATCTACTTAATCTAAATTTTTTGGATTTCAACGTGACTTTCCATAACTCTAATTTACTATTGATACCCTTCCTGCTTCATCACTAAAACTATATCATTTGCGAAGAGATACACCATGTTATTTTATTTTGAATATTTTTTATGATTTCATCTATCACTATTGTAAATAGTATAGGATTTAGTGTCGAATTTTGATGAAACCCAATATTAATAGGAAAGTTATCACTCAAACCCCCGCAAATCCTTATATTGGTCACAATTCCTTCATACATATCTCTAATAAAATTAATATATTTTAGGGAGATCCATTTCTTTATCAGCATCCACCACAACAACACGTCCCTAGTGCCTATCATATGTTTTTTCTAAGTTAATGAATATCATATATAGATCTCTCTTCTGTATTCTAAAAGTCTTAATCAATTGTTTTAGCAAATAAATTGTTTCGGCGATGGATAGTCTTAACATAAATTCAAATTGGTTTTGAAATGTACTTATTTTTCATTTCAATCTATATTCTATCACTCTCTCTCATAATTTTATCATATAGCTCACAAGTTTAATTTCTCTGTAATTAGAACAATCTGGTATATCCTCTTTATTCTTATACAGTGGAACAAGTGTACACTCTCTCCATATTTGTGATATTTTTTTTGTTTGCCAGATTTTATTGAAAAGAACCGTTAACATTATTACGTCGAATTCACCCAAATATTTTCATACCTCAACAGGAATGACATGAGATCCTATAGTTTTGTTATTTTTCATTTTTTTAGTGTCTCCTTTATTTCATGAGGATAAATTTTACGTTTAGAATTTTTATTAATTTCTTATACTGATATCTCGATATTTTCTATACCTATTGTATTCTCAACATTAAACAAATTTTCAAAATATTCTTTCCACCACTTTCTTATATTTTCGTTCTTTACAAATATTCTACTAGTTTCACTTTTAATATATTTAACATCATTTAGATTTTTTCCCTTCCATTCTCTTAATTTGGCAATTCTATTGATCTTTCTTTCTCCATTTCGAATCTTCAATCTCTTGTATAATTTGTTATACTCATTTCTCTTTGATTTATGGATAATCTTTTTTTACATCTTTTTTTGTATTTTTATATTTTTCATAAGTTTCGCTACTACTATTACTTTTAAGGTTCTTATAGCACTCTATTTTGATTCAGATAGTTGTTTGTATTTTCTCGTTCTACCACCATGACTCCTTACCTACTAGAGCCCTACCCTTAGATACTCCAAGGATTTCCTTACTTATATTGTTAATATTATTAAACATATCTTTCTACATTGTTTCTGAATCATCATTAACAAACCAATTTATTATTCCAATTATTTTGTCCCTAAAAGTCGTCACTCTTTCCTCTTTTAAATTTCACCACTTAATTTTTGACTTCATTTATAGACGACATTGTTTTTGTCGTTTAGCCACTCGTACGTCCAAAACTTTTAAAAAAAAAAGGCATTAAAAAATAGTTGAATTTATTTTTTTTAAAAAAAAAAAAAAGAACATACTTTTAGTTGGCAGAAGATCTTATATGGAAGATTGTAGATATAGAAAATATGTAGCATTGAACAACAATAAAATCAGCGAAAATCATGAGGTAAAGAATTAATATCTTACAAGGGGTAGCCAGGCATGTGGAGAACTTGCCTAGGATGGTCCCAAATCATCTGCTGCCCATACTGCAATCATCCTAAAAATAGAGAATTAATGGCCAGTTGTTTAAGAATAGGTAAAATGTAGGCATACCGAAGGATCAAACCAAAAAGGATAAATAAAAATGTACACTAGTCTAATTAAAACAAATACCTTGAGAAAATGAATTTAATATACAATGATTTTTATTTTATCTGGTTCACATGTGATTACAAATATATTGTATTGATACCAACTGATAGCGAGAAAGAGAGCTAGGTCCCATAATCAAGTCTAGAACTTAAAACGTGAGAATAGACAAGACTATATTGGAAGATGATGGTACCCATTCTAAGATCCATCAAATGGCCACAAACCAGTCGAACTTGAACCTGGCCCTTTGGGACCCTATAATCGGGGGCATTCACTCAAGACCACTTGTAGCTCCTAGGTTATCTCTTTCCTCAGTATCTCCATTCCTCGGTCAATCCACCCTTCGGTAAGGAGGCCTAAGGATCACCACCAAACAATCAAAGGGGAAAATATGACTCTGGACAATCCTCAAAGGATGCAAGCCTTCAAACGAATTCAAACTTCCCATGTGTGGATAGGAATCTTCCTTGTTCCCTAAGTAATCTCTAAAATGCAAAAACTTACCCTAGCAGACACACCAATTAGAGAAGGAAACCCCATTGTTTGCAGACTTTCCTCAAACACCGAGAACGACATGCTTTCAGGAAATCTCAAATAATAACTCCACAATTTTGGGGATTCTCTTCAATCTCCCTAAAAGGAAACTAAGGTTAGGAGACCCCAAAAACCCTAGAACACCATCCACAAGAGAGTGGATATATAACAAAACAACAGTCATCACCCAGGTAAGTTCTCTGGAACTTAGCACAAGTACCGCACATTACTATCGCTAAACAGGGGCTCTTCTTTTGTCTATTTACCATATATAAAACCATTCTTTCTGATTTAAACGTTAGAGTTTTCTCCGCCGATGACTTTTTGCAAGTAACGAGCTCAGAATCATCCTCGGTTCCAAGACTCCTACACGAATAGACAGGGCAGGTATATAAAGAGAAAACCTCTATCAGATTGGCACCATCCATGGGAAACAGACTAAGAAGGAACTTGCTCCCCGTCCAAACTTCTCAATAGCACAAACATCATGCCACAGAAAAGGAAGAGGCCACTTATTGATTTCAGCGATGATGATCTAATTGGAATTCCGCTGAATCATGACGGCCCCCTCATTATAATGATAGAAATAGATTTATATGTGGTCAAAAGTGTTCTGATCAACCAGGGGCAAGGCTATGACATCCTTTACTAGGACGCTTTCCAACAAATGGGCTTCACCTCTATGGATATGCATCCCCAAACGATTTTGATAAGGGGACCCCTACGAGAATCATTGTGCCTTGAAGGTACCATATCACTCCTTGTGGCTCTAAAAACTCCTATAGATCACACTTCCACCACAGTGGTGTTCAGTGTAATCAAGTCCTTCTCTCCATACAATGCCATTCTCGGCCGATCCAACCTAAACCGTTTAGAGGTCTTACCCAACACTAAACACATGAAGATTAAATTTCAAACGGTGGAGGGGATTATAACCATCAATTGTGACAACCTAAATTACCTTCGTCTAAGAAAAATCAAAAAGGCTTCTTGATAGAAATAACCAAATTTAGGGATGACCCTGTGATGGTAAAAAGGCCTCAACCTGCCAAAGAAGTGGACGAGATCCCACTCAATGAAGACCCTGCTCAGACTATCAAAATCGAGGCCAAACTACCCTCATCTCTACGCGAAGCCATTATTGCTTGTCTTCACCGTCACTCCATGGCTTTTGCATGGTCACCTGAGAATATGTCAGGGATCCATCCTTCCATAATCATTCATAAATTAACTGTAGACCCAAGCTAAAAACCCGTGAAGCAGAAGAAAATGGTATTTTCCCTCGAACAGCAAGTGTCATCCAAGAGGAAGTGCAAAAGCTCTTAGCAGCAGATTTCATAAGAGAAGTAAAATACCTCGAGTGGTTGACAAACGTGGTTATAGTAAAGAAAATCAACGGCAAGTAAAGGATGTGTATCGATTTCACCGATCTAAACAAAGCCTGACTGAAAGATAATTACCTGCTTCCTAATAGTGATAAGTTCGTGGACAATTCCTCGGGTCACCAGCTTCTTAGTTTTATGGATACATATTCCGGTTACAACCAGATCCGGATGGCTCCAGAAGATGAAAAAAAGACGAGTTTCATCACAGAGTTCGACACTTATTGCTATAAGGTCATGTCCTTTACCCTAAAGAATGTGGGAGCTACCTTTCAGAGGTTAGTCAACAAAGTCTTTAGTAATCAGATCGGCAGAAATATAGAAACCTATGTAAACGACATGTTTGTTAAAAGCACCAGCCTAGAAAGTCACGTAGCAGACCTAGAAGAAGCCTTCACAACCCTGGAGCGTTACAACATGAGACTTAACCCGGTGAAGTGTACTTTCAGGATTACCTCGGGTAGGTTCCTCGGCTTCATGATCACAAATAGGGGGATTGAGAGGAACCCAAAAAAAAGAGTCAAGCCATCATAGACATGACACCCTCCATAACAATGAAAGAGATGCAGAGCCTCACAGGGCGGATTGCTACCTTAAGTCAATTCATGTCCAAGGTCGGGGAGAAGTATAAGCCATTCTTCAATGCCTTTAAGAAATCTCGAAGGTTTGAATGGACTACCGAGTGCTAAATAGCTTTCGATCTAGCGTGGCCACCATTACTTTCTCGATCTATCCCCGATGAGAAATTATACCTCTATCTCTCTATTTCTAATCATACCTTGTGTGCGATATTAGTTCAGCAAGATGCCGACACACAAAAGCTCGTGTATTATGTCAATCATGTCCCCAATAAAGCGGAGATCAACTACAAACCCATAGAAAAAATGGTTTTCGCTTTTGTCATAGCCGCTCAACACCTCCGCCCATATTTCCAAGTGCATATAATTGTGGTCTTGACCAACCAACTATTAAAACAAACACTACAAAAGGCGGACATGTCGAGGCTATTAATTAAATGGAGTATTGAACTTGAGGAATTCGATATTGTCTATGAACCGAGACCTGCTATCAAGGGGCAAACCTTCGTTGACTTCATTTTAGAGTGTATGCTTCCGAGCAATAGCCAACAAGCACCCCATGATCCTCAGGAGAAATGTACACTACCACCGTGGACGCTACACATGAATGGATCTCCTAATTCATCAAGGAGTGGGGCAGGACTCATCTTCTTGAGTCATGACGACTTCAAAGCTAAATATGCACTTCGTTTTGAATTTAAAGCTACCAACAATTAGGCCAAATACGAAACACTTTTATCTGGACTGTGAATAGCGGCTTCACTGGGGACTCGAGAGATAAGAGTGTTTACAGACAGCCAACTTGTGGTGAAACAGGTCGAGGGCACCAACGATGCGAGAGAACCAATAATGGTGAACTATTTAGCCAAATTACAAGAAGTAATGCAAGAATTTTAGATGGTTGATATACAGCAAATTCCTAGGTCAAAAAACATTACAGCTGACACAGTCCAAGTTGGCTAGTTCAGATTCAGTAGCAAACAACTGAGCAGTATATATTGAGAGTCTTCCATATCCAAGCATTAAAGAGCCCGAGCAAATCCTATCAACATACCAATTGTCGAGCTGGAAGGACCCCATACAGGCCTACCTGGACAACAGGCAACTGCCCAAATCACCGAATGAGGTGGCCAAGATCAGGCGCAAAGTCATATATTATGTCATCATCAACGGTGCCCTTTACAAAAAAATCTTTCACTCATCCATAACTCAAATAGCTAACCCCCGAAAAAGGAGACTACGTTCTCAAAAAAATACACGAGGGGATATGTGGAAACCATTTAGGAGCTAGGAGTCTAGCAAACAAGGCCCTGAGACAAGGTTACTATTGGCCTACAAAGAAGGCCAATGCAAACACCTTCGTCAAGAGATGTGACAAGTGTCAATGCATTTCTTCGGTTCCCCGCCAACCTTCTACCGAATTCTGTCTTATCAACAGCCCTTGGCCTTTTGCACAATAGGGGATAGACATACTCAACCCATTCCCCCACGCCACAGGACAACGGAAATTTCTCATTGTCGCCATTAACTACTTCACCAAATAGGTAGAGGCCGAGCCGGTGGACTAGATCACTACTAAGAAAATCTTATTTGGTCATCACTGATTACAAAGTTTGGACTACCTTGATCCTTGTTACCGATATTGGAAGGCAGTTTGATGACAAAGAGTTTAAGAAATTCTATGACAAACTAGAAATCTAGTATCAGTTGACGTTAGTCGCTTATCCACAATCGAACGGCCTCGTTGAGATAACAAATCGGACTATCCTAAAGGACTTAAGATAGCACTCAACGAAGCAAAAGGCTAGTGGACAAACGAACTCTACGGGATTTTATGGGCCTATCGCACAACACCCAAAAGAGCCATTAGAGAGACACCTTTCAACCTGAGTTACGGGTCAAAAGCAGTTTTATCAGTTGAAATAGGAATCCACTCCCTATGAGTAGAACAATACCAAGCAGAATCAAACGAGTCCGCCCTGCGCGAACAACTTGATCTCTTATGGGAAGCCAGAGACACCATCTCTACTCGAATGGTCACCTACCAGTAGCAAATGGCTCGATACTATAATAGGAAAGTCAAAACAAGAATATTGAGACCCCGGGACTCAGTACTTTGAAGAGTAAAAGCGATCGAACAACCACTGCTAGGGAGCAAACTTGTGCCCAACTGGGAGGGTCCATATGTGATACATTCAGTACTTCGGCCCGGGACTTACCGACTAAGCCAATTAAATGGCACTGACATACCACATATTTGGAACTCCGCAAACTTACGCTTTTATCATCAATGAGCTCTGTTACACTCTTGTCACGAATATCAATTTTTCTATAAGTCATCAATAGCAAAGATCGTGTTTTTGGTACAATTGAGCGTATGCTCCATAGTTACACAACTCATTACCAAAATAAGACAACTGTCTCTCCTAAGGCACAATGCCTCCGAATACCCTCGGCGCAGCATCAAGTACACTAAATTCTCCTAAAACGCAATGCCTCTAAGTACTCTCAATGCAATACCAGATACGCTAAATTCTCTTAAGGCACAACACCTCTGAGTACACTCAGCACAACATCAGGTATGCTAAATTCTTCTAAGACACAACGCCTCAGAGTACCCTCGGTACAACGCCGGGTACATTAAATTCTCCTAAGATACAATGCCTCCAAGTACTCTTGATGCAATGTCAAGTACACTAAATTTTCCTAAGGCGCAATGCTTCTGAGTACCCTTGACATCGCACCACATACTTTAAATTCTCCTAAGGTGCAATGCCTCTGACTACCCTCGGTGCAGTGCCGAGTAAGCTGAATTATCCTAAAATACAATGCCTCCGAGTACTTTTGATGCTAGCGCGGACAATCATCCCTCAACATCTTCAACAACACATCTAACGCAAACGCTTTACCAGTATAACAACAGGTGATGTGATTCCTTCGCATAATTTCAAAAAAAAAAAAAAAAAAGGGATGGGTATAAGAAAAGAAGCAGGCGACAAACGCTTCAACAAGTATGAATCGAAATATCACAAGGTACGCAAAAAGAAAGCCCTTTTCATTTCCCAATAACATCTTTATATGAGAACCGGTGGAAAAATCTCCCTTTTACACATTTCTATTGAAACATACATCTACATTCGATAATCTAAATTTTTACAAAGATGACGGTTATGGTGAACAAGAGAGGAATGAAGCCCTCTTCTCAATATCAAGTTCTCTCATCCTTTCGAGAGACGTATATCTTGAATTTTCTCCTCCCTGATCTGGCGACACACGTTTTGAATATAGCTCCCCCATTCTCTTCGTTCTCAGGAGATAGCAACACTGAACACACCTAGCCGTCTTTGACTAGCCTCACAAAATGAAAATTCCCCTGACCCTCCAATTCGGAATACAAACAGAGGAGGGGAACCCCACCAGATGCGAGATATCTCTGAGGATGCCAGAGACCGGCTATCATGGAGTCGGGTCCCCCGACCTGATCCCATATCTATAGCATTCAAAAGGTATAGAAAAACCACCATACGAAGTCTTTCATTTTTCACCTATGGAAACTCTAAAAACCACTACAGATTTTGATCATCAAACATCATGTTTTCACATCTGAATAATCCCATTCTTTACGTTCTGTGCCATCATTTGATGAGCAACACTTGAACTAAACCATACCTTATGCAATCTTGTGACAAGACCTCACTATTTATAGCTAAGGTCTTATGGCGCCCCACCAAACGAAGCGGTCACATCTACATTAAATATCGGAACGGCCGTACCATTACCATAAAAATAGCCTAGCTTTTTGCCTTCCATACTCCATAGTAACTCCCCGCTTTTATTAACCCAAGAGTCGATTGACCATTCCAATTTCCCAATAGCCCCGCTTTGCTAACTCATGAAGTCACACCTTCTTTATATTCCTAACGTCACCTTCCTAAAGGTAACCTTACGAATCGGGGGCAAATGATAGTACATGTTCTAAGGCCCATCAAATGGCCCACAAACCAGTTGAACCCAAGCCTCGCCCTTTGGGACCCCATAACCGAGGGCATTCACTCAAGACCACTTATAACTCCTCGGTCGTCTCTTTCCTCGATATGCCCATTCCTCGGTCACTCCACCCTTTGGTAAGGAGACCCTTTGGTAAGGAGACCTCAGGATCACCACCAAACAATCAAAGAGGCAAACACAACTCTATAATCCTCAAACGAAGCAAACCTTCAAACGAATTCAAACTTTTCTTGTGTAGATATAAATCTTCCTATTCTCTAAGTAATCCCTAAAATGCAATAACTTACCCTAACAGACACACCAATTAGAGAAGGAAACCCCATTGTTTGTGAACTTTCCTCAAACACAGAGAATGGCATGCTTCTAAGAAATCTCAAATAATAGCCCCCCGCAATTTCAGAGATTCTCTTCAATCTCCCTAAAAGGTAACTAGGGTTAAGAGACCCCAAAAACCCTAGAACACCGTCCATAAGGGAGCAAATATATAAGCAAAGCAATGACCGTCACCCAAGTAAGTTCTCTAGAACTTGACACAAGTATCACATACTGCTATCCCTAAACGGGAGCTCTTCTTTAGTCTGTTTACCATATACAAAACTGTTATTTCTGACTTAAGCGTCAGAATTCATTCGGCAAAGTACTCTCCAATGACTTTTTACAAGTAACGAGCTCAGAATCATCCTCAATTCCAAGACTCCCACGTGGACAGACAGGACAGATATCTAAGGAGAAACTCGCCTCCATCAGAAGTGCTTCCTTTAAATTGAATCTCTTGAACCGGATTAATTAGAATATGATTCTAGATACCGATCGGTTATTGAAAAAAAAAAGCAAATATATTGTATTGATTAGAACAACACTCTCTCATCAATTTTTTTCATGGTTCCCACAAATAAAACAAAATGAACTTCACAGAAAGAACAAAGATTTATGGTAGATCTTCTTTTCTATCCATTTCAATGAACAAAGATTTAATGTACGCCCTCCGATTCGCTTGAATTGCTAGCAAGAGAAATGGCTGCCATTAAGGATAGTTGACTTTGTACTAAGGGGCTAGGGTATTGATCATAGGCTCCTCTCTCAATTTTAAAATCTAAAATTAAAATCTAGTGTGTAAAAAAAGAAAAAATAAAAAAAAGGAAGTTGATTTTGGCTGTTGGCGTGTAACAAATCCATCTTCTCTTGCAAGAACAATCCGATTAGATGTCATAAGTTTTGCACCTTGCACCTCAACATCGTCCCCCTACCTACAACCTCGATTACACAGAGATAGAATCAAACAACACTAATATTATGCTTTCAACTTTTTCTAGTACTTAATAGATTATTTACTTATTTAATTTTAAATTTTATAATTGATTTTATTTATCTTATCACGATTACATATTTAATCATTTTAAATTCTTATTATAAAATATAATTATTTTATTACTTTTATAAAATAATTAATATTTACACAAATTCTTATTTTTTATATTTACATATTTCTATTACAAAATACAATTTTTCCGTGATTTCACTCCCATTTCCATTTGGATTCTACCTAGCCTACAACAAACTATATATATTTCTCAGGACTGGTCAAGTAATAAAACCTCTCTACTTTCACTCTCTTTCCCAATTTAATCCTATTTGTTTGTATCTATTTGTACCAATAAATATATATATATATATATATATATATATTATAAATACACACATTTATGGGTACAACAAACTATATACACACAGGTGCACGCACGCTAGAGAGAGAGAGAACAAAAATTTTCCATTTGATTATCTTGATGAAACATAGTGTAAACCAATACATTTGGTATTTCACATCATTCGTATCCATTGATAGACCTAATACTATCAAATAAATATTTACTTATTTATAGTACCATTCCGTCAAAATTTTTTCGTGCCTTGTAGCAACTTAACAAGAAGCAATACACCCAAAACTCCCATGTTTTCTCACATCAGCTTTATTCTTTTTGGCACAGTTCATTGTAAGAATTTGTCGTGAGGTAGTCAGTGACCCCCTCTCCTGCTGCTGGTAAGATCTGCTGCTAAATCGTTTCCGCCGTTTTCACACTGTTCCACTAAATAATTATAATCAGGATTGTAAGCAGCTACTCTCCGCATATAGTCTGCAGCTTCAGCATTCCGACCAACGTTAGACAGGGTGCTGAAAAGCCAAAGAATGGAGAAATACGGGTTAGCAGGTAAGAAACAGCAATTATATGATTGAGGAACTGACGGACCATAAATGGTGCCAAAGAAAATGTTTCTCAGTAAAAACTAAACCTTGCAAGCAATAGCAGCCCATCAAAATAATGGACTTTGCTCTTTGGATCCTCTGGCTCTTTCAACTGTGCTATTCTCTCTAGGTGCACTAATCCTTCTGCAAACTGCCCCTGCAAGCAATAAAAGGACATCAAAAGCATGCATAAAGCTGACTTCAGTGACAAACAATTCCGACCCTGCATTTCAAAAGCATTGATTTCCCCCCCACTACTTGGGCATAATAGTTTTGACACCTCAATACACACCATAAAAATGTTACTATGGGCAATTAGAGTATGTAGTAGACCCAGGCAATTTGTTTCCGTTTGCTGTAATGCTTCTGAAACAACAATGTCAGGGTAATATACCAACAATCTTCAACCATACAGATTCATAACTTTGGATTTGCTACTCCACATTAAAATATTCCGCAATGCAAATGAGGAGGTAACAATATCGATATGTATTGGTACATACTTCTCGAAACAAAGAATCCACACACGCAATCCCCCAACAAACATACAGGAAAATATCTTCACAAGGTCACCAACTACACACACCTCACAACAACATTAGCAGATGCAGTGGTAGTTGATCCTAATCCCCCAAAAGAAAAAATAAAAGAAAAAACGACAGCGTAGACAGGGTGATCATAGAATATCATTCACAAGAAGAATAGAGATTTAATGATGAGTTATTGTGCTAGTTCATCCCCTTGTATTTGAAACGGGGAATGATAGTTAACCAAAATGATAATAAGAGGGATTATTTTTGGTGGCCATTTGGGCCATGCACGGCTCCATGAATGAATGTGGCAAATGTAGATCAGGCACTAATAAATTTCAGAGCATGAAAGGGTTCATGAAGCTATATCCACTGGACGATAGCAACAAAATGACAAAAGTGCAACATAGCCCTTTGGACCACGAAGAATAGAGTCAAATTATTGTTAGCATAAAATTTCCATAATTACCTTCTAATATATATTATTAGAACTCAATAGCATTACAGAGCTGTACCTTCCGTACATGAGCGACACCAGCCCACTGAGAAGCAATGATCAACATATCAGCATCCTCAAGTTTTGTAGTTTGGCCAGAAAGAAATAGCTGAAATCATGAAAAGATTTAGACCAATAATGTAAAGAATATTAAACCTTTAAAACCCCAATAAATAAATAAATAAATAAATAAAAGCACTGAGAGTTTTGGCCGCAGGTTAGCAGACCCATTTGTTCTGTGACAAGATGTCTTCCCTCAAGTACATTGTGATTTCTAAGTCTCAGCATGGTGACTTATAGGCTTTGACTGGGTTCATGATAAGTACAGAGAAGATGAAAGATTTTAAATGCTTCCTCTGGGCAATTTTTTGGCTGGTCTAAAGAGAATGTAACAGAAGAATTTTGAAGGGCTTCAATGCCCTTGGTCCATTTTCATTTATATGCTTTTGAAAAAGGCTTTACTTTTGTCTTTCTTCAAAGATTTTTCTATCTTTAAGGAAATTGCCAACTTCATTGACTTTTTTCATTTGTAATGCTCTCATGTACAGCCCTGATTCTGTTGATTTTTGTACATATATATCCTTTCCTTCAATTAGAGAAAAGGAAATAAATAAGACATTAGTTTTCATTTGACTCCATTATTGACCAATACATTCAAGTGTAATATTAATGTTTTACAATTAGTGCAGCCCTTTTGAGATCCCAAGAAGGCAGATAACTTGTCCCACCAATTGCCAATCTTGGGGGCATAACCCAACAAGGACCTATGGAATGCAATAGCAACAAGATAGATTTCTGAGAATCACACCTTGGCAATAGCTCGTTCCAAGTGTTCAATTGCCTCTCCCAACAGCCCCTTCTGTATCAATGTTTGTCCCATTACAGTCAGAGCTCTTACATACTCAGGATCCTTGTCAAGTGCTAATCTGTAAGAAAAGGCTGTATCTGGTCTATAAAACTACCAACGGCCAATTATGAGGGAAAACAAGGTCAGATGAACAATTACCTTAGCAAAGGAATTGCCTTATCCTGATGCCCTTTTGCCAACATTTGAACAGACACCTGTTGAACATAATTAAAAACCATTACTAAATAAACAATTTAACTGAAACAGAGAAACCTTTTCTCAATTATAAAAGGGCAAGGGAAATGAAGCAGAATCTTTATTTTATTAGAATAGAGAGGATTAGTTTGTATGATATTCAGAAGCTTCAATCACATTGCCACTTACAGCAAGCAACTGTTTTGGGGATAGCTCTTTCACAGAAACTTCCAACAGCTTTGTTGGTTGATCTGATGATCTAATCCGAATTGTACCAAGTACGTCGGGATCTGATGTCCTCTCTGAAGTTTCTTTGTTTGGTAAAACCAGCAGCTCACGGACAGCAGGATGCCTGAGGGTCACTAGCTGAAAAATTTTGGCATCCAGGAAATCCAGCAATGAGACTACAAGCAGTGTTTGGTACTATATGAACCTTAAATAGGGTGACCCATAAAACTTGAAGAAAGCCTTTGGTCCTCTATGATGGAAGCAAAGATATTGCTGGGTATTAATTTCATTATTTCATGAGAACATTGAATCAACCATCAGATCTTGCAACAAGCCTAGTTTTTGTATAGCAATTATTTCAAAGAGATTAGACCTAATTTGCAGGGCATGTAGGGTTCATGAGGAGATAGCACCACTTTTTTGCACTTCATAGAAAAAACATTTTGTTGTACTGACTTATATGTTCTCTCATAATCAGTCTCATACCATCACCGCAGCAACAGACTCAAACTCCATCTGTGTTCTCTGGTTTAAAATTTAAAAAACAGAGGCCATAAAGGTTGTTGCCTCATTGGCGGTTGGCACACTTCCTATTTCCAACCAAGTATCTAGTCGTCAGGAAACCTTAATCCAGAGTCAAAAAAACACCAAAGTGAGGAGAAGGAAGTCATGAATTAGAGATGCAATAAAGAACACCAAAAGAGGTGAGCACTTTTGATGCTTTAACTATAACTAGTAAGAAAATAAACATGAAAAAACTTGTGTCGTCATGGTTTGGTAATTATCTCAAGCCACCATTATAATTTAAGTTTATCCTATTATTAAGGAGACAAGTTCGGATTTAACCGAAAATATAAAAATTTAAAAAAAAAAATTCTTAAAACAACCCCCACTACAAACAAATTCCAAAAGTAATCTAGGTTGGTCGAGTTTTGAACACTCGACCAACATTAATCGAGTTTTCAAAACTCGACGAACACTGTTGGCCGAGAGTTCAAACTCAACTTAGTCGAGTTTTGAACTTTCGACCAACATTCCTCCACCCAACAAAGTGTTGCCGGAAGTTGCGGGGGTGAGATCGTAGCCGGAAACCATCTCTCGTCGTCAGATTGCAGTGGTGAGGTAAGCTAGGGTTAGGGTTTCGCAGTCGGCTGCGGAGGAGAAGAGAGGAGGAGAACCTGGAAACCATCTCTCGTCGTTGGATTGCAGTGGTGAGGTGAGCTAGGGTTAGGGTTTCGCAGTCGGCCGCGGAGGAGAAAAGAGGAGGAGAAGAGAAAATGAGGGAAAGCAGGCGGCGACCTCGACCAATAGTGTTTGTCGAGTTTCCAAAACTCAACCAACCTAGGCTATTTTTGGAATTTGTTTGTGGTGGGGGTTGTTTTAAGAATTTTTTTTTTTATTTTAGGTTAAATCTGAACTTGTCTCATTATTAAGTCTTACATGAAGAACTAAAAGGGATGGAAGGGAAAAGCAAATAAGAAAGGCAAAATTCATCCTCATGTGTCCAGTATCTCATGTATAAATAAGTGTACGAGTACACTCTGGTATCCTGTGAAGGATTCTACATGGAAAAATAGGGATTTGTTACTGTAGAGGGACAGATTAAAGAAATTGTAAACCTCATCTAAGCCTTTTGTGATTCAATAGATTCCTAAGCCTCTTAACGTGATGTACATTTGGTGGTGGAGTGTGTGCTTTTACTTTCTTCTTCCCCCGGGTGGGGGGGGATTCTACAGAATACATTTAAGACACCTCACTAACACCATGAATCACCGGTTCTGTCCACTCTTAAGTAATTGATAAGGCTTTTCTAGAAGGAAACTTGGTTTTCTGTCACCCTCTCTTTCAATAGCTAGGAGATGGATGTGATAATACAGCAAGACTGCCAGCATCGAGGAAGATCCCATCCAGAGATGGCATTTTGGAATGCAGGACAATTAATTAAAAGAACAAACCTGAATACAGGAAAATGAGAGGTTCGTCACCCAGTAGACTAAAGAGGCCTGCAAAATAAAGATGATGCATAAGCAATTTTTAATAGAAACTAAGGTGACAGGATCAATACTTTGCTGTGTTCGTGTACCAATATGCTGCATATGCTCAGTTTAAATAGATGTGTTATAATTCTGCTGCTGACTTTGTTTTCATTTTCTAACTACTTGCCAAAAGAAACCAAATCTTTACAATGTGTATGGGAAACCATATTACAACACTAGATCAAACTTTGCTCTCTATTTTGCTTCTCTTTCTTCTTTCTCTTCTATTTTATTTTTTTTATTTATTTATTTATTTATTTCATAAGCTCTTCAAGATTTGATAAATGAGATCACAAGGATAAGTTTCATGATAATTCAGACAGGTGGAAAGAGCTTCCAAAGCCAAAGAAGTCATCTAGGAGGCAAAACACCCATATACCAGGAAGAAATACAAGCAAGCTTGTTTTCTGAGTGTAATTTATGATGACTATACCAGTTTCAGTTTGCCAAAAACTTGTTGAATTAATTCAGAATTTGGTCTTTTAGTGACCCTTAGAGTTTTAGGATTCTCCAAAACCAAACTCAGAACTCGAATTTTATCAAAATTACTGATTTTCAGCTGTGGGCTGCTGACGTTGCAAGGAACACAATTTCTTTTCTAATTTCTTTCTAATACCAACATCACCAGTAAGGCTTTTTTAAATCAACAAGAGCACTGATCCCTAACCCCCCCTCGGGGGGGGGGGGGGGGATGAATGACTTGACCCGCTACCTCCCACTGCACTTCGACAAAATATGCGTACTCCTTTTCCCCCATTTTTGTTGGGGGAAAGAATTATATTAGGCAGTTGACAGAAAAAAAAAATAGTATTAGATAGAAAAGCAAATATACATAAGGATGCTCGAGGAATGAGAAACCTCAAAGACAAAAGAGGAATGAGAAAACAGAACTGGACTTCTTTCCAAACCCTCTTTCAAATCCACAAAGTCATTATCTCCAAAGCCAAAGCATGAGCATAAACACAAGCATAAAATACAATCTTATACCAAAGCAGCAAAGGATGAATAGTCTGATTTTTAAAGGTATGTGGGAAAGGCAAATACGATAATAGAAGGATTTACAAGGAAAAGAAAATACCAAAAGCATTTAGGCTACAAACTCTATTATTAGAGGCATCGGGAAAAAGGTCTTTTCATTGAAGAAAGGAAATAAGGGAGGAAAATTCTGTAACTACTCTATCATTCAGATTTCTTTCAAGAGACTTAGTTAGATCCTAATAACAGAAACCTTTGATAGGGACAGAATGAAGCAAAAATAGATTTTAGAGGTGAGGAAAATTGGGGGATGGATCGAATCCCCAATCCAAGGATCCTCTAAAGAGAGAAGACAAGAACCATCTCCCAAGTTAAAAGATCCAGAGGAAAAAATATCGAACATCCCTTAGAGATTAATTTCCAAGAGATCTCCATAACCATTTTTGAAGGAAACGTTTTTGGACACAAAATTATCGAAACCCAAACCAAACTTCAGATACAAATTTTTCAACCTAATCCCAACTCAACAAGTTATCTCTCCTTTCTATACCCTTTTCCGTCCATAAAGTCTATCATCAACTTCTCAATTTTCCCAGCCACCGAAACAAGAATCTTATAAAGGGATAAAAACATAAAAGGGGTGATAAAAAGATAGGGAAGGATCAAAGTAAACACTAACCTAAGCAAAGGAAAGAGCACCTCCAACCCTTCAGATTTCATATCCCAGCCACAACCAGATCTCCAAAGGAAGCACTCCTCAAATAATCCCCCGAACCCCCCCCCCCCCCAAAAAAAAAAAAAACCTACATAAATGGAGAGGCTAATTTCGCTTCTCACAACTAATGAGAGCTATCAAATCGTCAAGAATCTCATTAAGGACATTAATACCAAGAAACTCACTTTTAGCCATAATGATCCAAAGCCCAAAAATGTTGGGAAGAGTGATCATGTTACCAAAACCATCTTTGTTCTCTTTTAGAAAGAGGTTGTCCTCACCTAACTAAAGATATGAAACACAAACCTCACCAATCCCCAGTATAAGACCAGAAAAGATATTCGCATTAACCTAATTTTATCATTTACTCGAGGGATCAACATGAATGGTGAAAAGGATGGGGGAGAGAAGATGTCTGTCTCAAATGGAGCTGGAAACCAAGTTTAAGGCCCCTCATTAACCATAACAGAAAAGGTGGCAAAACTGAAAAATAAATAAAAAAATAAAACCACTCATCCACCACCCAGAGCCTTTTATGCTTCTGCATCACATTCTCTAAGAAGCTCCAACTAACCCTATCATAGGCCTTTTCAAAATCCAAACTTTGAAACAATTCCTCTATCATTCTTCTTGACATAATCAAGCACCTCATTGGCTACCAAGGCTGCATCTAGGATCTGTCTTCCCCCTATAAAAACACCTTGAATAGGGGAAAATATCATCAATCACTTAATACATTAGAACCCATCAACTTACTTTAATATTTTTGAAACATGCCTATGTATCAGTATTGTGCATGTGCACAGAAGAATGTTTGGAAGAAAATTATATGAAATAGTCTATTAAATTTAGGGGGTGAAGAAACAGTTGCATAAACCTTTATGTTCCAAGGTTGGGATATATGAATATAGCAATTTAATATTTGCCTGAGCCAAAGATAAATTCAAAAGGTAAGAACAAAATTGCAATATCTTCAGTGAAGATGGAAAAGTTTTAGTTTGTAGCTAATGCAATTGTGCTGCATCTTGGAATTTGTTTCTCTTCTATATGAATATTTGGCTGTCATATAATATGAATAACCCCTTTCTGATTATTACCGTTTATTACATAGCATTTAATTAAGAGAAACAAGGGAAAAGAAAATTTCCAAAAGAAAAGGATAAACTTTGCATGCTGCAAAGAATGATTGAACTTTCCTACTTGCCATAAGTGGGTTTAATCAATGTATTTTCAATAGCATATCATTTCTAATTTCCTTTATGTTTATAATGGACTTTCCTTTAAGTTGATAATAAACTATACACCATATATTAAATCTCCCAAATGGTACTATAAATTGTCCATTCATCCACAAATTCAAGGGTACACGAGTCTCACACATGCAAGTGCCTGACATGCAAACAAAATCATGAAGAATGTAAAGCACATCCAAAACTGCAGCTTTTAAATTTTCCTTTTCCTCTCATGTAGGGGTAAAACAACTAGACTATCTTAACCCCTATCTAATCAGGTTCATTCTAACCATAACGTTGCCCTCAACTAAGTAATTTCCAAGGTTTCTAAGATGTATCTGTAGATTATCCCATAACTGTTTTGTCAGTTTTCTTCAGTATCTTACTCTCTCCCTGTCAAATGCAAGAAGATTTCAGACTGACGGCTCCATAGCAATCAAATATTACTCTGACCTATTGCCAGATTAGAAGTTCAATTGTAATGAGTTAGTATCAATTATTTTTTGTTAGCCAATTCATCAATACTACAGAGTGAAACACAAAGCAGCTGAATAATTCGAAAATACCATACACAACAGTATAAGGAAAGAGAATTAGATTAATTAGGTAAATGAACAACAAAAATTTTATCCACAAATCAGTCCTAATTAACAAGTTCTAGAAAGCTGTGAAGCCTGTGGTATGTTGAAAATAGCATTCTCTAATAGCATGTAATACTGAATCTTTTCGTTTTTTTTCCTTGGCTAATCAATATGATGAATTGGTAATGGTAAAAGGTAGACAGGACAGGAATTATGAAATTCTCACAGCATCTTATAAAATTTACAAAAGACAAGGATGAATCTACATAGAACTAACACTGTCCAATGACACAAAGACCACATGATGCAAAAAGATGAGATGAGCGAGCAAGTATAACCCACCTGGGGCATCTGGAAGCTAACATAAAGTAAGAACACTGACATAAGCCTCAGAAAGTTCTTGTACCACTGCAAAAATAAGTACAATAATCAATATTTTCTCCCTTCAATAGACGAAATGAGCAAAAGAAATGAAAGGATAATGCTTCTGAACTTGGCATTTACCAAAAGCCGTGTACGGGATAGAATTTTGCAAAAGATTTATTTGCCTTGAAAGTACATCAGTACTGTCTTTAGATAAGCAATGTGGTAATTCATGCACTCGTGTTTTTATAATTAGAATTTGAGAAATCAGCATTATTAATTTACTCCTATTAAGATTACCAAAAATGCTTTTTTTCTTTTTAATTTTCCTTTTATTAATAAAATTATCTATCACACATTGATCTATTTTCTACATCAAAATTGTCAATATTCTTTCAGCAAAAAGACTAGAACAACTACAAATTTGAAAGATTGCAACACATCATCTCCAGATTCGGCATGCCACGTAATAACATTTGTATTTATATTTGCTTTTATTTGGAAATCTTAGTTTCGAATTTAATTATTGAGTATGTGTTTATTTTTGTTTTGGCTTCCATTAAAATAGCTTCAAAACTATTTATATATCTAAAATAGTAAAACAAATTTGTTTCTTCAAAAATTTCTCTCCTTAAGATATTTAAATTGCAAATGAACAAGTCGAATTGCCAACTTCACATAAAATGAGCTGGAAGAAAATGACTTGTACTAGATAAAGAGAATTGGAAATAGCAAATATCAATACAACCTATAACAAAATTGTAGTTAAAACCCTAACATAAATATCATATGTCCATGTGTAACACTGCAGAATACTCTGTAAGAAATATTGGAGGTGTGGCATGTCCACATCTCTTAATATTTCATTTTTAATTAGACACCCTTTTGATGCTTAAAGATCACCCAACAAATATTTTTAGACTAGAAACTAAAGAACTTAGTCAAGGATAGAATTGAACTCAAAATAAATAAAGCCATCATGTCCTATGCAGTATACTGTGTTTTTGAATATTATTAATATGCAAGTCTATGTGGGGTCATGTCCCAATATTTATAACTTTCTTGTGTCCGCATCCATGGCTCATAATACATTGCAACCACACTCTATATCTGCCCATGCAACTATTTTCAGCCAAAAAAATCTTACTTAGCAGACCATGAATTCTAGAAATCGTAAGAAACGACAGTGTCAAAAGCGGTTGGACTAACACAAACTGCAAACCTGTCCTCACTCCCCCCCCTCCTTCTCCATGATGAGTTTTAGTAGTGTTAGCCTTTGTGCATGATTTTATGCCCATTTTTAACATAGAATCAAAGGTTTTTGAAGTTTACCTCATTGGGAACGCCCCTAGTTGCAATCAATTGGTGGAAAATAAGGGGGGAAGATGTATTGGCCTTGTATCTTTAAGGTTAGATAGTGCTTGGTGGTTGAGTGACCTGTAGGATAAATCTTACCTACTTGATTAACCAGTTTCAAGCGAAGGTGTTTAGAGTGCAGAGTTAGGTCACTTGGGTGAGTAGGAAATGCAATAATGGTGGCACTTTCTTGGAGATTATCTGCTACTTGGGAGGTAAGATTAGTGGCACAGTTTGTCTGCCTTTTGGTGTGAATTACAGAGATTGGCACCGACTTAAGGCATTTCTTGAGGCTGTTCTCTTTTTTTTTTTTTTGGGGGGGGGGGGGGGGGGTTGAAATCAAGTTGGAACAGAAATCACAGCGGCTTTGACGTCGATAACGGCAGAAAATTATGGGAACCTCCAGAAAAATGTTCAGGCAGAATATTTTGGGACACCATTGCACTTAAGAAGGAGAAGATGACAGCTATTGGAGTTCCAGAAAATCTTTCTGTTGTGAGAGTCTTTAGCAATCAGATCTTCAACGTCAAAAGGTCAAACATTTTTTTTTTTTTATCTTAGCAATAATGGACTGAGAAAGGAAGGGAGATTGAATAGATGGAAAAATTGAGGGCTGGAATCACAGAGTTTGATTGGAAACTCTAATTCAAATTTCAATTTTAAGGATGATGGATGCTGATTGTTTTTGGAATAGAGGCAGTTAAGGCATGAACTCTGGAGGCATGCATGAACTCAAGATTAGTTTAATTGGTGATGGGTCACCATTGGTTTTTTGGGCCAATGAAAGTCCACTATACTTAATGAACTGGGGTTGGGTCATGATCCGGTGCGTGAAAACGGATCCCAGAGAGGAGTTACAGTCCTCAAAGTAGAGTACAGAGTTTCATAACCGGCATCTGTCATTGACGTCCATGGAAACCCAAAAATCAGCTTTGCAAGGTCATCCAATCACAGAAAAAGCGTCATATCAGTCTCCTGAACTTATTCGACCACGAATACAACCTCTTCATCAATCCAGCCAGATTTTTTGATGAGACAACCTCCTGCAACAAAGAAACATACACTGATTTCTCCATCTGAGCCTAATGCCTTTTCTCCCTTAATGGCAGATTTCCCAACAATAGCAATTGAGGTGACGATGCAACAGTTGCAAAAGGGTTCTATTTTGTTGGGTTCCAGAAGAATATTCGTCCAAGGAGCAAGAGATGAATCGGTCTTTGGATGAGCATCCTATTTTGATGGGTCTGACTGGGTCCAAAGTGGAAAGCCAAGGTTGAATCAATCTCCTCTTGTTGCTAATGATAGGAAAATGCAAAAGTTGTCAAGATCCGATGTGCAGCTCAATTTGGAGTTGAAATGCAGTTGAAGGGGCTAGAAAATATTGCAGGTGAAAGTCTTCTATTGGAGGAGGTTCATTCTTCAACATCAACGCCAGTTTAAGATTCAGGTATAATTGCTGCAAGTGTTCCAAATACAAAGAGGATGCCTGCTGTAATTCATTAAAACAAAGCGGGTTTGCTAAGGTTAAAGCATGGATCCCATACTGGAGGTGTTGAGCAGTTGTTTTTGTCTGAAGAGGTTGATCTTTACACCCTTTGTAGTCAACAGTGAATCAAAAAATATGTTGGTGAAACCGATTGTAGGGGCAAAGCATGAATTTGAGAGGTTTTCTGGGTTCTGTTTGGATAGTGAATAGGAGAGTGATTTACCAAGTTTTATGGGGTCTAAAAATGAAATGCTTTTGGAAGAAATTATGGAACTTGGGAATGGTATCACAAGTGAATCAGATGATAAGGTTTTCTTGAAGAGGTTCAGTTAGCTGATTCAATTTTAGGAAAGGAGTTTCAAAATGATGCCCAAAATATTTCAATCTTGGTTAAACCTCCTGAAGTTACTACAAGAAAAAATAATACGGAAATTCAGGATCAATCTTTCGTTGACAAATTACATTTGAGGTTGTCTGATCGTGACATTGTCCCCATAGAAGCAAAGCTCAATCTTCTGGTCTACATTACCAGGAGAAAAGGTAATAAATAGGTTGCGAGGAGGTAAGGACCTTTTTATATTCATATTCGGGCAGCTCAAGTGAGTTCTAGGTAGTTGGAGAAGGGTGATCATTAGGGTTTGGGAAAAGGGAATTGCTAATCTTGATAGAAATTTTGTGTTTATAATTTTTATGGGTTTACACTAAGTTTTAATTGTTAGTGTAGACTATAGCCCCATGGTTTTATACTAGTTTAGAGAACAATTCTCGTTTTCTTTTGCTTTGTTTGATTTTTCTTTTCCTTCTTTTTTTTTTTTTGTTTCTTTTTTTTTTAACAAGGATTCCTCATCATTGGGGTCTTTGTACATTCTTCATTTTCCTAATAATATTTCATTTTCGATCAAAAAAAATAAAATAAAACAAATAGCAGTATCAAAAGATTGAAGGGGGGGGAAAGCTTCTATCTACTTTCTTGTACCCAACCAATACATGAGAATAAAATTTTCTTTTATTAGTGCCAGATAGGTTCTGGCTACAACAAAATTTCTATTCATTGCACCATAAGGAAAGGAGGGGAAGGGATCGCAGGACAACAAAGGAACACCACAAAAGAAACAACTTACTTTGACCAAAAGTCCAAGCCCACCTCCATATGAAAATTTTGAGAAGGAAATCTGTCATGAATGGGAAATGAAGGTCAGTATATTACCATAATTCCCAACAAAAGTTCATCACTGGCATGCTAGCACATTCATGCATCCTATCAGGAAATAATTACCCCATCACAGGCCAATGCAGTCATCTACTTTCCATTAGTTCATTCAGTCAACTATTTGTGTAATTAGGAACTTGGTCCACAAAAATAGATTGGAAATGACTTTATAATATAAACTTGTATACCACTATATAAGTAAACAAACTTTATCTAACAGCATCCTTAACTTTGATAAACTTCAAAGTCATTACAATCTCTTTTATTTTATTATGCACTATATCAACAGATAATCTAGACTTGTCAAGGCCACTGCATCTCATTCATGAAATCCTAAATCACAAGAATATTTAAGCCTACAAAGAAATAAGAAAAAGCCCTAATCATTGTTGCATAAGAAAAACAAATTTGTATTTCTAACATCACTTAAAGTACCAGAAGAATGATAAAGAAAATTCATGCATGACCAATGACCCAAAGGCTGAAATATATTTCTTTTAGTTGTTCTGACATTCGCATTAGATCACAGGCCACAAAATTTGCAAATGTTTATATACAGTGAAAACTCAAATGTGCAGATTGATTAACCAACCAATGCCAATTTCAGGTTACCAACAGATTACCAATATCATTAACCAAACTCCTATAATTATCCCCAAAGAAAAGAAAGATAAGAAAGATATGGCCAGTGTTAGAATGTACAAGGCCAAGGATTAATCCAAAGTAGCCGTCCAAAGGGATGCAAAGCAAGAATATCAGATCCTGTTAATTTGATTCAAACAGACTCAAGTGACCATCTTTGGCCTTATTAAGAAGGAACAAGAATGACGACGTTCCACTCAGCTTGTCAATCTTTCTAAATTAAAAAATAAAAATAAAAAATAAACTCACTGTAGAAGCAATTAACTTTGTAAGCATAAAGCTATTTCTCATTCATGCAAGTTTCGCAAAGCAGGCTATTTTGAACATATGTTATCAATTATTGTCAAACACGCTATGCAGCCAAAGAAAAAATGGCCAAGGGAGTGAATTCTTATCAGTTAACCAACAGAAACCTGCGTGAAATCATCCAGAACCAGAAGAGGTGTTATAGTTCCTAAATCAGAAAAGTGAAAAATAAGAATGAAATAAGTTAAACTTGTTATGCAAATAACAAAAAATTGCCAGGTCAGTTTACCATCATGGTAAGCAAAGAAACTCCATCATTAATGAGAAAGCACTCAAGCAACAATCAAAAGGGTATACTGATCTTCCTAAGTTGCACTCAGAGCACTTCTGTTCTCCCTAAACTTTTTTTTTTCCCCCCCAGAGTAGACACAACCCTACACATACCAAAATGAGGTTTTGCACAGAGAACCAAGATTCTGCAAGTGATCACTCTTGTACAGGTAAATACCAGGAAACAACTTATAAATGCAAGAGTTTCAAACAAGTACGAGGCAGAACCAAGTGAGTGCAGTTGAATACCTGAACATTAGTGAAATACAAGCAAAAAATTAGTATCGGTAAGATGGGACCCAGAACACCATTGGGGGATTCACACAAATTCTGGAACCACAGTGCACCACCCTGCATTGTTATGGTCATGTGCATATTAGTATTAACATGAAAATTCTTCAGATGCGCTTTAAGTAAGATAGTAGAAGTGGAGTTCATTCTCGTTATCTGTAAGACAATATCCACCACTGATAATGAATGATTAGGCCAATGGCGATATTCATGAGTAATAGAAATGGTTGTGTCAGCATACATCCTTTGCAGCAAGCCAATAACATGACATCCATTAGTGACAAATTTAATGAAAAGAAAAGCACATACATAAAGCACCTATAGGCAGGCATTCACATGCAAGTTCTCACCAAAAATAAAAATAAAGGTTCCCACAGCACATGCATTCACCAGGATGGATCAGAAAACCTTTCTTCCTAATGCAGTCCATATAATCATTATTCAAGTAGAGGGAGCACATTTAAAGCAGGTAGGAATAAGTCTCCTTTTGCATCATTTTATCTGACCAAGTAGAATGAGCAAATTGTCCCTTCAAAAGTACTAATAACAAGAATTTTATAACAAATAAATTAAAAAAAAAAAAAAAAATTCTCTAACCTAGTAGAACAAGACATATCCATCCCTGGTTGTCTCTTATCTACCCCTTTCACAAGTCTTTAGTAAAAAGACATCCCATTTTTGGGTCAGAAAAGGTACCATTAATGGGAGAAAAATAAAACATCGAGGATAAGCAACCCCCCAAGACAAAGCAAAGAAAGAACACAAGACAAGAAAGACAAAAGAACAAAGAAATGCTATACTACACACCCAATTGATTTCAATATATATATATATCAAACACCCAATCCTTTTTAATTATAAGCAGCAAACAAAAATTTTTATACGATGAACAACAAATGGAAGCATATTTCATGATCAATGAAACAGACATGCAATGCTATTAATCAATGATGGTGTATACAAATAAAGCATTTAAGGTGTTTACACAGTCAAACCCAGGATGATGATCTAGTGCCATTCTTCGAAAACTTGTGAACCACACAAGAAAGCATGGAAACTGCAAACGAAAAAGCCAATAAGGACAAGTTAGGATGGAAACTAAGTTGCATGAAACAACATCCTTATTAAGAAAGAAACACTTTTGAAGCACTCCTCCATCTTATCGGGGCATAACATATCAACAACTCTCGATGTAAATATAGTGTTACTCAATTGCTTTTACATGGGGATAATATTATCCATTGCCAATTTGACAACTTATTTAACACAATACATATTCCTTCTGTAGAACCCATTAGTGTTGTTTTTCACCTTTTTTCTTAAGAGTATATTATTCTGCGAGCATTCTTCTTCCATTTACATATTCTTCCTTTTCTATCCAAAGAATTAAAATATTGTTACCCAACAAGTTAATAGCCCATGCTTTGGTGGATTGAAAAAAAAAATACTTTGTGGGCATCCAACATGCATGTCAGCATACAGCATTTCCACAGAAAATAAATCAGTTAATAATATTAGAAGTTGTTGGCATGCTGCTCAAGCATATTATCTTGAACTAGAAATTCTTCAAAAAAAAGATACCAGTAATTTCTATCTCTGACTACCTGTCCTCATCCATCTTATCATGAATTACAACCAGATAACCAGAGGTATCCACCATCATGTCTAAAGTGCAATAGGGGAAAAAATAGAGGATAGTTTGCGCATTAGTTCCAATCTATTAGTAATATTTGTGTTTAAAGAGGGAAGGATCCTCCTCTTCAAAGGCAAGATTTACAATCAAAGGAGCTGTACCTCATTCAACAATTCTGCTCATTTGGGAAGGCACTTTCCCCACACATGACTTACACAAAAGACAGAAGATTCCACTGAAAAGGTGCTTCCATCTGTAAGAAGGATTCCAAATGTATTAACCACATCCTACTCCATTGTTACTCTCCTGAAAAGGGTTTGGAATTTTATTTACCACTTACTGGAGATGTCTTGGTGGTGGTTAATGATTCTAAGTCACAAGGCAGTGAATGGGACAAAGTGATTAACAAGAGAGTTTCTTTGGTGTGGAGTGGTATGAATTAGAGAGATGATCTTGCAAGTTGGGTGAACATTTCCAAGCCAAGTTTTGAGGGTGGTTTCATCCTAGAATCTGGTGTCCAAAAGCATGTTCTTAGTTGGTCTATAGGTTCCAACCGGAACCCAACTCTCTTTGGCATGATGTCATCAAAAGCAAGCATGTTCATCATCAAAAGCAATGGCATGCCAAGGAGCAAGCAAAGCAACTTATTGCAGTCCATGGAAATTGATGTAATATAAACAATTTCTTCCTCTCTTGTCATTTAAAGTTGTAGATGCATCTCGCATCCTATTCTGGGAGGATATACAGAGGGGATTCTTCCATCTATTGTTTTCCTGTCTCTTATCCTCTTAGAACTTCCATTTCTTTAGAAACCTGTTGCAAGAGTTAAAATTGTCTTTCAGAGCTTTTGATTAAAAAATTAGGAACCTTGAAGCCTCTGGTATTTTTTCTTCGAAATCATTTCTTAATCACATTATGAGCCTTCTACATACCATGTCCTTTCCATTAATAAAACTGATTTGGAAATCTAAAGTCACTTCCAAGATTGAGGCCTTCAGCAAGTCTATGGAACTTGCTAAAATCAATTCAAATGATTTTCTATATAGATGGAGACATTTCCAAGCTCTCTTCTATACTTGTGATATGTCAGGAGATGTGGAATCATGGACTGGCTCCTCTTCGTCCTCATGCTTAGGATTCTTCAAAGATTATTGATAGGATATAAAACTAGAATGAAACGCAATTCACTTTTAGACTTCTTTGTTTTGGTTCTATCTGAGAGGATTTCTCATCCTCCAAGGTATATCAGGTATCCTTAAGACAGCAAAGCTTTCAACTCTCATTCCTGGAGGTTAACACCTATAATCCTCTTCTATGTTTAGCGATTTGGAAGAAAACTACAAGGGAAGTGTCCAGGTGGATGCAAGTCTTCTATTAGACTTTCCAAACTTTTCTCTGGTTGGAGACCATCCGGTTTGTGACCGGACCTGGTAAGTTTCTTTTAATGAACTCTCCCTTTGATAGAAAAATAAAGAGACAAAATAGAAATGATAATTACAAAGATTAGCAAGGACAAGGTATCCTTCCTGCAAATCAAAGACAGCAAAAAGAAACAAGGGGATTATCAAATAAAACCCTGCAACGAGTATTCTGTAAGGGCAAAGCAGGAGACCTTAAAGATGCCAAGAAAACAATCTTATCCCACAATAGACTAAGATGAGGGGTTGATCCTTCTCACATTTCTTTTTAAACAAATGCACCAAGCACCACCATCAGGGTATAAAAGCATAGAAATTTTGCAACCATAGCTAAACGAAGAATTTTGAAATGCATACAAAGAAAATCTTGAAGAGACCTTGGAGACACCCGCACCTCACCTAACATTTTTTTTGGGTGAACAACAAAATAAGTTCCACAAAGGCCATGCAACCATAAAAAAGGGCTCAACCAATGCACTAAGTGCTCCCCGGTTTAGTGCGGGGGTAAAGGGAGGATGGACGTATTTGTATGTAGTCTTCCCCTTACATTTTTACAAAGAGACTATTTCCACGCCTCGAACCTATGACCTCGAGGTCACCAAAGAAGTAACTCCACCGTTGTGAGGTTCGCCCTCCAAAGGCCATGCAACCATAAAATGTAAAAAAGAGATCACCTCTTGTCTCATCATATTGACAACACTTCATTTGCAGAAAAAAAATTATTTGAAAAACTTATTCTTATAAAAATCCTACATCCTTCCAATGCAAAATGAAATTGTTCCATGCAGTGAGCATTTAGGACTGATGCAGGAGTGAAGAATTCTAAAACTAGAATTGATATTTTTTACCCTTAGAATTCATACTTTTACCTATGCAGAATGTGATATGGAACAACTACCATGTCTAAAGTGTTAGTAAGAGATTTAATCAACGGAGTCAATCAAGGAATAAACATCAAATTGAGCAAGTCAATTCGGAAATCAAGGAGATTCCATCAATCTACAAGTCAATTCGGAAATAAAGGGATTCCATCAATTTGTTAATCAATTAGAAAATCAAGGGATTCCATCAATTTGTTTAATCATACCATGTACATAATTAGACTACCAAAATTAGAATATATAGATTAGGAATAAAAGAAGATCACGATTGTAATTTAAAAACTTTCCTGAATTATTTCTGTACAATTTCTATATATATAGAATAACAAAGGAGAAGAAACTCATTCAGACAAATTGACATGGTATCAAAGCCTTCTATCAAAATATTTGTGTCATTGTTTTAGCCCTAGGGGCTCTTGAATATCTTTGGTTCAGTTCTAGAGACTTTAGTGTCCTTGTTTCAACCCTAGGGGCTCTCGAATATTTGGTCTTCTCCTTTGGTTTTAGTAGTTCTGATCTTGGAATTATTTCCAGATCACATATTATGGGTTTTATTTCGAAGAGTTACTATTTTTTACACATTTTTGAGTTCTTTTTTAGATCACTATGGCAATAGAAAACTTTTCTGTTCGATTCAACGGAAAAAACTATTCGGTTTGGAAGTTTCAATTCAGGATGTATGTCAAAGGTAAAGGACTGTGGGAACATATTGATGGGTCTTCTATTGCACCAAATGACAAAATTGGCCTTGCCACGTGGGAGACAAAAGATGTTCAGATTATTTCTTGGATTCTGGGATCTGTTAAGCCGCACATGGTCAACAATTTGCGCCCTTTTACAACAGCCAAGGAAATGTGAGAATTTTTGAAACGTATTTATAATCAAGACAACAATGCAAAGCGTTTTCAGTTGGAGCTGGACATTGTAAATTACAGTCAGGGTAATCTTTCAATTCAAGAATACTATTCTGGTTTTCTTAATTTATGGACAGAACATTCAGCCATTATACATGATAAAGTACCACGAGAAGCACTGTCTGTCCTCAAAGAAGTTTATGATACTAGTCGATGGAATCAGTTTCTCATGAAACTTAGACCAGAATTTGAGGTTACAAGGGCTGCTTTGCTGAACCGAGATCCAATTCCCTCTTTGGACGTGTGTGTTGGAGAACTACTTCGGAAAGAGCAACGATTAATTACTCAAGAAGCTATGGTACAAGACAACCTCACCTCAGAGTCTGTAACAGTTGCCTACGCTGCTCAAGGGAAAAGAAAAGGAAGAGATATGAAACAGATTCAATGCTATTCATGCAAGGATTTTGGGCATATTGCTCAAAATTGCAGTCAAAAATTCTGCAACTATTGCAAACAACGTGGTCACATTATTAAAGAATGTCTAACACGGCCAGAGAATCGTCCAACCAAAGCTTTCCATGCTACAGTTCATTCATCTTCCCCTACAGAGCCAGCAGATAAGGGTCCCACGACAGCACCTCCGACAGTTTCTAATCAAGTTGTCTTAACTCCAGAAATGGTGCAACAAATGATTATCTCAGCATTCTCTGCCTTAGGCATTCAAGGAAAGACTAAACCCACTCTTCAACCTTGGTTTGTTGACTCTGCGACTTCGAATCATATGACTGGTACTTCTGATTATTTGCACAATGTTCGACCCTATTGTGGTGCACAACATATTCAAATTGCGGATGGTAATTCTCTTCTTATTGCTGCTATTGGTGATATTGATTCATCTTTTGGTAATATGTTTGTGTCCCCTGAGCTTTCATCAAGTTTAATTTCAGTTGGTCAATTGGTAGATAACAATTGTAACGTACATTTCTCTCATGATGGTTGTCTTGTGTTGGATCAGGGGTCCGGGAAAGTGATCGCGAAGGGGCCTAAAGTGAGAAGATTGTTTCCTATACGTTTCCTTAGTCATGATATTTGTTCTTTGGCTTGTGAAACTGTAACAAATATAAGTGAGGTCTGGCATAAACGTTTGGGCCATCCTAACTCTCTTGTCCTGTCTCACTTATTGAAACATGGATTCTTGGACAATAAAAATCAGTCTTCATCTCTACTTTTTGATTGCTCTACGTGTAAACTTGCTAAGAGTAAGACTCTACCATTTCCTTCTTCTAGTCATCATGCAGAAAAATATTTTGATATTATTCATAGTGATGTTTGGGGTGTTTCTCCTGTACTCTCTCATACAAATCACAAATATTTCGTGACATTTATTGATGACCACAGTCGGTTTACTTGGATTTATTTTCTTCACTCTAAAGCTGAGGTCTTTTTCGTGTTTCAAAATTTCTTGGCATATGTTGAGAATCAATTTTCTACTAGTATTAAAATCTTACGATATGACTCTGGGGAAGAATATATGTCAAATGAATTCCAAGTTTTCTTACAGCGCAAAGGTATTATTTCACAGCGCTCTTGTCCTTATACACCTCAACAGAATGGTGTAGCTGAACGTAAAAATCGACATTTGTTGGATGTCACTTGTGCCTTACTACTTGAATCTTCTATTTTTCCTCGATTTTGGGTTGAGCCCATGTCCACAGTTGTCTATCTGATTAATCGTCTTCCATCTCAAGTCTTGAACTTTGAATCACCATTTTTTCGTCTCTACAACACTTATCATAGTTATCACACACTTCATAGTTTTGGGTGCGTCTGTTTTGTTCACTTACCATCTACTGAACGTCACAAACTTGGTGCCCAAGCTGTTAAGTGTGCGTTTTTGGGTTACAGTACCACTCAAAAGGGATATGTATGTTATGATGCTATTGCTAATCGTCTTCGAACCTCTCGAAATGTTATTTTCTTTAAAAATCACTATTTTTTTCAATCTAATGTGGTCTCTTCTACTACTCCTCCTATGCTTCCTCACTTTGATGACGCTCCGTGTCCTATTGAGCGTTTCAAACCAGGTGTTGTGTATACGAAACGTAAAATCACTTTAACTCTTTCTGATACTGACCCGCCACCTGAGCCTGTACCTCCGGCACCTCGAAGATCTACACATGTCTCTCATCTACCAGATAGGTATGGGTTCCCACATACATCTCTTAATGTAACTTTATCGAGCATTCCTGTTCCTACTTGTTATTCTCAGGCAGCCCAACATGCGTGTTGAAAACAAGCAATGCAAGATGAGCTCCAAGCACTTCAAGAAAATCATACATGAGATATTGTTCCATAACCTCCTGGTGTTAAACCTATTGGCTATAAGTGGGAATATTCTGTGAAACTGAATTCTGATGGTTCTCTTGACCGTTATAAGGCTCGGTTGCTCTTGGCGATAGGTAAGAATATGGGGTGGATTACGATGAAATATTTGCTCCAATCGCAAAAATGACTACTATCCGAACTATTATTGCTATTGCTGCTTTTAAGGGATGGTCACTTCATCAAATAGATGTTAAAAATGCATTTCTGCAAGGTGATCTTAAGGAAGAAATTTTTATGACTCCTCCTCCTGGCTTATTCTCTTCCTCTTCTGGTGTGTGCAAACTTAAACGTTCTCTTTACGGCTTGAAACAAGCACCTCGTGCGTGGTTTGAGAAATTTCGTTCTACTTTACTTGGCTTTTCTTTTACCCAGAGCCAGTATGATTCATCTCTGTTCCTTCACAAAACAGCGGATAGTGTTGTTCTTCTTGTCTATGTTGATGATATTGTCATCACTGGCACAGATAGTGTTTTGATTCAACAGCTTAAACAGTAGCTCTAAACTTGATTTCATATGAAGGATCTTGGTTCTCTCCACTATTTTTTGGGTCTTGAGATCCGTTCGGATCGGAAGGGTATTTTTTTGCATCAACACAAATACACAGAGGACTTGATCTCTTTAGCTGAACTTCAATCAGCTTCTCCTGTTGATACTCCTCTTGAGATTAATGTGAAATTTAGTCGTGATGAGGGTGACCTTCTTCCTAATCGCATGATATATCGTCAGTTGGTCGGAAGTCTTAATTATTTAACAATTACATATCCTGACATTTCTTTCGCTGTTCAGCAAGTCAATCAGTTTATGTATACCCCTCGACACCTTCACTTAGCTGTTGTTCGTCGTATCATTTACTACCTGAAGGGTACTTCTGGTCGTGGCTTATTCTTTCCTATTGGATCCTCCCTTCAATTAATTGGTTACAGTGATGCTGATTAGGCAAGTTGCCCTCACACCCGACGATCTGTTACTGATAGGTGTATGTTTCATGGCTCTGCGCTCATTTTTGAAAAAATAAAAAAAAGGCGGGGGAAAAAAATCCCCCCAACAAAAAAAAATGGATTTTTATTATATTTTTTTTTTAGATATTGGTTTTTTTTTTTTTTTTTTTTTTTTATATTTTTTTTTTCAACCCCCCCCCCCCCCCTTATTTATAAGAGATAAAATAAATTTAAATAAAAATTTTTTTTTTTTTTTATTACAAAAAAGAGGAGAGGGAAATAGATTTTATTTTTTTTTAATTAAAAATAATATAAAAATTTCCCCCCATCCCCCCCCTATCGAAAACTCGAATACACGAGAACCACTACCTCGCCCCCGTCACGGTCATAAACAAATTGATGCTTCTTGATCAGCCGCATCAATTTGAGGGGGGATGTAAGAGATTTAATCAACGGAGTCAATCAAGAAATCAATATCAAATTGAGCAAGTCAATTCGGAAATCAAGGGGATTCCATCAATCTATAAGTCAATTCGGAAATAAAGAGATTCCATCAATTTGCTAGTCAATTAGAAAATCAAGGGATTCCATTAATTTGTTTAATCATACCATGTACATAATTAAACTACCAAAATTAGAATATATAGATTAGGAATAAGAGAAGATCATGATTGTAATTTAAAAACTTTCCTGAATTATTTCTGTACAATTTTCTATATATATGAAATAACAAAGGAGAAAAAAATCATTCAAACAAATTGACATAAAGTAGAATTCATACTTTTTCAATCAAATAAAAGGGAGAGAGAGAGAGGGGAACCATCAGAGCTAGACAAGCTGCTTCCTCGTTTATCATTGTTCCACATTCACCTTTTGTTATTGGTCCTCTCCCTGTCTCTCTCATTTCAGCAACAATATATCACTTTGGAGGCAGACAGCCACTTATATAGTTCACAACTCTAAGGCCATTTACAGCTCCCTCGCTCTCTCTCTAATTTCCACAACAATATATTATCACACTGGAGACGGACAAAGCCACTTATATTGTTCACAATCATAAGGCCTCCTCTCTCTCTCTCTCTCTCTCTCTCTATCTCTCTCTCTCTCTCTCTCTCTCTCTCACATACTATTGAAATACTAATGAATCCAAAGATTGCTGGTTTCTCCATTCCTCTACTTAATATGGAATATGCTTAATGAAATTCTTAGTGACCAACAGTTTCTCCAAAAGCTATGCACAATTTTCTTTTGACTGAATTCAAAGGCATTTTTTGCATTACAAAGGAGAATCTTCTGCGAAGAATCATGTTCATATCAGTATTTTGGCCCATGTGGTTGGAGAAATGGCAGAACTTTTGGGAACAAATACTTACTTGAGCTTCATTGTGGGATGGAATCATTTGACACTTCATAGGGTCTTGTTATTGGAAGTGGATACCTCAAGAGACTACATTTCAAAAATAGAAGGTATTGGACAGCACGACAATGTTGCTGTTCACTCCAATTACCAGATCAAACAAATAAAGCTCCAGCTTTAATGGAAGAATGGATCTCTCTACTGCTGCCTCTTTAAGTGGGAGTGAATGTGGACAACCATTCAAAGGCTGAAGTTACTGGTAGTTTGCTACCTGCGAGTCCATATGCTACAGAGCAGCCACTTAGTAGCACTAATACTAATAGTGCAATCAACAACACCAGAATAATCTAAGTTATAAAATTGTTAGAAAGAAGCATAATATTACAACGACCATTTCCACCACCAAATGTTTCTGGATAGTTCATGATACTGTGAAAAGACTTAGTCAACAGAACAATGCCAACAAAATGAAACAGCGTAATTTCAATTATTTTACTGTCGTACCACTATATGCTAACTTTTCTTTTTCTCAAGGCAGCACTAACTTAACATCCCCAAGTTTTAGAACCGATCTACATACTTTAAAACTCTCAAATGGTATAATTAATGCTTCCAAAATATGTGTAACTTCTCCTTTTATATTTCCTTGTTCTTTCTTCTTCACCTAATGATCTTTATTCTGTACTTTGATGCTAACAAGATTGAAATTCAGCATCATTCTTTGTCTCACTTCTGCAAGTTTCTAGAAACTTTCGCCCACACTTTGCCAATCTCACAAATCTTTTATCTTGGCCTCATAGTAGTGGTGGCTTCTCTCAACAAATAGAATAGTTCTCAACTACTCATTCATCTTTTTTCCCTGGTGGATATCAATGTAAGTCATATAATTTCATGTTCCAACAGAAAAGGATGTTTCAAACCTACCTGAACCGCGACTGATGCAAAAATCCATAAAAATGAAGGACAACCCAAAGCTTTTCTCTTCTCTCGGATGAGTAGAAGCTGGTCCTTGAGGCTCCTTCCTGAGAGAGGTGGTGGGAATAGAGGAGGCACTTTGAGAAACGCATAAGAGAGACAAAAGACTAAATGAGTAAAGAAGCTCAACTTTATGGCAAAGAAAAACAGGTAATTTTTATATCACAGAAGAGATAAAATCATAGCCCTTTCTCATCCATTTAATTTTGTACTAACACGACAAAACAATATAACAATAGAAATAACAAGCATGTCAAAGAAATTTGTAAATCCTCCATAACAGAATGGTGAAGGAATGAGACATGGAACTCTTTTATTTCTAGCAAATATAGATCCCATGAGAATGGAAAACATGGTGTAGAAGAAAAATTCTTTTCTCCACAAATATTTGTTCGGAGTAAATTTTAAAAAGCATAGTTTAATAGATGATGTCGTTAGATTTAGAGATTTCTATAGATATGGATTAGATCAGCTACAAAGGGCTGTGTTCTCTACTCCACTCTATTCAAGGCTACTGCTTTTGTTATATTGCTGGACAAAATCTGTTTTTATCACTTCCCGTCCAACCATACTAGGTCTGCCACTAATTCCAAGGCCACCTAAAATTCTTTACCAGTCATTTCACATATGTGCATATCTGACTAATTTATTTTCACCATTTATCACATCTATTGTCAATTGAAGCAACAATGAAACAGCCTAAAAATACTAATGCTATTTACAAAGTCATAATTCAATTAGCCACATATTTCTCAGTCTACCCACCTTAGCTACCCAAAAGAACACAAAAAGAAAATAAATATGCATCCCAATAAAAGGGTTCCCATCATTTGTAGGATCCAAAAGGGGTCAGATTTGTGCAGACTTACTGATGCAGGGGCCTCTTAGAATTAGAAAGTCTCTAGTTTTTTCGTGTTTTATTAGTTTTCTTTCTTTGTTTAGGTTTCTATTTAGAAAAGTCTCTATTATTTTGCTTATTTTTTCTATTCTATTTAACTACTTAGGAATTTTTAAATAATTAGAAAGTTTTTTAAATTAGAGTTTGGGTTTGTTCCAACCAGTGTAAAAGGATAATAGTAGTCACATTGCAAAGATATTATTTTAGAATTATAATTGAGAGATTTCAAACCCTAAACCTAGGTTTTTCTATTCCAACTTCAATTAATTTCAAATTTCAGTTAATTTCTTCTTTCAACTTTGGTTTCCTTACCTCTTTCCTGCATCAAATTGATATCATAGCAAAAGAAATCCTAAATTTTTCCTTTAGATCAGTTTTAAGCCATGGTTGGGCATGGCAAAGGTTGTGGAAGAGGAAACCAAGGTCATGAGACAAAATTGACTGAGATAAGGCGCATGATTAAAGAGTTGTCGTGGGTTGTACAAGGTCTGCAGTGGCAGGAACTTGTGGGAGCCCGAATGGAGATTTTGGAAGGTGACCACAACCCCTTAGATATGCCGGAAGGTGGTTCTAAGAATGAATCTGATATGAGCAAAGCTGAAAATCTCTTTCATAATACTAGACCTGTAAATTTTGCAACAAGAGATGGATTGGAAGAGAGTTTGTTGCATGCCCTGGAATTAAATGGTGGTGGATTAAAGTGGATGATTTGCATGGACAATTACATGCCAAAAATTATCTGGATTGGGAAGACACAATTGAAAATTATTTTGAGTGGAACTCATGACTGAACCAAGAAAGGTTATATTTGAGAAGTTCAAACTAAAAGGTGCAGCACTTCAATGATGGAAGAAAGTTGAAGATCAGCAAACACGTCAAGGAACGAAAAATTCAGAACCTCGGAACATATGAAAGGAAAGATGCAGAAACAATTCTTGCCAGCAGATTATGCAATGGAACTTTATGAACGATTTCCCTTGCTGAAACACGATGGTAGGACGATTAACCAATACACTTCTGAATTCAATAATCTGTCCATTAGAGTTGGCTTAAAAGGAACTAATGAATAGTTAACATCCTACTATCTTGCTAGATTTGATCAAAGTGTTAGAGATGAGTTGGGAGTGGTGCATGTATTTAACTTACAAGATGCTCGACAAATATGCTTTACAAGCTGAAAAGCAAGTTCCGTGTCATGCTATAAGGAAACCCATATATGGCAAGACTAAAGGGTTTTCCAAGACAGTTTCAATAGAGGAGCATCTACTTCAGCTAGTATAACCAATGGAGGGAACATAGGTGGAGCAGGCAGAGATGACAAATGAAAAAACAAGTACGAAGTGAAGCACAAGCCAATTTTGGCAAGACTGTGAGTGGGTCTCAAATTAAGTGTTTCAGTTGTGGTAAAAGGGGACATGCATCATATGTTTGTCCTCAAAGAAGAGTGAATGTGGTTGAAATTATGATGATTTTCCTGAAGAGAACGATGAAGTTGATGTCTACTCAGCACATGGAGAGTCTTTGATGGTTAGTAGAGTGATGACAACAACACCCTAACCATGATAAAAAAGACCAGAGAAGAAAGATAATTTTCAAAACTTGTGTTCCTTGTGGTGGTAAAGTATGTGATTCAATCATCAATAGGGAGTGTAGAAAATTGTACTTCCAAAGAAACAATTAAGAAACTTAAGTTTCCCACCAATAAAAGCCCTCATCCATACAAGATCCAAGATAATTTTCAAAACTTGTGTTCCTTGTGGTGGTAAAGTATGTGATTCAATCATCGATGGGACGTGTAGAAAATTGTACTTCCAAAGAAACAAATGAGAAGCTTAAGTTGCCTACCAATAAACACCCTCATCTATACAAGATCCAATGGGTAAAAAAGAGAACATGAAATACCCATGACATCCCAATGTTTAGTCAAATTTATCACGGGAAGTAATTTAGAAGAGGCATTATGTGATGTTGTGCCCATGAATGCATGTCGCATAATTTTAGGTCAACCGTAGCTGTTCGATCATGATATGAATCATCACACTAAAGAGAACACATACTCATTCTATAGAGATGGCAAAAAGTACACTTGAAATCCTCGAAGAGATAGTACAACACCTAAAATTACTAATAGGGTGAATGGTTTCCTAACAGCTGAAGAGTTATAGAATTAAGCCAAAGAAGCCAAAGTAAGCGATGATTGAGAAGTATTTGCTGATCATATTTAGAGGGTCCATGAGGAAGTACAAGCTGCCCTAAAAACTAGCAATGAGGCTTATGCAAATGCTACCAATCAGTATAGGCATGTCAAGGAATTTGAAGAAGGTGATTTGGAGCTTGTACACTTGATGCAAGAGAGGTTTCCTAAAGGCACTTATCATAAGTTAAAATCAAGGAAGTTTGGACCTTGTAAGGTGATGAAGAAGATTAGCCCTAACGCTTATTTAATAGCGCTTCCACCTGAGATGCAAATGAGTACAGTTTTCAATATTTTTAAACTATATTCATTTGAGGGTTTTGATGAAGAAGAGACTACAGTAGCAAAAACTGTTACCAATATTCAAAAAAGCAAGGTGATGCCATCCAAGAAGTTCTTGATGTCAAAGAGGTGAGGTCAAAGAGAGAAAATGCTTATAGGCGCTTTTTAATGGAGTGATAGGGCAAAAGAGATATTGAAAGTACTTGGATTGTAGAAAATGAATTGAAGAAAGTTGATCCATCAATATATGCAGAGGCTGCAAAAGCTTTCTCATTAGATGTAGCTCTCTTTCAACCGCGGGGAGAATGATGCAAGAGCGTCTTAGAAATAGAAACTTTCTAGTCTTTTAGTTTCCTATTAGTTTGCCTTCTTTATTTAGGTTTTTGTTTAGAAAGTCTATATTATTTTGTTTCTTTTTTTATATTCTATTGAACTAATTAGGAATTTTTAAATAATTAGAAAATTTTTTAAATTAGAAATTGGATTTGTCCTAAGTAGTATAAAAGGACTGATCACATTGCAAATGTATTATTTGTCCTAAGTAGTATAGGCGCGTTTTGTTCCAGCTTCAATTAATTTCGAATTTCAGTTAATTTCTTCTTTCAATTTCGATTTCCATGCCTCTTTCGTGCATCACTTTAATCCCACAAGCAACAGGTTTTTTCTTGATGTGAACTCAAAATATACAGGGCGGAATCATATGAAGTAACTTTATTGTTGCACCATTCTCCACCCAATAATAACAATAATAATACCACTATAATAATAATAGCTACCCGAATAACCTTTATCATTTGGCCAGCAAGAAAGCATTAGTAACACTCTTACAGTATAATTAAGTTGAAGGCCATGGATCTCATTTAAACGTAAATCAACTTTAACGAACTAATTAATGAGGAGGAAACCTTATGCTTTAAATCAGGCAATCAAATCAGGCAATCGAGAACACTTAAAAAATGAGAAGGTCAAAACTATGAACTTTATACAACCCTAGAGCAGCAAGTTCATTGCTAGTAAATTATTTTGAGTTTTGTACTATTTTCGATCAAGTCTATTACAATCCTCAGCAAGTGCATTTCACTTACACTTAGCTTGCAAATCCTCAGCCACAAGTTCCTTTGATGTAGACAATGGCTTTATTTTGAGCTTCGTACTATTTAAATCCCCCCGCGGGATATTACACTAAATATTGCTTTGTTGATTTTATATTACACGTCTTTAAAGTGATGCTGTTTTACAATGAAATAAAGATTGGTTTCTTAATAGAAGCAACCCATGCAACATGGCCAAAAAAAAGCCATCATCCGTAAAAACCCACAAACCATTTCATTCATTTATCATTAGAAAAGAAAGAATAAAAATGAACATGCAATTAATTTCAACTTAAAGGGAAATTGAAATCTTACATTTGGGGAATAGCTCTGCAATTTTGGCTGACTTCTGAAGTTGAATTACAATAAACGGCAGCAATGTAAGACGAAAAATCACTGTGGATGTAGCTATCGTTAACCACCTGTACGCGTAACAATTCCTTAATTGTAAATCAGAAAACTAGAATCTTTATTAATCCAGTAACATAATTCAGCAAACCTAAGCCAAACATAATTTAAAAAAGACACACTTTGAATGAGCAAGATTAAAAGAACGAACCAAGGGAAGCCAGTAAACTCGTGAACTCCATCAATGAACGAAATTGCGGCACGCACAGGAAAAATCATGTCGTCACCGGTACCAATCACTTTATCTACAGCTTCCAGGCCAGTATTAACGGCCGAATTTGAGATCTCCGAATCGGGGAAGGGCTCATCGGCGAATTCAATTCCGTGATCTTCAAATGTCGAGTCATCAGAAGAAGAGGAGGAGCGAGATGAGTAGGAGCGAATGTTGAAGAAATTGGAAGAGTTGAAGAAGTTGGGATTGGATTTGAAGTGAAAACCATTTGAGGGAGATGGTAATAAAGACTCTGGTGATGGTGGTTTTAGAATTGGATTAGGGTTTTGGAAATGGTGAGGTATGGGTTGGAGGGTTAATAATCTGGAGAGAGGAGAGAGAGAGGAGATTGAGCGGCCACGACGAAGCTCCGAGAGTAGCAGCTTCATCGTTGACATTGTCAGCTCACCACAGGGAGGGGGTTTGGGGCTTACGGCACCGCGCAGGACTTTGGGTTACTCTTCCGTTAATAATATTAATAAGCTTATTCATTCACGAGGATGAGCTCCCCCTTTCCATCATGAGCGCCCTAACGCCTGGTTGGCACAATGATTTGGCATTAGTATTTTCTAAATGATTTGAATTTTATATAGAGAATAATTATGTGTAAAAAAAATTTATTTTTAAAAATTTTAATTACGAATCTCAAATTAAATTAAATTATTAGATACTCATAATTTATACTAAAAATAAATTATAAATCTAGTTATATTTTTTACGGTACGTTTCAAAAATATTTTGATAAAAAAATATTTCATGAATATATCAAAATAGTATAAATATTAAAAGTTTTCATCAATGATAAAAATTTCTTCAAAATTTTATTTTATATATTTATATAATGCTAATGATGATCAAAAGCCAACAATATAACAATTTCTTTTTAATTTTACTTATTTGATATATATATAGAGAGAGAGAGAGAAAGATGGTTTACTAATTTTTTAATTTTATTTGTTACATTATCCATCCTTCAAAAGAAGGTAGTGTCATTCATATGTCAAACTATTTGAAAGAAAATGCATCTTTTAAAAAAAAAAATAGCTAAGAGTTATTTCAGAAAAACTTTTCAAAATTGTCTAAAACTTTTTAAAATAGCTCTATATGTCATTTTATATAGAGCTACGTGAGCTTTTCTCCAAATTTTTCTGTCTTAGTAGGAACTCTGTTTAGAATATATGTTGTAGTCTTTAGTGTCTCTCCCCAGAGTGACTCAAATAAAGCAGAATGAGCTATCATACTTCTTATCATATCTTGAAAAGTCATGTTTTGTCTTTCAGCAACATCATTCATGACAGATGAGCGAGACATGGTATACTGTGGGACGATATCACATTCTTTTAGGAAGTGAGCAAACGGTCCTAAACGTTGTTCACCTGATCCATCATTTTTGCCTTAGTATTCTCTACCACGATCAGATCTAACTTTCTTAATTCTTTTACCGAGTTGGTTTTCAATTTTAGTCTTATAAATTTTGAACACATCCAGAGATCGGGACTTTTTTGTAAAGAGATAAATGTAACCATATCTCGAATAGTCATCTATGAACGTAATAAAATATCATTGATCATTCCAAAAAACCGAAAGGAATAGTCCATAGATATCCATATGAATCAGTTCTAAGACATTTGAAGTCTTCTTGGCCTCAAAACTCCTTTTATTGGTTTGTTTTCCCTTTATACAATTTACACAAATATCAAAATCTGTAAAATCAATAGAATTAAGAATTTCTTTTGACTCAAGTTTCTCTATTCTCCGTCTGAAGATATGACTCAATCTCTTATACCATAACGAGGAGGAATTCTCATTGGTTAATTTTCGCTTTACGCTTCAAGTACTGGTTTACAAAGATTTATTAAAATAAGCCACGGTATCAAGTAAATAAAGATTATCGGATCCTAATAAAGAACCGAAACCAACTAATTTTGAATCAAGAAACAAACTACCTTTTCCATTTCTGAAAGAACAAGTAAAACCAAATTTGTTCAATACAAAAATAGAAATTAAATTCCGTATGAAAAACCGTACAATAAATATTTCATGTAAATCCAAAAAGAATTCAATCCTTAACAATAATCTAAATCTTCTGATGGCTTCAACTGAAACCTTATTGTCATCGCCCATGTAGATATATCTTTAACCATCATTTGCGGTCGGTAATTTAGGCAACCCTGCATAGACATACTAATGTGAGTGGTTGCAACGGAATTTAGCCACCAAGTGTATCTTGATACTGAAATTAATTTAATTTCAGAACAAACCAAAGATAGAAATATACATTTGTTTGCACGCCCAGGTATGGTAATTGGTACACTCTTTCTTTCTATGTCCCTTGGCACCACAAAAGAAACATCTTTTCTTTTCTGATTCACCATGTACCTTTTGTTGTTTCTTTTGAAATGTCGTACCTGTAGCATCCTTAATGGGCTTCTTTTTCTTATCTTTGGTTGAGACCAGATGAGCACTTTCTGTCCAATCTTGTTTCAACCTTTCCTTTTCTTGGACACAGTGAGAGATGAGCTCATTTAGAGACTAAGTCCCTTTCTGACAATTATAGCTCACTTTAAATTTGTTAAACTGTCCTGGAATAGATATTAAAACCAAATGTACTAGCAAGTCCTTAGAGAGGTCAAACTTAAGTGCTCTTAACTTTGAAGTGACATGAGACATCTCCATGATGTACTTCCTAATATTGCCTTAACCTTTATACTTCATTGAAACAAGATTTGTCAAAAGTGTATCAATTTCTGACTTTTCATTTTTGGTAAATCTTTTTTCAATATCAGCAAGGAATTCCTTAGTTGTATCAATAGTACCATATAAAGTGCCCCTAAAATTTTCTGGGATAGTTTTCTTCATAATCATGAGACTTATGCAGTTTGACCTCTCCCACCTTTCGAACTTCCTCTTTTCATTAGAGGTACTCTTATCTGTAATTGGTTAGAGACAGTCAGTCCTTAGCGTAAAGTCGATATCCATAACTCCGAGAACAACCAAAAGATTTTCTTGCCATGATTTGAAATTTGAGCCATTCAACATGAGAATAGAATTGAGTTGGGCATTGATATTAGTAAGATATCGTTAACTGTCAAAAAACAAAGAACAATGATCAATATATACTCAAATAGAACTTTAAAAACAACTAAATTCAAATATGAGAATTTCTCATCACAAGATATCGATAACTCCATTAATATTTTATTTTTGGACAAAATAATTAATTTATAAATGGTATTTTGAAGTAGTAATCAAATACTGACAATAAGAGCATGTCAACCAACTATTTTCCTTTGGACCGATAAATTAATCACATATAAAAACCGAAAAATTGTCATACATTTATTACCACAAGATGCATATGCAATTCCGTCAAATACGGACATTTCTTTGGGCTGATCGGTATCCACATGAATTGCATACACACAACCTTTATATCTCAAAATTAAATTAATTTCCACAAGAGATGTCACTTTAGTGACATGTTGTTTCAATTAATTCATCTCGAAATATATATAAAATCGTATTCATATTTAAAAATAAAAATATCCGTAATTGAAAAACAATTTCAATTTTATTTTGATGGGTTCAATTTCTTGAAAATTGGCATATTTAAATCCTAATCTTATAAACTTTAAATTGGGTCTATAAAGATCTAATTTTATTAAATATGTCTCATTCATCTTTCTTTTATGTCTATAAATTTTCGTTATCGACATAAAACCAAAGTTTTCATATTTTATCGATAATTGATTCAAAACTTGGTCAATTCCCGTTCTGTAGCAGAGGATACAAAGAAAGTTCCTAGATAGGTGGTGGGTTCATTTAGAACCGCTTAAGAATCACTTAGCCTTGGATTTATCCCCGTCTTTTTAACAGAACTTTTCTAGACATATCATGTCATTGTATACTAAAAAACTGAGCAGTCTTGAATTTAAAAAATGACATTGAAGAATGATAAGGATGAAAAATGGGTTCAATTGAGTCCAATGAGTTCCAAAACCCTTATACCTAGGATTGGGCCTGTTTGGACCCAAAATGATCCATAAATCTTTTTTATTGAAAAAAAAAACATTTCTTTTGTGGTGTGGATTTGAAAAAAAAATTGAAATATGTAAATTTCCTTCTTTTCTTTGTTTCTGAAAGGAAAAATTTTCAATTGAAATCTAATTTCAAAAGAATTTTTAAAATTAGAAACTCTTAAAATTAAATGTACAGTGTCTTAAAAAAATACAATTAAAAAAATACCCAAAAAAAAGGAAAGTCCCAAAAAAGAAAAAAAAAACTTTGACTTTCACTCCTTTGTTTTGTTTTTGTTTTTTTTTTTTTTTTTTTGAATAAAATCCATTGTTCACAAAGGTAAGTTCCCAGATTGATGAACCGAAATTTACATATATATATATATATATATATATATATATATATATATATATATTTTGAAAATCTCAAAAATCCTTAAAATAAAAGTTAACTTTCTTAAAAAAAAAAGGAAAAAAATTGCCCAAGGAAAAAGAGGAAGCAAAAGATTCTAACACTTTCGTCACAAAATATATATATATATATATATATATATATATATATATTTTAAACCATCAGATGTCGATTTTAACAAAAAAACTGGAAATCGACTTTAATAAAACTTATATATATATATATACCACCTTTTAGAATTTTTTTTAATTGAAATCTACACACAAAATTGTTGACTTGTTTTTTAAAGTTGAAATATCTATAAAAAAATCATGCATATTTTTAAAATTCATACAGTATCAAAATCATAAAAAAAATCTTAAAATATACAGACAAACAAACTCCAATAACTCAAACACGAGTGGCTCTGATACCACTTATTAAAAAAATAATTTGATACAAAACATTATCAATCATCGTGTTGAATCTAGAATTAAAAGTTTAAATTAAACTAAAATTGAAATATAAAATGGATCAAAATTATACCTGATTTTATAGCTAAAAATTGAAATCTTGATTCAACTTCGTCTGAGCAAAATTCGGGCACGGCCTTCCAGATAAAAAATATTCTCACAGAATCTCTCTATATGATGGGGATATTAGGAAAAAAATGATACATTAATCATTTTACCTTCTAAATCTATATGTTCAACTTACAATATCTATTATTAAATTATCCTTATAGACATTCCCTATTTAACCCATCATGAATAGTAAATGTCCATTGGTATCTATATATTTATTTATTTTTATATCCTTTGAGATATTTAAATTCAAATTATCGAATTTTTCAAATTTATCAGATCACTTGGACTTAGTTTATGAATTTGACAATATACAGTATATAATTATTTAAACATATAAACCTAATGTTGAATTAATGATCCAACACATTTCTTTGCTTTATTTCTTCACTTCTTGACATATTCTTTCCTAGCATGGAAAATGTTACTCAACTTTTTATTATCATCTTCGCTGGGGGCTGCTTCAAGATTTCTTCCTTCTGAAAATCTCAATATCAGCTTCAAGCTCATTCTTAATAGCTTTTCTACTTGCAATAACCTAATCCACTTCAATTGTTTGGACCTTTTTTGGGGAATAATGAGGACCAAGACATTGCTTCCAGCTGCAAATTTATTCACTAGAATTTCCTTATTATTATTTAAGTATTTTATGATTCCACCTAATCAGTCAAACTATTACAATGTCAGACTTATCAGTAGTGTCTCAACGGAAATATTAACCTAAGTTGAGCTAAATAGTTCCATTCATTACTAAAGAAAATTTAAGATCATTTTTTATATATATATAAGAAGAAATGACTAAGCGAGATAGAATCAGGAAAAAAAAGATGAAAGTAAAACGAATGTGAAGTTGTTGATCATGTGTTATCAAAGAAAACTATTACCATGAAAGGAATTTTACATCATGTGTAATGATGTGGGGGTCAATTATGAGTGTTACGGGTGGGTGTAAGATCGGTTTGATCAAGTGTATAATTAAGTTATAAATATAAGGTAAAATGATTTATTATGAGAATAATTGATTGTATCCATAGAGTCCTTAAGGATAGTCTAGTGAAGATTTTAAATTCGAATCCTTATATAGCAAAGAAAAAAACATATATATATATATATATATATATATATACACATACCCATGGATGGTATGATTTGAATGAATAGTCGTTATTGATGATCATAAATATAAATATGTTGACGGAATTACATAAATTATGGTATTTTTTTTTAATATATTTCAATTATCTATGCCCATTACTTTTGGGGAGAAGCGATTGTCAATACAGATTGAGCATACATATCACACGACATCTGAAATACCTTAATCTTTTTATAAGAAAGAAAAGTTGCCCTTCTTTTATGAGAATCGAACCATGTCTCTTAGAAACTCAAGTTGCAAGAAATTGAAATATGAGGCAGGAAAGAAGGGATGATCACAGACCCACATCCCTAAAATTTCAAAAATTCATAGTGGAGGTGAGTTCGAGTTGAACTTGGTGTTGGTCCATGCCCGGGTGATGGAGGTGATGGTGGTGGTGTTCGGATTGGTTTTATTGGTCCTGGATTCTTTTCTTTTTCTCCTGTTTCACAAAGATATACAATTCATAACACATCCAACAGAGGATGAACATGAGAGAGAGAGAGTGAGAGAGAGAGTGGGGGACTCACCATTAGAACTCATGAAACTGTGATCCTTGCCTGGTTGGATTTGGAAGGGATTTTGATCCGATGGTGCTGGAGGTGTTTGTGATAGTTCTTGTACCACACCTACTCCTGATTCCTTCTCTTCTTTTCCTAAGTCACCAAAACCTGCAAATTATAATAAGACCATCGGACATATCAATGGATAGTCGCCTGGTGGATAAGGCGGAATACGACCGTAGATATCGATTAATATTAAAAAAAAAAAAAAACAAACAATGAACATGAGAGAGAGAGAGAGAGAGTTGCCATTGAAATCCGTGATCCTGAGTAGTATGAGGATGAGAAGAGCGAGGAGAGTAAGGAAGACGAGATTCTTCTTGGGCTTAGCCTTCGATGCCAATGCAAAAGATATCATGATGCCAAGGCCTGAAATGATGAGAAAGACTTTGGGAAGAGCAATGATATCCATAGCCAATTTTCTTGAATGATGAACTCCTTTGCTATCTCATTTGTAATTCTTGTACTCAAGCAAAGATAATATATTAATGCATTACAGAGACTTTTCCCAATTCTAGATGGTAGGTATCAAAACTACAAATAGAACTACAATAACTAAAGCTTAACAGTATGTGAAAGCAAGAAAAGGTTCCCGTGGGTGATTGGTAGTATAGAGGCCAAAAAATGTTATATAAAAAAATCTCAACTTGACTTGACTTAGATTTATTTTATTTTATTTATAATATTTTTAATTAAAATAAAAAATTTTATTAAAAAAACATAGATTTTTTTATGTAGAATTTTAATTTTATTTATAAATACAAGGACTAAAATTAATCATTATTCAATTTTATGTGGGTGATTTTATTTTTAACTATTTTTACAAAAAGTTTTATTTGAAATTAAAAAATAAAGAGAAAAGCTAATGAATGAAGTGACAATATTAAATATGAGATAATGTCAAGAGTAAGTAAATTTTAAACTTTTTATCGTATGCTTTTCATCAAACATATATAATATGTCAATTTTTGTTATTTTGGTCGATTAAAATTGTTACTCTCTTTTTCTGAACATTTCTAAGTTGATGCAGAGAGTTCTCACCATTATTTAAACCAAATATGAAAAATGTTAAGATAATTAAATGATTTTCAAAGTCCTTTTTTTGGGGTTTTTTTTGTTATATCATGATTTAAATTCAGATCATTAAGTTGGAGAAATTTTCCTATGGTTGAAGTGAATGTTCCTACCATCTTCAAAAGTTGATGTTATATCATCGGATAGGCGACCTAATAGGTAAAAATACTAAATCTTTTAATTAAATTTTAAATTTAAAACTCTAAAATGAAAAAGATTATGTTGACATAATTCATTTCTAAATTAGACTCGATAATATTCAAATAGAATTAGTAGAATTATAATTCCGATACTAGTTGGTTAATTAAAAAAAAAAAAAAGTTCATGCCATGTGCACCGAATGGAGTGTACGTGGGCGGTGGTGTGATCTTATTATCAGTTTAAATCAGTGTTATCACTCTCTGGTTCCGTCTAATTAATACAATTAATAATTAAACTACCAAAAGAAACAACCTTTATTGACATACCACCACACCAATCAGGCAGGATGCATCAATGCCAAAGGTACGGGCACCAATAAGTTTTAAGGGACACATAATGGATACAGTTGGCTTCACTTTCAGTGATGTGCCAAAGCCTAAAATGGTCGAGGACTATAGTCAGAACTCAGTGGCATAGACATTAAACAACTACCTGAACTTTTCCTTGAAAAGCACGGTCTTTTGAACTGCTCAAGTTTTATCTTTGATTACTATTATGATATCAAAGATTTTTTCATGTTTTTTTAAAGTCATTAGTCAAACAAATCAGCGTGCCTACAGTACTATAATCAAGGCAAAAATCATTTGAAAGAAAATTTTATGAGGGTGATTGTCTCCTACCATTCCAAGTCCCTTCTGATTATTAGTTGAGAATAACTACAGATGCATTTTTCTTTTTTTTTTTAGGGGGGGGGAGGGGGCTTTGGAAGTGCATTGCTAGAGTTGTGAGGTGAAGTTGCTTTATATGCTGCAATTATATTGTATTCAGCTCGGGTGTTGTATTGTCACACTAGCTTTTGTTTTTACTAAATTCTATAGGCTTATTGTTCTATTTACTTCCTAGGAATGCGTGTATACATTCTATGAATAATGGTAATCAAAGTTTTCAACATTTTTTTTGTTTTTTTTGGGGGGGGGGGGACACAATAGCAAAAGGAATCAAACACAAACTCTTAATGGGAGTCAAGAGAGAGCCCACTACATTAATAGCTTCAGCTTCAGGGGTAAAGATAGTTCATGAGTTGCACCATAACCAGAAAGAAAAAGCACACAAGTTTGTGAGAGGACATGGTATAAGCCCTTCATAGTGTAGCTCAGATTGGAATCTAAGTTCCAAGTCACTGCAATCTTAGGACTTCAATCTCAAAATCCAAAACAGAGTTCGGTTGTATTCCCCATGTTGGAAAGCCACTAGCACCATAAGCATAGTCGGGTGAGCACTGCAAATTCATCACACAAAAAATAGAAATGTAAGCATACGAAGTTAACACGTCCAAATATGCAATTTGAGTTATTGCGAAGGACCCCCACCTTTGCAGCAAAGATGGGTTCTCCAGACTATTAAATATGTCTATTGCAAATCAAGGAAAAAATGAAAATATTGAGGTCTTTAATGTGAAAAGTCACAACAAGCAGGAGGAAAACGGTGAAAGTCAGTGTGGTGTCAAATAAACAGATATGTAGTTCGTACAAAAGGAGGCCTAAAAGGCCATTTCCAAAAAGAAATTGATTTTGATGCACCACCAATACCGACCCCATGTTTATCATTTTAGATGTGCTGGTGACTCCAAGCCAAAGGAAAACTCCTGTCAGTAACATCATGTTGGCATAAGAGGATTATTTCATGACGGCAGAGTTCCTTTGCAAGTCATGATTTGAAACTGGTGAGAAGTTGGCAACTCACGACTTAAATTTCCAACTGTCCGTTAAGTAAGCCATGACATGTCAAAGAATTATATCCTTAAAGGCATTTGGGGAATATAAATGTTTTTGATATCTAATTGGACTATTTTTGCCAAAAAATAAAAAATAAAAAAATTACTGTAGAATACCACTTTATCATTCTTCCAGATCTATTGGGCTCAAAGTTTGATGAAAATATTCAATCATCAAATAACTGGACGATGACCACATTATCTTTTCAAACTTTTTTAAGTGCAACAATGCAAGAGAGGTTGCAAATATTCTAGCATTATCAATACAAAGAACGCAGATTCTAGGAAGGACTTCAAACATTCAGAAAGTCAAGTATAATGTACCACTAAACCCCATAAATTCTTGAGCCCAATGAGTATTCACAGCTTCCCGACGATGCATTACAAAGCTCCTACAAAAATTGATGACAAGGCTACTGTTGACGTTTTGGAATTTATTTAGAGAGATATCTTTATTTCATTATAAAAAAGAGTATTTAAGGTGTGTTTGTAAGCTGGCTTATCTATTCTTATGCAAGGGTTCTAGAAACACTAGTGTATTATTTCTTTTTTGGGGTGCAGGTATTGCATTGCATTTTGAAATGGTTGAAAGAAATCAAATTGAATTGACCCTTTAAGGGTCTTACCCCTCCCTCTAGTGCAACTATCTCTCTCTCCCTCCCTCCTATTCATCCTATTAATCTCTCTTTTCAGTTATCTTCTTCAACTCCACAAATTTCTCACCCTTTTCTTCCTTCTGAATCTGCTCATACTGCAACCTCTCTAATCTCTTTTGTTCTTCATTCCCTATCTACAGTCTGCAATCTTACTGTCCTGGCTCTCTCTCTCTCTCTCTCTTTTGGCCTACACCAAATTGGTATCAGATCACTAAATTCAGTCCTTCTGCCCTCATCTGCAACCCAAGTGTCATTGAAGCTTTCGGCCACCACCAACTTAACCTCAATTTATACTCTTAGAACTTTCAATTGTTTCTTGAAATTTTATTTTAGTATTACTAGTTTAGCATGCCACCAAAAAACCATGATTGATTTGGTTCGGCAATACATGTCTAGAAAAACAGCTAAGATAAAGTTGAAAAGTTAGTAGTGTGAAAGGAAGACTACCTTTGATCGACATATTACTCTCAAACTAACCTATAATGTATGTGACTTACTGTTTAGAGATGTAATTGTGAATACATGATTTGAGTTGAATCAAGTATACTCTTATATTGTTTGAGGAATGAGAGATATATTGACTGTGTCTAGTAAAAGAACTAAAGTATGATAAGGTACGACGTTCACATCATTACATTGAAAGAGAGCTACTATATATCCTTAATTGGTGTAAAGCGTTGAACTTTTAGTATTCTCGTAGGTTACACGATCCACTTGCCAGTATGAAATTGATAGTGTTCGATTGTAAAAATCATGCTATGTGTGGGTCTAACCCTCATGTGCGAGTGACCCAAGCCAAAACCTTTTCATTTAAATTTGAATGAGGAAGAAAAAATAGGAAGGGAATGTTTTTTGAAAACAACTCAACTCCCTCTCTTGTATCAACCGCCAACTTCTCATTTTCGTTTTTTTCTTAAACGTGTGTAAGAAATGAGGAAGGCAAGGGACATTTTGAAAGGGTGAGGAAAAAGGAGAACTTCTCACATTCAAAAATAGAGAGAGAGAGAGCTTTAGAAAAAGGCTGATCATTTTTCACTAAGGGTATTTGGATTGTGAATAAAAAGGGTGTCCATTTTGTGACACTCTTCTAGATCTAAAATATTCAAATATTGAAAGAGATAAGTAATTCAAATCCATCTTAAATCCTTAAATTTTATGCATGAGAAAATTGAAATTTGTCGGATTTTTAATCGATAATGGTATCAGAACCATGCTTGGGTGTTTCATGTTAGTAAGAGATTTAATCATGTTAATAAGAGATTTAATCAACGGAGCCAATCAAGGAATCAACATCAAATTGAGCAAGTCAATTCGGAAATCAAGGGGATTCCATCAATCTACAAGTCAATTCGAAAATAAAGGGATTCCATCAATTTATTAGTCAATTAGAAAATCAAGGGATTCTATCAATTTGTTTAATCATACCATGTACATAATTAGACTACCAAAATTAGAATATATAGATTAGGAATAAAAAAATATCACTATTGTAATTTAAAAATTTTTCTGAATTCTATACAATTTCCTATATATATGAAATAACAAAGGAGAAGAAATTCACTCAGACAAATTCACATGGTATCAGAGCCTTCTATCAAAATATTCATGTCATTGTTTTAGCCCTAGGGAGTCTTGAATATCTTTGGTTCAGTTCTAGGGACTTTAGTGTCCTTGTTTCAACCCTAGGGGCTCTCGAATATTTGGTCTTCTCCTTTAGTTTTAGTAGTTCTGATCTTGGAATTATTTTCAGATCACATATTGTGGGTTTTATTTCGGAGAGTTACAATTGCTTACACATTTTTGAGTTTTTTTTTTAGATCACTATAGCAACAGAAAACTTTTCTGTTCGGTTCAGCGGAAAAAACTATTCGACTTGGGAGTTTCAATTCAGGATGTATGTCAAAGGCAAAGGACCGTGGAGACATATTGATGGGTCTTCTACTGCACCAAATGACAAAATTGGCCTTGCTACGTGGGAGACAAAAGATGCTCAGATTATTTCTTGGATTCTGGGATCTATTGAGTCACACATGGTCAACAATTTGCGCTCTTTTACACAGCTAAGGAAATGTGAAAATATTTGAAACGTATTTATAATCAAGACAACAATGCAAAGTGTTTTCAATTGGAGCTGGACATTGCAAATTATAGTCAGGGTAATCTTTCAATTCAAGAATAATATCCTGGTTTTCTTAATTTATGGACAGAGCATTCAGCCATTATACATGATAAAATACCACGAGAGGCACTATCTGTCCTCAAAGAAGTTTATGATACTAGTCGACGGGATCGGTTTCTCATGAAACTTAGACCAGAATTTGAGGTTACAAGGGTTGCTTTGCTGAACCGAGATCCAATTCCCTCTTTGGACGTGTGTTGGAGAACTACTTCGGAAAGAGCAGCGATTAATTACTCAAGAAGCTATGGTACAAGACAAACTCACCTCAGAGTATGTAACAGTTGCCTACGCTGCTCAAGGAAAAAGAAAAGGAAGCGATATGAAACAGATTCAATGCTATTCATGCAAAGATTTTGGACATATTGCTCAAAATTGTAGCCGAAAATTCTGCAACTATTGCAAACAACGTGGTCACATTATTAAAGAATGTCCAACACGGCCAGAGAATCGTCCAACCAAAGCCTTCCATGCTGCGGTTCATTCATCTTCCCCTACAGAGCCAGCAGATAAGGGTCCCACGACAGCACCTCCGACAGTTTCTAATCAAGTTGTCTTGACTCCATAAATGGTGCAACAAATAATTATCTCAGCATTCTCTGCTTTGGGCATTCAAGGTAAGACTAAACCCACTCTTCAACCTTGGTTTGTTGACTCTGCGGTTTTGAATCATATGACTGGTACTTCTGATTATTTACACAATGTTCGACCCTATTGTGACATACAACATATTCAAATTGCGGATGGTAGTTCTCTTCCTATTGCTACTATTGGTGATATTGATTCATCTTTTCGTAATGTGTTTGTGTCCCGTGAACTTTCATCAAGTTTAATATCAGTTGGTCAATTGGTAGATAACAATTGTAACGTGCATTTCTCTCGTGATAGTTGTCTTGTGCAGGATCAAGGGTCCGCGAAAGTGATCACGAAGGGGCCTAAAGTGGAAAGATTGTTTCCTATACATTTTCTTAGTTATGGTATTTGTTCTTTGGCTTGGGACACTGTAACAAATCTGAGGTCTGGCATAAACGTTTGGGCCATCTTAATTCTCTTGTCTTGTCTCACTTATTGAAACATGGATTCTTGGACAATAAAAATCAGTCTTCATCTTTACTTTTTGATTGCTCTACGTGTAAACTTGCTAAGAGTAAGACTCTACCATTTCCTTCTTCTAGTCATCATGCAGAAAAATGTTTTGATATTATTTATAGTGATGTTTGGGGTGTTTCTCCTGTACTCTCTCATACAAATCACAAATATTTCGTGACATTTATTGATAACCACAGTCGGTTTACTTAGATTTATTTTCTTCACTCTAAAGCTGAGGTCTTTTCCGTGTTTCAAAGTTTTTTGGCATATGTTGAGAATCAATTTTCTACTAGTATTAAAGTCTTACGATCTGACTCTGGGGGAGAATATATGTCAAATGAATTCCAAGTTTTCTTACAGCGCAAAGGTATTATTTCACAGCGCTCTTGTCCTTATACACTTCAACAGGATGGTATAGCTGAACGTAAAAATCGACATTTGTTGGATGTCACTCGTGCCTTACTACTTGAATCTTCTGTTTCCCCTCGATTTTGGATTAAGGCCATGTCCACAATTGTCTATCTGATTAATCATCTTCCATCTCAAGTCTTGAACTTTAACTCACCATTTTTTCGTCTCTACGACACTCATCCTAGTTATCACACACTTCATACTTTTGGGTGCGTCTGTTTTGTTCACTTACCATCTACTGAACATCACAAACTTAGTGCCCAAACTGTTAAGTGTGTGTTTTTGGGTTACAGTACCACTCAAAAGGGATTTGTATGTTATGATGCTATTGCTAATCGTTTTCGAACCTCTCGAAATGTGATTTTCTTTGAGAATCACTATTTTTTTCCGTCTAATGTGGTATCTTCTACTACTCCTAAACTTCCTCACTTTGATGATGCTCCGTGTCCTATTGAGCGTTTCAAACCATGTGTTGTGTATACGAGACGTAAAACCACTTTAACTCTTTCTGATACTGACCTGCCACCTGAGCTTGTACCTCCGGCACCTCAAAGATCTACACGTGTCTCCCATCAACCAGATAGGTATGAGTTCCCACATACATCTCTTAATGTAACTTTATCGAGCATTCCTGTTCCTACTTGTTATTCTCAGGCAGCCCAACATGCGTGTTGGAAGCAAGCAATGCAAGATGAGCTCCAAGCACTTCAAAAAAATCATACATGGGAGATTGTTCCATGCCTTCCTGGTGTTAAACCTATTGGCTGTAAGTGGGTATATTCTGTGAAACTTTCTCTTAACCGTTATAAGGCTCGGTTAGTTGTTCTTGGCAATAGGCAGGAATATGGGGTGGATTACGATAAAACATTTGCTCCAGTCGCCAAAATGACTACTATCCGAACTATTATTGCTATTGCTGCTTCTAAGGGATGGTCACACGGATGTTAAAAATGTGTTTCTGCACAGTAATCTTAAGGAAGAAATTTTTGACTCCTCCAGACTTATTCTCTTCCTCTTCTGGTGTGTGCAAACTTCGATGTTCTCTTTACGGCTTGAAACAAGCACCTCGGGTGTGGTTTGAGAAATTTCGTTCTACTTTACTCGGCTTTTCTTTTACCCAGAGCCAGTATGATTCTTCTTTGTTCCTTCACAAAACAGCGGATAGTGTTGTTCTTCTTCTTGTCTATGTTGATGATATTGTCATTACTGGCACAGATAGTTTTTGATTCAACAGCTTAAACAACAGCTCCAAACTTCATTTCATATGAAGGATCTTGATTCTCTCCACTATTTTTTGGGTCTTGAGGTCCGTTCGGATCGGAAGGGTATTTTTTTGCATCAACACAAATATACAGAGGACTTGATCTCTTTAGCTGGACTTCAATCCACTTCTCCTGTTAATACTCCTCTTGAGGTTAATGTGAAATTTAGTCGTGATGAGGGTGACCTTCCTAATCCTATGATATATCGTCAGTTGGTCGGAAGTCTTAATTATTTAACAATTACACGTCCTGACATTTCTTTCGCTGTTCAACAAATCAATCAATTTATGCATACCCCTCGACACCTTCACTTAGCTGCTGTTCGTCGTATCATTTGCTACCTAAAGGGTACTTCTGGTCAAGGCTTATTCTTTCCTATTGGATATTTCCTTCAATTTATTGGTTACAGTGATGCTGATTGGGCAGGCTGCCCTGACACTCGACGCTCTGTTACTGGTTGGTATATTTTTCTTGGCTCTGCACTCATTTCTTGGAAAAGTAAGAAACAAGCTCGGGTATCCAAATCTTCCACCGAATCAGAATATCGTGCTATGTCTACTGCTTGTTCAGAGATTATTTGGCTTCGCAATTTATTGACTAAAATTGGATTTTCTCAATCCAACCCCACACCTCTTTATACAGATAATACTAGTGCTATTCAGATTGCTGCTAATCCTGTTTTTTATGAACGCACTAAGCACATTGAAGTGGATTGTCATTCTATTCGTGAAGCTTTTGAAAATCAGGTTATCTCCCCACCGCATATTACCTCAGATCTTCAACTGGCTGATGCTCTTACTAAGGCACTACCTCGGCCTCGTCACCAGTTTCTCATAAACAAATTGATACTTCTTGATCAACCACATCAATTTGAGGGGATGTTAGTAAGAGATTTAATCATGTTAGTAAGAGATTTAATCAACGGAGACAATCAAGGAATCAACATCAAATTGAGCAAGTCAATTCGGAAATCAAGAGGATTCCATCAATCTACAAGTCAATTCGGAAATAAAGGGATTCCATCAATTTGTTAGTCAATTAGAAAATCAAAAGATTCCATCAATTTGTTTAATCATGCCATGTACATAATTAGACTACCAAAATTAGAATATATAGATTAGGAATAAGAGAATATCACGATTGTAATTTAAAAACTTTCCTGAATTGTTTCTGTACAATTTCCTATATATATGGAATAACAAAGGAGAAGAAACTCATTCAGATAAATTGACATTTCATGCCTTTTTTTTTTGTGATGAAACATGAAAAATGCCATGAATGATAATTATGGTTCGTTAATGACAACTCAACATAGGCTTTATGAAATGCTCTCAATTTTACATAGCAACATGCTTATTTCATGAGAATGGTATCTACAAAAATTGACATACATGCATAGAGTATGTTATAAGATATTTCAAACCCTGGCCAAATTTTGCAATCCCCATAGCAGAAGAGGGGCAGGACATTCCATGTCTGTTTCTTAGCCAACACTCTTTCCTGATAAAACTTAATTCCATGTGTGAGTTAGTATCCATATCGGAAAAATGGTGGAAACAAATGAAGCGTGCGTGTCTATAGATATAGAATGTGCCAAAATACACTAATACTGTAACACCCCAAAATATCTCACCAGTACACAATTATCAACACCCAAAAATGCAGTTAAAGTTAGAGAACAAAATGAAACTTACCCTTAGGCGAGCAACTTCTCCCACCTGCATTCCCATCACACCTTCATCCCACCCTAAAACAACATTCAGTCAAAAATTTTAATTTTCTATTCTTTGAAAAACTACTAGTTGGATAGTAATCAGGCAAAGGCCATTAGAAGACAAAAAACCATCAGCAAGAATTTTACTGAGCTTATAATAACTGTAACTAAACCTACATTCATGACCCCGAAAAAAAATAAAAACCACCAGCACTTTATCAAAAATTGAAACCAAGGTTTATTTTTTGTGCTGTAGTGAAATAAAAGGCTCTTTGCCATCCTAGTGTAGAACGAAATCTACCAAAGGATGACTCTTTAGGGCATTGAAGCACATAAGAGTCAAAAGAACTTTTGTATGTAAGAGAATGTCGACACATTATGTGGGGAAAAATTCACAGGCAAAGTCTAAGTTACTTATCATGGAAAAAGCCAACCAAAAAGAAATAGGACCACCATCAATATTTTTTTTTTATCTATCAAGTACCGAAAAGAGAGCTAATTGTAATGGGGAAAATAACATCTAAACTAAAATGCTTCTGAAACTTGAGTGTTAGGTACAATCTTGAAAACATAATTCTTCACAAAATAGGGATAAAGAATCTTCAAAAAAATATGCAAATCTCACATTTTCTGGGTCAAAATAATCAATTTACTATCCTTATGCATATTAGATTTTTTTTCTAATCCAATTTATTTTAAAAAAAAAAACCATAAGATGATGTGGCTGCCTTCAGGCTTCTCAACATATCGGAGAAAAAATTATGGATACAAATAGGTGCTGTCACAGAAAGACAAGAAGTGTAACCTTTTATGACAGAACCTTGGCCTATCTTGAATGTGAATGGCTCCTGCCCTGGATCCTTTGTGCTGCATTAGAAAGGGAGCAAAGAATATATCAATACAGAATAACAGGACCAGCAATCCCAACTCTAAGTACAGTCAGAAATTATGCTCTGTTATGCATATAAATAACACTAGGTCACAACACACTGAAAATCAATACATAAAGAAATTTCTCACCTCCAAAACTTTTGTGAGAGATCGCCATTTTTTCCTGAAAAAAAAAAAAAAATCACGAAATGATCAATCAATTTATTCTCTCCACAACTGTGAATAAATCCTTGTTACAGACCAACACACAACTATGCATGAGAGCCGGAAATAAGCTATGCTCCCCTCGGCCCCACAAATTTCTTGAACAAATTTTGTTAATTATGGTTTTGTAAATTAACCATCAGGGAAAAAGGCTTTCATGATTATATTCAGCCATGAAGGGTTACAAATTTACTAATCCAATACTAGTTTTATGAACAAATTGTGATTTATTAATATAAGAAGGCACCAAAATTGTCAATGGTACAAATTATGCAAGGACAGAGCCAAATCATGGAAATTTTTGTACAGATGATGCAATGATTCATCATTTGGGATCAAAATTTTGGATTATAAATTTAGCACATGAACTACAATATAAATGGTTTGGTACCTCAAAACCATGGTACAAAAACCATTATGTTCTTATAGATTTAGTACATAACTTTTTGATGTATAACACGTACATATTCTGCACCATAGATTATCTTCAAATTTTATATCCTTTGTTCTTGGTTTTTATTTATTTTCTTAAAATAAATCTAGCATGTTTATCATGGAACAATATTGTTTTGCTTCTCACTTAAATGCAGTAAATTGAGTGTTAATAATATAATTATTTAAGTTTTTCTCACAGGAAAATTCACAATGTATTAGAATGGCATGTTAGTTTAAGGATAGTAACATTGGAATCCCAAATTGGTAACAAGAAAGCAGATGTTGGGACTTAAGGAGCCAACCATTTGGGACTAATACAAGAAAACACGAAAAGGAGCAAAAGGTACGAGAAGAACAAGCTCCTTGATTTCTTATAAATGAATCATAAGTCCAAGAAAATCTTGCTCAGCATCCTTTTACTCTCTAACCAATTTTTGGTTGGAATAAATCTTTCCATGACAAAGCTAGCCCTTCTTGCCTGAACACATCTTCTCGTTCAAGATTTTCACCTTTCAAGTGATATTCCAATATCACTTGCAAGGTTCTATAGGTTGAGATTTCATTCCAACATAAGGTTGTACTCACATAGCGGCCATCCTTCCTCTTTAATTCTGAGGTTTAGAACTCACATTATTACCTTTGATTCTAGCAGTTACTCACGAATTTGACTGATTTGTTTAGTGAAACACCTGCTACCATGCAATAACCCATTGCTATCTCATTTGTGTGGATATTTCACGCTATCTAACAAATAGGATAATATGATTGAAAAGAGATAAATGAATATAATATGTTGTTAAAGAAGGTCAAGCTAACTGCAATTTAGATCATACGGTCATTCAGGGGCCACCATCTGGCCAGAGGTATGCTTGCAAAATTTCATGTCAACGTAGATATATTGGGATTGTCGCAAGCTAATTAAGTGTTTTGTGATGGATACCCTTCAGACCAACATGTAAATAAAAGGAATAATAGAATACAGAACATATCTTGAAACTCTTTGGACAAAAAAAAAACTTCAGAGATTTAGCCCCTCAGGAATCGTAAGTAAACAATAAGCAAATGTAGATCCTCAAACTGTGGTTGTGAAAGTAGATGCTTTATTATGCTCAATTCAGTGCAATGCAGCAGTATGTTTGTTGCTAAAATGATCTGTTTCCAGTTAAATAAGCAAGATTCCACAACTTGCTCAACGTCTGCAGAAAAGATCCGATCAAGGCTTGTTCACGTCTTTTCTTCACCTTCTGAAGTTCAGTTTAATTGGGGTCATTCAGAAGTCAATACATGCAGTCAGATCTAACATTTTGGTCCTTAAGCCACTCCTAAACCGAACTGGGCATCAACTACAAGACACATTGAATGCATTTCAAAACAACGTTGATCTAAAGCATTCACCAAGCGACACATGCTAAAAACGAAATAATCCAGAACATCACAGCCATCGGCATAAGAGATAATGTTGTTGTAGCCCCATACTTTAAAGCTGTACTAATTCATATGTAATCCCATATAAGCATAACCAAACTCAAAATCAATTCTATGATTTCACCCCAAAAAAAACCCTGATCTGTCAACTATATCTACCAGAACTTAACAAGATTAAATTCAATCAAATCAGAAAATGAAGAAAACCTTCAAGATCACTACACACACTACCCTAAATTATTCAAGAAAAAAGGGGGAAGTTAAGAGAGAGAGAGAGAGAGAGAGCGAGCGAGCCAGAACCAAAGCCAGTGCAGTGGACGGTGACGCTTTGACCAGCGACAGGTTTGGGACCATTTCCAGCCCTAATAAGTTGCTTTTCGACTCCCATCTTCGCGTCTCTCTCCTCCTATCAATCGCGTTTGTTCTCAAAACTTCTTTCCCTCGCCTCCACTCTGCTCTTTATTTTGGCAATATGGTAATCTGGGCTTTTTTCTGAAATAACGTTTTTTTATTTAAAATTAATTAAATAACGTCTTTGTTTTTTTTTTTAAAAATAGTGATGTAACGATTCTAGAGCGTGATATTTACCGTTTATAATATTTAAAAAAAATATCAGTATCATGATCTCAGATCGTGATATCAATATCGCACTCAAGGAGCGTGATATCATCATTCTGTGGTTAAATTTTGGCAATAGCAGTGATTTTACATTCAAGAGCCAAGTTTTTTGTTTCATCCCTCGTTTTGTTGTTGAGTACGGAAAGAGAAAGGTCACTTCTCTTTGTCGAGTACGGTCAATGAGGAAGGAGACGGAAAAAAAATGTTATAAAAAAAATAAATTTTTTTTGAAAAGTGTGTACTAAAAAGGCAGAAGAGAAAATCAAAGAGTCAAGGAGTGCGCACAAAAAACCAAGGAATAGGCATGAGCCGTGGGAAAGTGAACAGTCAAAGGAAAAAAAAAAAGAAACGCTGAGATATTTGATGTCGTGTTCGTTGAGCGCGACACCAATTTTTTTTTTGTTTTTTAAAAATACATTATAAATAGTGGATTGCTAGTTTTGGAAACCCAAAAAAGAAGTCTTATTTTTTTAATTTTAAATAAAAAACACTATTTGGGTAAAAAGCTCATGGTAATATTCAGTTTTTGGTCTACCAGTTTGATTACAGTGATGAGAAAAATATTTTACAAATAAAAATCCTTTTAAATAAGAATTTATAATAAAAACAATTTAAAGTATTCGATTACCTACAAAATTTAAACTGTTAAAAATAAAATTATTTAAAAAAATTTATGCTATATCAAAAACCATAAAGAAGTTCATAAGTAAATATACTAAGTTATTCATAATTAAAAATTAAAAATTGTACAAAAAAATTAAAATTAAAAAAGACAAACAGTAAAATTTGTGAAATGATATTTTATTAATAATATAACCAACAAATAAGTTTTTAAAGAATTTTTTTATTTTATGTAATGAAAATGATGATCGAGATGATATTGAATTAGATTCTTAAAAAAATTTGAAATATACTAAAATATTTTTTTTGAGTTATTAGTTTGTTCTAACATTTACATAATTCATAGTAATACTAAATTTTAATTATATTATTTATATATATTGCAACAAAAATAAAATAAATTAATTTTTCACTTTCAAAAAAATAAAATATGATTATGTATATCTAGTGTTATAATATTATAATAATATAACAAAAATAAAACATTTTTATTTAAATTAATATAAATAATCTCCCCCTTATCGTATAAAGAAATAATCTTGAATTTAAATTAAGTTGATAAATGCATAATTTAGTTTATCATTTATATTCAACTTCATGCTTATGGCCTTATGTAGTAGCACCGGTAATAGGTATGTAATACCAACGTTTTATGGGTTTACTGGTACACTATATTTTCCTAATCAAATTCTAGAGTTTAAGTTTTGAAAATAAAAAATATACGTCAGGAAAATCGGCCTCTAAATTAGGTCTCATAGCTACTCAAATCAAATTATTTAAATTTATGAATACCAATAATCAAGTAAAAAAAAAAGTAATAGGTATGTAATAAATCAAAATTTTTAAATAATTGACATTTAAAGTGCAAATTAAGTCTAGTACAAAAATATTTATAGAAAACAAAAGTACTAGATATTAGGGTTTTCTTATTCTTAAACTTATCCAAACATTTAAAAGCCTTTCTTTAATTATAAACATGGTTGAGGCAAAAGTGAAAGATCTATTTTTTAAGTGTCACTTAACCCTTTTTTCCCATAGTAAATTACTAAGAAGGAGCGAGTTGGTCGATGGGTTAGAATCTACCAGAAAATGATATTTTATAAAAAAAAAATATATGAATAAATATGTAAATATTAAAAATAAAAATTTTTATATAAACATTAATTATTTTATGGAAATAATAAAATAATCATATTTTATAATAAAAATCTAAAATGATCAAATATGTAATTATTAATTATAAGATAAATAATATGAAAATAAAAATTATAATTAAATAAACAAATAATTCATTAAATAAGAAAAATATGTAAATATAAAAAATATAAAGATTTTTATATTAATATTAATTAATTTAACGTATTGAAATATTTCGAAAATGAAAAAAAGTCAAAAGTTTTCATGCTTGAGAGGTTATAAATTTAGATGGGATGATTTGATTCAGACTAGACCGGGTTGTTTCTCAAAATATTAGATTTTGAGATCAAAATTATAAAAATATTAATATTTTTATTTGGATTACAAAAATAGTAAAACCGATTTTTTGAAAATCAATTTCATATATTATCTAAAACTGTACAAAAAATTATATAAAATCAATTTCTCAAAAATCAACTTTACATAATTTTTTTTTTAAATTCTCTTAAACCCACTTACCTCCTTTTTTTTTTTTTTTTTTTTTTTTTTTTTCGGTTTCTCGTTTGATATTCAGAGTTTCGCGCCGACTAATCCGGATCGACCCACTTACCTCTTCTCCATTTCTTGCCAAATGCACTCATCCATCTTTCACCCAAACTCCACCCTCTCTCCTTTCCAAACCCACGAACCTCCCTCTTTCCTTCTCCCCCGTCTCAAACCCCACCTCCCAAAACTCAAAAACCTTGTCTTTCTTTTTGTTTTGTTTTGGTTGGGGCAGGGTGTAAGTGTATTAATGGGATATGGGATTTACAGAAGATTCTTGTTTTGTTATTTTGCTAAACTTGGTAGAGGATATATCCCTTGCAATTACACCTACATTGGTTGACTCAACTGAAAGGGAGTTGAGTTCCCTTAACCATGGTCATAAATTCGATTCTTCATGGGTACAAAAAAAAATCTCGAAAAAAAATCACGTTAAGAGAACTGTCTCCAAAAAGAGTCCAACAGTAGGTCGATCCGGATTAATCAGAACGAAATTTCGAATATCGGATAGAAAACGAAAAAAAAAAAAAAAATATCCCTTACAACTACACATGACTAAACCAACTAAGTAAGATATTTAGATTTACTAGTAGTTCAATTAAAATTATTATCATATTTTCAATAAATTATAATTTAGCTGATATCATTTCTTTTCTCTTCATTAGATATCGAGTTAAAAAGTAATTATTATCAATTTTTTTTGTTATAACAGGAATCAAACTTTGTACCACAGGATTGGAAAATGGAAATTATTGCCATTAAACTATTTATTTGGCGAGAAGAACATAGAATATGTACAACAACCTAATTCTAGGGATGAAGGGTTTCGGCTTATATAGTCAACCTAATTACTTTAAATTCTTATTTATGTGAAAAGTCAAAGACTCAAATCGTGTCCCACCCAGAAATTAATAATAATAATAATAACAATAACAATAATTAAGTTCCTAGGAGGCTAAAAATAAGCCTGATCCTAGGCGTATTTGATGTAGGAGAATACAAGATCATCTGGGTCACTTCACACATCTTTGAAATTGTTTAAGGATTTAATAATAATAATAATAATTGTTTTAATTTATATGTGGCATACTTATGGATGAGGACTAGATCTAGTTTTCTATAATAGGAATTTTTTTATTAGTTTTTAACTGTATGGATACATTTATTAAACACAAGGTAATTTTGATATATAAGTTTAAAATTTTATGAATATGATATGCTTAAAAGATTTTCTACTAAAATTTGGAATTTGGGCTCACAATCTACCTATCTTGTTTTCTTAATGGAATAAAATTTCAGCTAAATAGAAATGACAAAAACAGTGACATGCAAGAGAGAGTGAATCCAATCCCGAACACTTGACATATCTTCCTGACTTTTCCTTTGAATGTAATAATATTTCAACTAAATAGAAATGACAATAATAATGACAAAAGAGGTCTATGAAATACAGCTCAAATAATAGAGTTTCTCTACTTTCATTCTCTTTTTTTTTTTAATTCGATTCTATTTGATTGTATTTTCTTTAAAAAATAATAATAATAATAATAACAATAATAATCATAATAATGACAATGACAGAAAGGGAAGAATCCCAAGCTCCAAGGGGTGACAGATTGTGATGCCACATATCAGCAAAAACATTCCCAAACAATTTACTAAAATTATGTTCACATTCGCAGACCACCCACTCCATGTTGATCAATCTCTGCGCAATAACAAAATATATCAGGATAATATAATAGTCACAATCCCTCTTTCCCAACCTGAAGGTATTAGGTTCAAATTCTTGTGTAACTAAAAAAAAAAAAAAATCAAAACAAAATAGGTGAGGACTATTTCAAAACTCATAATTTCTACAAATTTCATCCAAGTATCTCCCCCCATATCCTAAGTGCCAATTTGAGGGAATATATATATATATATACACACACACACACATATATCTTTGTTGTACCTATACCATACCATATACCACAATACAATGCCACACCAAATGAAATTTCATTCCAACCAAATTATTTCTTGTCATACTATCAAGCAATCGCCCAAAAAAAAAAAAAAAAAAAGAAGAAATCCTTGGCACAATACAAGACAAACCAATTTTTCACACTAACACAAAAAAAAAAAAAAAGTAACTTCTCAAGGCTGGGGTTTTGCATTGGGTAATGAAGCATGTGGTGGAAGAGGACCATGTTGTAACGAAGGCAAAGGTTGGATTGGTTGAGGAATTGATAAATGGAAAGGTTGTTTGCTAGGTGGATGAACTTTTTTGGAGTGCAAAAGCCAGTGGGGAAAGGATGATAATAACAAGAGCAAAAAGGGTGGCAACCCATGGAAGGTTGAGAGATGAGGGTGATTCCGTATAACAATGGTGACATTAAGAGAAAAAAAATAAAGGGGTTGCTCTGTACTTGCCTTTGCATTAATTCATCTATCTTCACCCTTTGAGATTGTTTGTCTTGTTTGTCATGGGTTAAATAATATGTTGAGTATGATTTTGCATGCTTTATCAACAAACAGTCGATTTAGTGAGATAAGATATTAGATCTATTAATCAAATATCGAACTCAAAATTTGAGAATAGAAAAAATTATAGGACCCCGCAAACACTCAAATCGAATTAGTGGTTCCATATAACGATGATGGGAACAAAAATGAAGTAAGATTTTGCCAGCTTTGTGTGGCCTTTTGTTTCTATTCTTCAAGGAGTTTGTGGAAAATAATAAACAATAACTAGGAGGAAGACCTCATTTCCAGGGCTAGTACAAATGCACTTCATATTCAGGGGTTTGTCTGCTAATTTGCATTTTCCAAACTTATAGACAGGAGCCTAACTTATTAACCGCCAGCGAAGATCAGCACTTGAGTGCCGTAATGTTTTAAGGAAACCAGCCGGTTCTTTGTTTATTTGGTTCTTTCACTTGTGATAAAGAGCAAGTTGTCTTTTGATCACTACAATATTCAAGCTATGGTTTATTTTAGAAAAATTTTGGAGGTGATGGTTATGATTTGTGCAAGCCAGACCTAACTATTGATGGGCTGAGATCATAGGGACCAATCCCGCAATAAAATATGGTCACAAATAAAATTTACTTGAATCACAAAATTTTCATTTTTACCCACATTTTTTCCCCTTTTTTTTACTTCTTTTTTGATTTTTTTCTAATGATACATCTTTACATGTAATGGGTTGAACCCCAAAATCCACAATTGCAAGAAGCCGGAAGGGGTTCTCACCAAGAGAGAGTTCATACCATAAGACTGTTAAAACTCTATCCTTCCTCAATACCGGCTTCAGCATCTGATAAGCTCTGATGATGCTCATCTAACAAATAATCACAAAGCTCTAACAGTTGATCTGCTAAGGGGGGAATATCAGGATTCCGACCATCATTGTATTTATGTGCATTGAAGGTGATCTGCCAGACATCATGCCGAAAATCTTCCCGGCTTTTGTACTCCATCCTCCTCACCTTTTCCCTGATAGTAAACAGATCCATAGGCTGCTTTATGATGTCCAAGTAATCTGGAGCTTCCTTCTTAGACACAGGTTTTAAGAAGAGATATGACACCTCAATCCGGTCTTTGAGGGTATCCACGATGCGCTCTAAGATATTTGATAAACCAACCTGCAACAACATTAACAAGAAACCTTATTAATCAAGGATAGAACTAAGGAAAACAGTAGAGAAGGTGATCTTAGCTTCCCCTTCCATCTCATTTACGTGACTGAAGGATGAACCAAGTGAAGCATACATAAATGTACTTGATTTGATTCTACAAATTGCAACCATCTGGATTGGTCCGTTGACCACCATTGACATTTATCAAGATTAAATTTGTTTGCACAATCTATTTTTTCCAAAAAATGATCCACTTTTGTCTATGCCATCAATGTTTACAAGAAAGGTTATATCATGGAGGTTGGTTAAACAAATAAAGGTAAACAGTGGCCTGAAAGGCAAAATGATGCAAGCACAAAAGATGAGTACCTCCCCTCCTCTCCTCCGTTTTGTCGGTGGTGTGTACTCTGCACCATATTTTCCCAACTCAACTACAGGCTTCCTTTTTGCGCTCCGATCTCTTTCTGGCATCCTTCTTTCACTTCTTCTTGCTCTATGGTCCTCGATATACTCATCCACAAAATCATGCATTTTCTTCTTTTTCTTCTTTGCTTTCTGCCGCTCTTCTTCTTCCCTCTCTCTTCTTATTTCTTCTTGATATCTTCTAAGCTCAGCTAATCTATTATCTGGCTCTTCTGGCAACCTCTTTGCCTCCTCATAAATCCTACTCTTTCTCGGCTCCACATTTCGTCTCTTCTCTTCCTCTTCCCACCACTTCTTTGGTTCTTTGGCCTTTTTCTTTGTTGACTGTACAGGGAAACCCTTGCTTTCTTCATCCCCATGTTTTCCAAAGCTTGATAATTCAATCATTTTCTTAGTCTTTCTGTACTCTACTCCAGCACTTGCCTCCTGACTGACCTCATCCAGGTTAACTATATCCTTTGGACGTTTAATTATGATCTTCTTGCGAGGCTGGTCTCTATCTGCTTCTGCCGGTGGTCGTATCACTATCGAGGGTGATTTGTAAGATTCAACCGGAACATCTTCAGTTTTCATCCTGTTAGAGATGATAATTTTGTTAACCTTCGTAACAGCTTTGTTTCCTATTTCAGCATCAGAATTCACTGGTCGGTCAGAACTCTGTACTGTAGGTGTAATGACTTGCGCTACGTTCTTCTCAGAGGTACTGCATTTGAGCTTCAATGGACGAAATTTTGTCTTTGAGTTGGAAATTTCAGTCTCAGGAGCTTCTACAACAGCAACTTTAGGTGCCATTTTAGGTATGAGTTTCTTTGGAGGTTTAGGACGCGGCTGAGCAGAGGGCTCCACAGAAGCAGATTTTGCTGGTAGTTTTTCTGGGTCCGCAGTGTTGACTTGTGCATCCAAATCTTCTCCATACTTGGGACAGTTCTTGTTGGTCCGCATGTGTCCAAGCTGTTCCATTGGATTTTACAGCACTATAAATAACTAATTGTACTATTTTTTCAATGCCAAGAATTTCACTTTCATGTTACCTGACCACAAGCTCCACAGACAAAACTTTCCCTTGCTGATTTCTTTTCCTTGAAAATCTAATAATGGACAAGAGAAAATGCATTAGATCAGCATTGAGTGGAAGCAAAAACCTATGCAGTCATTGTACTCATTTTAACAGGAAAAACTTCCAGAACCACACACTTTGTTTCTTCAGCTCTCAATGATATATACAGATGGAAAGAAAATGAAAAAAGAAAAAAATAATAATAGGGGAAAAACCTATGGAAAATCCATGGTAAAGTTGTGTAACCATATGGATGTGGCATGCTGCAGCAATGCCTTTAACCATAAGGATGTGGTATTACCATATTGCCTTTTTTGTTTGCCCCATTTTAAAAGTCAATGCCTAATTCAATGACCTCCACCAACTTATCGTTACTAAATCTGTACTCTCTCATCACTGAAAGACTTTTGTGTAAACACATCAATAAACACATCACTTTTCCCTTGAAATAAGTAAGCATAGAATAATGTGCTCTCTTCAGTCAGAATTCCCAACATTAGCCAATAAGGGGCAGTGGGAGTACCAGAACCAGAAAAGGAAAAGAGCCTAACTACAAAGAAAACCCGTATAATAAGGCAGGAACACTTTCCACCATTTGCACTCCTTGACTGAATTGAGACCATACTATATTCATGGATTTGAAGGTATAACATGTTACATTTCTACAGGAAGTACAGAGACATTCTACTGCACAAGCAAGATGCATATCCAGCATCTGGTAGGAAACAAATCCCAACCTTAACTAGAAGCCGAGGACCCATCCCAGGGGGAATGTCAGAAAAATGATGGCACAAACAACCAAAGCTACCAAAGACATGCATTACATTATAACTGGAAAAAAGATACAAATCCAGTGGTACATCAAGAAGGATCTGGTCCATCACATAATGGCCACTCCATCTTTCAGAGCCACCATGAGTAATTCCTCTTCAACCTCCCTTTGTAACCAGTCACAATTTCCAGCAATAACTTCATGTTGATTGTCAACTGTAGATAAAGGAGGAGAAGAGACTACATTGCTTATGATTCAGTTGCTCGAGTGCTTAAACAAACTTAACAGGCTTATGTTGATATGTATCAAGAGGAGCATTCCAAGAACAATAAATACAATGCACATTCCAGTTATTTCCAACACTTTATTATTAACTCAATTATTTCCAAAACGCCCCGAGAGAGAGGGAGGGTTGGAGAGATTATTTTCAGAACTCCCCGTCAAGTTGAAGGATATAGATAATATGCACCAAAATTTGTTACCAACGTGGTGACTTATAGAAAACCTGCCTGGACCACCATGTTGACCTGCAACACCTGTGGTGATGGGAGACATCGCTTTGCCGATTTAAATGACAATTTTGAAACTTCTGTCAGACTAGATGGTGGAAGAAACTTTCTGATGGAGACAAGACTTGATAGAGATATCGGGAACTGCTGGATCAGATGGCAGTCCCAGTCCCACCCAAGCTCCTGCTGGACCAGGTGGCAGACAAGCTTGACAAAACAAGGTCGGCAAGCCACAGAGGACTCAAGCTTGACCGGAAGCTGACTGAACTCGAGTGGCTCGGGATTGACTTACAGAAGACAAGGAGAAAACATGATTAAGCTCCTACCAGACCAGATAGCAGACAAGCTTTAAGAAGAGCGAACAAAAAGTGGTCATGAGACACGCCAGAGGATGACCTGCTCTGATACTATGTTGAGAAAGGAGATGAGACTACACTGTTTATGACTGAGTTGCTCGAGTACTTTTAACACACTGAACAGGTTTACATTTATATACATCAAAAGAAGGCATTCCCAGAACAATAAATACAGTGCATGTTTCCCAAGTCTGCTATTCATATTGTCTAGAACAATAAACGTACTAGTCCTAACACTATTACTCTCCTTTTTTTTTAACACTCTAACTCTCTTGTTTCCAACATTAGCAATATCTTTTAATATTCATTTTCTTACAAGAATAATGCTGGGTATGCCACAGACACAATGTATAAACACAATTCTAGTAATAAATGAGCTCAAGATGTTTATACAACTTAACTACCAGGACACAACCATGATTGATATCAAAAAAGGTGTACTAATAATTAAAAAATGACAAAACATGAAGTACCTTGATTCCATCTCCCATTATTTTAACTTTCTTTTTGAGTATGCCAATGCTTTCAAGGTCACTTGGTTTCATCCCCTTAACCTTTCCAGACAAGCTTCTTTTCGCTAGGAAACTTTCTACCTGGAGGAAACACATAATTAAATGGCAGCATCATGCATCGAGTTTGTTAAAAAAGCCAGACAAAATTTTAATATCAAAAAAGATAGCCGAGGTCTACGCAATCAGGGTAAATTTTGGATTGAGGAAGAAAGTAAAAAACCAAGATAAGTGCTGGCTTACATCCTTTGGATCTGGAATGACATTTTGTTTTGAAATAAAGGATCCATCAGGCTGGCTGGCACGGATAATTTTCTTTGTTACTATGTTGGGCTTTTTGACCTGTTCTGCACTTTCATTGCTGAAAGCTAATTTTGAGGGAGGGCGAACTCCAACTTCATCCACTATCGCCTTCGTCTTTTTCTTCTTCCTACGTTCAATCTCATCATCTGTAATAAATTGGTAGATTAGGAACAGGTGAAGAAAATACAAGAGTTTATTTCACTGTCATGTAAATAAAGCCAATTCAGTATGCAATTCGATTCAGGAGCCACAGTTTAGACACTGAATCAAGATGCGGACAAAAAGTCAGGATTTTCATCTCCATTCTCTTTAGCAAGACAGTCAAAAGAATTTCCGTAGGGTAGCACATCTTATATGCAATTACTCCAGAAAAGCATATGAAGCAAAACAGAATAACCAAAGAATGTAAGGTAATCAACGGTACATTAAGCATCCAATGTGCACCCAGATCAAAATTGATGGCTAACCAACTAGAGTTATTACACTGACATAGCAGTGCTTTCTACAAGAAACAATTCAAAGCACTCAAACATGTGTTTACACATACCATCCATAAGCATCCGACATAACTCTGCTGCTTCAGCTGCTTCATCTTCAATTTCCTCTTCTGCCTGAGCTTGAGACGGGTGCCTTCTCATTTTAAGCCCCCTAACACCATCTGGCTTGTCATATTTGAGTTCATTCATAGCTTGATCTCCTTCTTCACATTCTTCTGCATCTAGCAAATTCTCTAAGTCCCCAGCAAATGAATCTAAGTCACTGTTTGCTTCAGCATCACTCTCATTTTCATCTCCTTCAAGGGCTGAAAGACTCTGAACTTGTTTATCCCAGATTTCTTGACACTTTTCACGGGCTTGCTGCTGAAGCTGAAGAAAGGACATTCGCTGCCCGCGTGCATACTTGCTTATAGTTGTTGGATCAACCTTGACTCCTGTTGCTGCTTGCTCACTTGAAAGTTTTCGTATCATAGCAATGCGGTGCCACCTAGTCTGTTTAGCGATATGCTCGTCTGGAACATTGAACTTAAGAAGAACCTGGGAAATGAAGTCCCAATTGAGTAACACTATTAAAACATCACAGATACAAGAGAATATTTCTCTTCTTTGATAAAAGAGAACCATACTCAAATGGCACCAAGAGCATGCAACCACAGAACAAGAAACAAGAAAAAAGAAAAAAGAAATTATTCCCCATGAACAATGGACCAGAATGATGATAACCTAAGAGGGAACAAAGAAATTATTCCCCTGATGGATTGGAATGACATTAATACAGATATGAAAGGAATTATGCAACAATAATTCATGAATACAAGCAAATTATTGCAGATTGTGATTGCATCAAGGAATTATTCCCATAAAACATGATGTTCCATATGTCTTGGGTTCTGTGAGGATGTGAAAGATGAATTTCTTTAAAATTTGTGAACTGCAATCTATCAAAAGTGTGACATTTTAGCTATAATTGGGCTTCAATAATTTCAAAAGATTAGAGAGAGAATTGTATTGAGGGTATTTTATGTTGTGTATGTTTGCCCGGGGGGGGGGGGGGGGCATCAGGCCATAATTATTTCATCCTGAACACACCTCCCGTGCAGCCTCCATGCTCAATCTACGTAAGTCAGCATCAGTTCCGGTGACAGTTGAACCACCTCGACCAATAGCCGACTTCTTTTTTACCGTCGCATTTGAGACTGGTGCTTTTGGAGCAATACGAACATAGCTAAAGCCAAGGCCCCGACCAGAGGGGTCACCAACACCAGTGATTTCCAGACGCTCAATGTTCTCTCGGTCCTGGAAAAACCACAAAAAAGCAGGATCAATAAAGCCAAAACACATACTAAGTTCAAAATGATCCTCATCAATATTATTTCTCCATGTTTTTCCTAAAATATGTGCTTACGCTACTAGCTATTAGCGCAAAGCAGAACACATACAGTTTGCAGTTAACTCCATTGTGCTAAAGAGAAGCAAACTAATATACCCACACCCACATTCTGAGTTCATGCAAGGCTACAATCCTTCTCCAAGATATTGAAATATTAAAGGGAATTTCATGCAGGTTTTGGTTCAAGTTGCATAACTTGCATCAGGCCCTAAAGTTTTCACACTAGAATGTGACTAGCAATGAAATTTGAAACACAACAGAAGCACCCATGTATGCGATCTTGATATAAGCATTTCAAAACAATGGTGACGTGATATCCATCCCTGCCAAGATTTCCAGTTGCAATGAATTCTCCAACAGCAGAGGCAAGATACTAATCTAGAAAATGTAAGGGTCATTTAAAACCCAACTTTGCTCCATGAAGATAATCAACATTTCCACTATATAACTGAAAATATTTGTGTTGCTAATGGAGAAAGGTGTTTAAATATGTTAGTTCATAACAATCGCAGATTAATTGAGTACATATGCACACACATCCTATGTATTTGTGTTGCTCAACATCTTGACATAATCAAGGGATGTGTCTAAACTTCTGCATATCTACCACCTTCCATAACTGATAATAATATATGCATGAAATTATTACAGGCCTTTCACTTGCACTTTGAAATCATTCACTTTCTATTTTCCACAAAAGATATAAAATATCTTCCAAAGGATGTAACCCTCTACTTTCAAGGCCACAAATTGAGAACTTCCATTTTGTTCAACACAACACTTAACACGACAGAACCACACCAGAGCTTTGTACATTGATGTGAGGGCAGAATAACAAAATTAAAAAAAAAAAAGGCACATTCAATGATCCAGAAAGTAAAAAGATCTTCAACATGCTCAAGAATTTTATTGATTTCATCATTAATTGAAGATACATCAAACCCGAAGAAGTCAAATAAAGAAATGTTAGATCTAGGTCCAGTCCAAATATATAAAAATAGAAAGTAGAATTTTGTTAGAAGAAAAATAATGGAAAAGAAAAAATAAAAGGAAAAAGAAAGAGAAAAATAGATGGGCATGGAGGAGGTATCAACCTTACCAAATTGTAGGCAATGAAGAGCATTATTTGTTGGAAAAAGAAGAAGAGAGAAGAAAGTGAAAAAAAAAAAAAAAATAGCAAGTGGAAGAAATAGACAAGTAAATATTCTCTACAAATATAACATGTAGTTTAAGGTTAGATTTGTGACCCATTGGAGGTTCACCAAGAAGATGGTAGGCCAGTAGGAGGATCACCAAAGCATGTGTAGCACAAGAGTGACGACAAAAAGGACAGGTGGTCTAAAAGGGTGCTTACACCTCTTGTCAGGGCGAAGGTCGATTATTGGTAACCTCCTGTAGGGTCAGAATATTACCAAGGGGTGCCGTTTGGATTGTATGGTTGTAGTTAGACTAGCGACAAGGTACTGATTAGTAGGTTAGAACAGATTTTGAGAGAGAGAGAGAGAGAGTAATTGAGTTATAGAAATAGTTATAGAAAGAGACTGAGATGTTGATTTCCAGTTATGGTATGAATAAATGAATGGTAATAATAGTGATGATGATTGTGGACGCATCTTGGCTGAATCACGTAAATGCCACACTTTTATATTTATTTAATTTCTGCTATGCATGCACGGAAATCATGGTAGATCAATTTTTCCATAACAAAGAGTAATACCAAACCTTTCCACCGACATAAACCACTTACTTGGCTTGTGCATGCAACAAAATTGCTACTCAAATTCCAAGGTGTAATTTGGAGCTCCCTCTCAATATGTGATGCAGCAGCCAGAGCAATTGCTTCATCAGGCAGTTGATTCATTGCATATGAAAGGCCACCTGGTTGTATCAGTTTTGTAATTCCCAAGCGTTTAAGCCTATAGAGACCAGCTTGCATGCTTTCATAGGCACACACCTAACAAACACGTACATTAAGTATGTAAGCAACAAATAGATTCCCAATTTATGTACTACCAAACTTGTAATAAATAACTTGCAACAATCTTAATCCTCTTTCATATCTGCTAGCTGTTTACAACCTTAAAAATCAAAGCCAGCAATGTTAACCAGAAAATCCTAATGTTATATGTGATTATTTTGTGTTCTAAATTGTTGCCTATGACTCTTAACCAACATTAGTCCTAAAGTTAATCACCAATAAAGAGATATAATCCATCAACACAATTTTCATATAAAGGAACTAGAGGAAAATAAATATAGTTACTAGATTCCAACTACCCCTCCCGAGATCCCAAAAAATAATCATCGAGTATCATAAGGTGCATTGAACTATGTTAATCCTAAGCATAGAGTTTCTCTTGAAAGTCTTGAGAATGACAATTATGTTCCAGTGCCATACTTATAGAAAAGGGCAATATCAACATCAAAGAGAGGGCAGGAAATGATATACCCACACTGAATAACCTCTAGTCATTGTTCCTGAAGAAGACACGAAGATGACAACCAGATTTTTTTGTTTCCCATTAATAATGAATGAAACAACTGTCAAGCATGAACAGCCTATCATTTATCATCAAAACCTTTCCTTTCCATAACCTTATCCCAAGAAATTCCAACCAATTTTATCATAACCTTTCTCGAAATACAATTTAAAAACAACACCTTACCATGCTATTTAAGTAGTCATCCATTATCAGCCACTAGAGAGGCACTTAAGATTTGGCTACCCATTACAAGAGCTCTTTTTTTTTTTTTTTTTTTTTTAATTTGTTTTGTTGATTGCTAAAATCGCATCTAAAGATAGTTAAATAGAAAGAGCGGCTAGTTTGGTTGGGGCTAAGGCATAATCGGGTTGTATTTTCCATTTCATAATTTTCTATTTTCCCACAAAATAAGTAAGAACCATTTCCAACAGATATCTACAATAGCAAAAAGCTGCTATCATTCTGAAACTTGTTTACAGAAGTACAGTCTCTTCTAATTCAAATGTCCCACATTGATACTGCGTAGTAATTTTTTATATCAGAGAAAAGTTCTTTCTAGAAAAGTATTATCACATGCCCTTTGTTTCAGCTATATCTTGATCTTTGTTAAGGTAACAAGTTCCAATACAGCTATCTTGATCTTTGTCTCCAGCAAATGTCTACAATACCAAAAAATTGCCATTGTTCTGAAACTTTTTTAAACAACTACGTTGTCTCCTCTTTCAACTCAAGTGTCAAACTTTGACAGCTGCTAATAGTTAATATCAGGGTAAGGTTCTTTCTCAAAAAATTCTATAACTTGCCTTTTTATGTTTCAGCTATCTTGATCATTGTTTAAGTAGAAAGGACAAAGATATTCCTAAACTAAATTTACCATCTTATATGGTAGAGCTTTTAGAAATGTCAGCACAACCTGAAATCAAGCAGCTATGATAGAGATATTTATTTTTGATGGGGGGAAAATTTAGATACAGCTGCATTGATTCAATAGATCTAAACAATGAGGAGGATTTCAGATGAGAAACTCACATTCTCTGGTGATACCATCCTTCTCAATTCCTCCTCTAAAGGAATTCGAAAATTGCGCTTCATCACCCAAAAGAATTGTCCATTTGATCCCTTCTGGTAAATTACACACAAAAGCATTTAGGTATATATAAATCTCAAAATCATATAAAGAGGTGCAACAATTGGGTAATCAAAACCAAGAAGCAAAAAGCTATCCATTTTACAAACAACACAAAAAATCACTACCAAACAAATACAGGAGTACCTGCAAATCAGCACAATGCTTCAACCTCTTCCGGAGAAAAGCTTCTGACATGCTGGGAAACTGTGCAGATAATTCATCGGCACGAATCGAAGGAAGCATTTCACTCTTTTCAACAGCTCGAAATTCACGGTACATGTAAACCAAGAGCCTGTTCATAATATATGTCTGCAGACCTTTTGAACCCGGAGGAATCACCTCAATATGAGGTTCCTGATTAAGAAAGACAAAACAAAGATCAGCTAACACGTAACACTTCCATAAACGACACTAAGTTTCAAGTATGATCATTTTGTTGTAAAGAATACAAGCATGGACAAAATTCATGTGGTTTTTTCCTAGTGTACTTGAGCCGTCTTGATCTCAAAAGAGCATCATATCCAATGGGTGACAATGGCATCACGACATATGGACTGTGTCCAATATCGAACGGCACAAGAAACTGTCCACCCCAATTTAAGTTTCCAAGACCAAATCAAAGATTATGGCCCAAACAAATGGGATTTCCCATTTGGTCCCTGAAAAATTTGCCAGTCCTCCAAAAGTTCCCATGTCAGAAATGTCTCACATCACAGCTGCATTATACAGTGCCTGCTGTAGAAAACTAAGCCCAGCTCAACAAAGCTGAAGTCTTGTGTACTTGCAATATGCTGCAGGATATTTTCTCAAATTCCTTTTGGATTGGGAAAAAAAAAGAATACTTCCTTCTGAAAATTTTTAATTATTTTTAAATAATCAGGATGATAAATGTGGCAAAAGATTGTAAATCAACTAGCCGAGTAACTTGTCTGCTCTAGACTTTTTAAAACTGCAACAATTCAGAGCTGTTTAGTACATTTTGGAAGAAATCCAATCTAACGTTTCCTCCAAGTAATTGATGTTCGATAATGAACTAAAAAAAAAAAAATTAGCAGTTCATGAAGTTAAAGGGGAAATAAGAATAAGTGGAGAGAAGAGAAAAGTTAAGGGCATGCAATTGCTCTCATATCCCTCTTCAAAATTTTCGAGGCTATATTTTTTATAATTTTTAGGCTATAATTTCCTAGGCTATCCCTCTCCAAAGAAAAAATTAATACAATTTTGTCCCATAAAAGAAAAGCTTCAATTGTTTGATTTAGGAATATTCAGGCATTCAATCACTCCAAATACATTACAGGACGGCCAAAAATGTGCATTTCCACAATAATCGAGCATCTTTTTTCCCTCCAAAACTCTAAAATTTGTAAGGAACAAGAGAATATTTTAGGGCAAACTGAATCATTGTCACATAAAGCAAAGAGGCAATTTCGCATCTGCTTCCCAAAAATACAATGTAAATGATCTCCCATTTCAACGTTGGTATTACACATGACACAAACATCTGGAAAGATAGCCATATAAGGTCTCCTATTTTGAAGAATATCATTGGCATTAATCTGATTAAGCACTATAGACCAAATAAAACATTTAGTAGGAAACTTCGCTTTCCAAATAAAATTGTTTAATTGAAGACATGGATTTTGAGAAATATTAATAAAAATGATGAAGCAGAGATCTACTTGTAAAAAATCTAGAAGAATCAAAACTCTAAACTCCAGCGTCAAGAATATGTGGGAGAAGATTCATGGCCGCCCCCCCGGGGGGGGGGGGGACCAGCTTCTCTATCATTGAGCCATCCCACTAACCAACTGTGCTTTTATAGCCAATCCACTACTCGACAACAGAAAGTCTCTTATCAACTTTTAAGAGAGAGAAAATAAAAGGGAATGCTACAAACAAGCCAGAATAAGTGCAATACGACCACCTGAGATAAAAATAGGTCCCTTCCACCCATCTAGTCTCCTATGTATTCTATTCACAACTGGGATCCAGAAACTGAACACTCCCCCAAGAGCAACCCCTACCCTAGATTGGAAATAGGCCACTCACTCTTAACACAATTACTAATACCCACCTAATGATCAAGAATCTCACTAGGAACATTAATGCCAAGAAGCTCGCTGTTCGATATATAGATTTTAAACCCAAATATTCTCTCAAAAATATTAAGAAGAGCAACTATGTCCCTAAAACCCTCCCTATCCTCTTTAAAAAAGAGAATAGTATGTCACCAACACATGCCCCATCACTCCATACTCTAAAGCCAGAAAATTAATACAAATCCTCTCTCAATAAACCTACTCAATGGTCTACCACAAAAGTAAAAAGAAAAGGGTAAACAGGGTCACCGAGCCTTGACCCACGAGAAGCTGAGAACCAAGTTTCTGACTTTCCATTGACAGCAACAAAGAAACTAGCCCAAAAATGCCCCCACCATAGATTCCTTAGTTGTTGAGGTGAATTCAACACGCTTTAATTCAACTTCTCAAAGTCAAACTTCAAAACAACACCCTCATCATTTTTCCCTTTTAAAAAGTCGGCAACCACATTAGACACAAGGACTGCATCTAAAATCTGCCAAGCAACGCTGTGATTATGGGAAATAGTGTCATCTAATACAACACATAATAACCTAGCTAAAACTTTAGAGACAATCCGAGAAAGACCAGTTAAAACTAATGGGTCTAAAATCCTTCACCCTCAAGGAGCTAGATTTTCAGGTATAAGGGTAATAAAAGTTGAGCACCACCCCATTAGTATAAAACTCATCAAACACTCTAAACAAATCCTATAACTGGCCACTCAATGCAAAATACCTAGTATTGCATAACCCTTCTCTAACCCACTTCAAACAAGTCGTCTCGTGCCAACCAACCTCTTCTGAAGGAAGAGCACCTCTAGTTCATTCCTAAGATTTTCCTGCAGCTACAAAGATCCCCACTCAAGCCTCCCTCAACTTTCAACCCATCTCGTCAATACCCAGAAGAATAGAATTTTCTGCTTTTTAATATTACCAAAAACCTCCTTATTCCAAACCTTAAGAGCTTGCATTAAATTCTCAAACACCCATCCCCACCTTACTACATCAGCACCTATCCATGGCTCCTTTACAACCCTCCTAAATCTGTACGAGACAGTCACATGTTCTCAAATCTAAAAGGTGTAGATTCAAATCTCCATGACTTCCTACAGCATCTGAGCTATTTTTTCTGGAAAAATGAAAATGCTTTTCACATAGTAAATCTAAAAATGGAGTGGTAATGAGCCATCAGCACCTCTCCATGACTCCTCTATAGCTCTCCTAAATCTCTACGAGACAACCACATGATCTCAAATCTAAAAGTTGTACATTTAAAGCTCCAAGACTCCCAATGGCATCTGAGCCATTTTTTCTGGAAAAATGAAAATGATTTCACATAGTAAAATAGAGCGGTAATGAGACGTCAATATCTTTTGCCCAAACAAACACAAAAAAAAGGATGATCCAATGAGCTCAAACTGTAGTTAATGGACCGCTCTATTGTAGCAAAAAATTAAATATAAAAAATAAAAACATTAACACTAACATTATCCAAAGAACAATTATTGCAAAGTATTAAAACAGTAGGAAAACTGAAATTGAGAGAAAAGAAATGAATTAATGAAATTGCAAAGGTCAAAAGCTAAATGACAAAATAATAAAGGGTGGAAAGAGCAGGAAACAACTATCCCAATTTGGGGCACAAATCTAAGTTCAAACACAGAGATGCTGTTCAGGATGGCAACATCAAGCAACAATTTTGCATTTTCTCAAGAACTTTGATGACACAGGTTTCCCTGCTGCTTATTGAGATAATCTGAGTACATAAAACACCCATTAAGCTTCAGAATTTATTTTCTGAAATTTTCGAGGGAGATAAGTTATGAGAACTCTGTTGGCAAAGGTTTATCCACTGTTTCTTCATTTACATTCTGTCTTTTGAGGAAGACATCCTATCCACTTTTGCTTTCCCCTGTTTACCTTACTACAAACGTTTTCTTTCTCAGAAATTGACATAAAAAAAATGGAAAAAGACTATTAACAATAAGGCATACAATCAAGTTTCTCCAATCTAACTAGTAATGGATTTTATACTGAATAAAATATCTTGTTGTCAAACTTTATTGGATGGTTCAGATTTGACTTTCATTGTGCATCATAATATTGTTAGCTCAAAACTTCAGGAGTTTGTGGCATCATGATCCATGACTTATGCCTAATACCAAACGAAACAAGCAATTTTGAAGGCACTTATAAGCTACTGCACTAGGAAAGCAACCGAATATCTATATCAAGGGTGAATATCAGAAACAAACCTGCTGCCCAACAACATTAATCCTGTCAATGCGCCTTAGGGAGAGCTTTCCCTTTGCTGAACGAACCAACAAAAAATCAGTTGAGGATACTTTATGAGGAAATATAGGTGCTCTGTACATGTTTGTTTCAAGACTTGACTGACTGCAACCGGGTTTAATGTCTCCAAGGAATGGGGATTTATCAGCCGGATCAAGAGTTATGATAGTGCCTGAACTGTGGTTTTCATTCCGCATCAAGGTTCCAGTTTGATTACCAGGCCCTGATTTCTGGTAGTACGTGCACAATCTTGCGCCCATCCCAACATTGCCCAATAGTAATGGCCTTTCCTCACAATACCTGCAAACAGCGGGGGATCATCTTTAATTCTTCTGAAGAGAACAAGGGAACAGACACTTATGCAGTCACAACATTAAGTGATACTGTTTTGGGATAGAAGGCCGACCCCAAATTTTGGGATAGAAGGCCTGGGTTGTTTTTAACATTAAGTAATACTGTTTTGACAAAATCTATTGGGCACTGCCACGGTGGTGGATCTAGAAATTCTCATCCAGGGAAGCGATACATTTGTGTTCATCCTTGTGTATACATGGGCACAAATGAAAATAATTCTAGATGGAATAATAATTTTATGCAATAGTATCAAATGATTTCATCTGTACCTTTTTTATATAAATGCCCATATTGAAATTTTCATGAGTTTTTCTTGAGGCATTTGCATACAAATAGCCATAGTTTTTGAAATTTCTGGGAGAAATAAAGATAAGGAATGGGGATAATTGCAAGAATTACACATTAAAAAAAAATGCAACATGGCACCATATGGATCTGCCCCTGCGACACCACCACATTCTTAGTGTGAAATTCATGGAGGGTGCCCAAGGTTCTACACCAATAAAATACCAAATACAGTATAGAAGTTGGCGATTTAGTTAAGATACATGACAAAAGTTCTATTTTATAAATTTTACAATGATTGGCTGTATCACATAGTATCACTGTGGAAGATCCCAAGATCAAAACGTCTGAGCACCTTTAAACCCATGAAATATTCCAAATGTTTGGGACCCTCGAATAAGTTATCATGGGTGCAGAGATGGAAGGAGTGTTGAGATACAAAATAATCAAAATACCATGATCCATAACTCAAAATTTTGGAGCAATTTCTTTTCACGGATTCAACTTGTTCCACTTAATTAAGATATATCAATGAAACAATTAAATAGCAACAAACGAGTCATCAAACTTAAGGGAAGTAAACGCAATAGGCATAATGCAAGATCGAGTATCAACAACTCAAAGTCACATGAGAAATTGCCATTACTTGATAACACTACCAGAAGTTACTAGTTACCAGTTCTCGCCTAACAGTTCAAATTTACCTTGAGGAACTTACTGCTAGAAACTCAACCACCTTAGGTCCTTTGAACTAAGAGAAAGTACTGATGTACACTCTCTCTCTCTCTCTCATATATGTACAGTGTGCGCATTAATATGTAATGAGAGAGAGAACATTCTTTTTCCTATCTGTCCAAGAAACTAAATTTCCATTATGCTGATCAAACAAATTCACAAAGGAGCCGCATATGCATCAGACATATTAATGAACATGAAATTCCTAAATAGTTTTAAAATGCAAATTTGATACATCCAACACAGCTAGGTCCAAATATTTTTGTAGATTGGTTCAAATAGACACTTCTGTGGCATTTCGCCTGATTTGCAGATTTATGGAGCTTTATCAACACAACTACAATACACTTAATTTGATTACACAAAATAAGGGATCTCGTACATCGTCAGAAGCATTAAGTATTTTCCTCTTTGTGACAAGAGTGGTAAAACAAATGGCCTACACACATGGAGCACAAAGCTCATTAACCTCAGGGGGAGGGGGTGGAGGCCTAAGGTTACGAATACTAAAGGGTTTATACAAAATTGTCTTGCCGACATGTAGGATTTTCAAACTTTGAGGACACCAAGGTTAAATTGTCCCCGTTTAATCTATTTTTACAAACTTACGGATTGAGATAAGAAAAACTACTACTAATTTAAACTTGTTCCCCCTGCATCTCATCCTACTTTTCTACCATGTGAAGCACCTTCAATTGTCTTTGTCTTCATAATTCTCCACTCGAAGTTTGCCATGCTTCCACTCAAGGAATAGCAAAGAATATTCACCACACTTAATGCTTTGAAGTAGGTTGGCCATTTGTTTGAATGATTCTACATGAAAGGCATGGAACATGTATTCTCAATCTCAACATATCATGGGTAGCAGTAACATTTCTGGCAAAAAAGCTACACGTCGGTTGGGGGACCAGAGAGCAGGTTTAAAAATACACTGAATAGAAATACCAATATTGTTTTCAATCCTGTAGGTTGGTTTAGGTTAATCTAAATGTGTATAGAAAAGTTATAAACAGGATCTCAATGACACCAAGAATGGAATCTGAGTAATATCATCAACTTGATGACCTATAGAAATTTGGGAATGTTGTGGACATCCTGGATTTTCTTCAGTCCCTTGCTTATAAATAGCTGTTGCTCTTGGATTGCACCTCCTAATAACTTTAGCCATTGCAAATTTAGAGAGATGGAATAATATAACACTATTTATTAGATGATCACGTGAAACTAAAAGTAAGTAACAAGACTCACTCCATTAGGAAGATATGGCCTTCCTTTGCAGAAAGGTCAGATTTCTTCTTAAATGCCCCAGGAGGTCGCAGAGACTTATTTTCACCGGGAAGCTTTTGTGCTCTAGGTAACAAATGAATTCTTGTCCTCACAAGATGAAGCAAGGAGTTTGGCCGAACAACTTGTGCACCAAGGGTTTTATGATCTTCAAGCTCCTTTCCGGAATAAAATATTTTCACCATTTCTGAAGGTTTGAAATCTAGAGAAAAGGATAACAAAGGAACATATTATATTTTCTTTTGCAATACTTTGGATGAGGAAAGATTTAATATATACAAAAGTAATATCAAGAAAAGATATAAAGTGCAATTTATTAGCAGCTATCGAGCAATATCACAATTCATATGAATAAGAGAGGGTATTAACCTAGTTTTTTTGAAGCCTTTGCCTTAACAGATTCGATGGTCTCCTCTGCATCCACGTGCAGCTTACTTCCCTTGCCTCCCATGCTCTTCAATATGATTTTCACGGGACCTAGTGTCGGAAGCTTTCCTTGTTCTTTAACTGCTACTTCATTGTCATGGGGATACCATAGAGCTTTTGGCCGATGAAAATTAAAAATATCTTTACTGCAAAACAATGTACAAGAGATTCAGCTGATATTGTCATTGCACGCACATTTGCTATCAGCTAAGCTTCACAGCACATGATAAATATTGTAGCAAATCAAGAGGAAGTGCAACAAGCACATGAATTAAAACCAGAATTCTTAACTGCAAATTTAGTTGAAGAGGAAAAAAAAGAATTTATAATTCTAAATCAACCTCAGGGCTCTAAAAATATCTGTCATTATCATCAGTTCTTTTCAATAATGGTGTGACAAGCCCTTCTGCTTTCACCAATTTTATCTATCTAAATGATGTACACTAACATTTCTTCCGATGTTATTTGGTAGATTGAAGTTCAGTCCAAGATGAAAGCTTTCACCTGTCATTGGTACTTCAGTGAATTAACACTAATGATTTCAGGAAAGACAACCGTTTAAAATTCACTCTCCATGTTACACACCAGAGAGAGAGTGAATCCTACAGCCACTTGTTTTAGACTCTGTGATCTTTGGACTTCAGTGAATACCATTTTAGAATTCGCCGTAGCATTTGATTTGGCACTCGTTAACGCTTTCTTCAAGAAAAAAGAGTCGCATGGAGTTATCTATAGAAGTTGGTCAAATGCTAATCAAATAGATTTCTTTCTCACTAGGAGAGGTGATAGAAGAACCTACAATGATTGTAAGGTTATACCAGGCGAGAGTGTAACGACTCAAAACAGACTTTTAGTTTTGGACGTACAGGTGCTTAAATGACAAAAACAATGTCGACCATATATAGAGTCAAGAATTAAGTAGTGGAACCTAAAAGGGGAGACAGTGATGACGTTTAGAGATAAAGTAATTGAAGTAACAAAGTGGTCTGCTACTGAGGATTCGGAAACAATGTGAAAAAATATGTCTAATAATATTAAGAACATAGATAGGGAGGTCCTTGGAGTATCCAAGGGCAGAGCTCTAGCAGACAGGGAATCATGGTGGTGGAACGAAGAAATACAAACTGCTATCCAAATCAAAAGAGAGTGCTATAGGAAGGTAAAAAGTGATCGTAGCAAAGAGACATATGAAAAATACAAACATGCAAAAAAAAAGATGTTAAAAAGATTATTTACGAAGCAAAAAGTAAAGTGTACAATGAATTATATAAGAGGCTTAAGACTCGAGATGGGGAAAGAGAGATTTATAGATTTGCCAAGTTAATAAAGAGAAAGGGAAAAGATCTAAATGAGGTTAAATGTATTAAAAGTGTAACAAATAGTATACTAGTAAAGAACGAAAACATAATAAAGCGATGGAGGGAATATTTCGAAAATTTTTTTAATGCTGAGAATACAATAGGTATAGGAAATACCGAGATACCTACGAAAGAGATTAATAGAGACTTTAAACGTAAAATTCATTCCTATGAAATAAAGGAGGCCCTAAAGAGAATGAAAAATAACAAAACTATTGGACCTGATAGCATTCTGATTGAGGTGTTGAAATGTTTAGGTGAATTCGGTGTAATAATGTTAACGGATCTTTTTAACAAAATTTGGCAAACAAAGAAAATGCCCCAAATATGGAGAGAGGGTACACTTGTTCCGCTGTACAAAAATAAAGGGGACATACAAGATTGTTCCAACTACAAAGAAATTAAACTCATAAGCCATACGATTAAGCTATGGGAGAGAGTGATAAAACATAGATTGATAAGGGAGATAAGAGTGTCACGGGGAGAAAAGAGTGTCGCAAAACAAATTTGGATTTATGCCAGGACGATCCATCACCAAAACAATTCACTTATTAAGACAGTTGATAGAGACATTTAGAGCACAGAAGAGAGACCTACATATGGAATTTGTTGATCTAGAAAAAGCGTATGATAGGATCCTTAGGGACATTTTGGAGTGGGCACCGATGAAAAAAGGGATTTCGCTAAAATATATTAACTTGATTAGGAATATGTATGAAGGAGCTGTGACCGATGAAAGAACTTGCGAGGGTTTGGGCGATAACTTTTCTATTAACATTGGGCTCCATCAAGGTTCGACATTGAGTCTCATACTATTCGCAATAGTGATAGATGAAATCACAAAAAATATCCAAAATGAAATACCATGGTGCATACTCTTCGCAGATGATATAGTTTTGGTTGATGAAATGAGAGAGGGTATCAATACTAAATTAGAGTTATGGAAGGTCATATTAAAATCCAGAAAATTTAGATTAAGTAGGTCCAAAACTAAATATATGAGATGCGAATTTAGCGGCAACCATCACAACAATGAATAAACGATCATATTAGAAAGAATAGAAGTACCAAAGAGAGAACGATTTAGATATTTTGGTTCCATCATTCAAAACGATGGCAATATCGATGAAGATGTGAACAATAGAATTCAAGCGGGTTGAATGAAGTGGCGAAAGGCATCCAGAGTCCTTTGTGATCGCACGATGCTATTACATTTAAAGGAAAAATTTTATAGAACCGCAATAAGACCTGCGCTCTTGTATGACATTGAGTGTTGGGCTATCAAACGGCAATAAGAGCAAAAATTGGCTATTGCTGAGATAAGAATGCTTAGATGGATGTGTAGCAAAACTAGAAAAGATAGAATTAGAGACGATGAGATACGTAATAAGTTAGAACTTGGTTCAATTGTAGATAAGATGAAAGAGTACCGTCTGAGGTGATTCGGTCATGTACAACGAAGACCTAAGGACACATTTTAGGAAGACCGAGAACTTAAATATAGGAGAGTTAATAAAACGTAGAGGTAGACCGTTGAAAACTTGGATACAATATATTCGTAAAGATATGATAGTTTTGGATTTAGTTAAGAAATAGTTTTAGATAGGAATAAGTGACGTAAAAAAATCCGAACAAATTAAATCAATTTTATTTTTATTTTTCTCTTTTCTCTCGATATTTGTCTCTCATATGGTCGATGCCAAATTTTTGGGATAGAAGACTTAGATTGTTGTTGTTATTGTTGTTGATCTTTGGACTTCTCATAGCATGTTCTTGGGGAGTGTTCAGTGTGTCCCACTGCCTCTGAAGAATTCTTGCTTACCAGTGTTCTAAATTGAACTAAGGAAATGTGCTAAGAACAGAATTCGCCCCAAGATGACAAAGATATGGCCTATTTCACAATGAATCTATTTATTTCTGACACATGGATTTGGTGGAAAGGAATTCAAAAATCTTTAATCACCATACCCTCCAATTAAAATAGAACTTGTAGCAATGTGCCTTTTGCTTCTTTAGAGCCTGCAGCAGGTGCTTTCTTTACAAGAAGATCTTCTTTAATTGAACTAAGCAATTGGGGGGTTTTCCTACTTCGCATTATCCCTTCGCTTGTTCCTTCTCTTTCTCATTTAATCTTCCCCCCCCCCTTCACTTTTTCTCGAGGATGTTTTATTCTCCCTACCATATACTAATTTCCCATCTAACAATATTCTTTGACCCGACCCCAGAAAAAAAATAAATAAATAAATTGAAATTGAAATTGAAGCCTACAAAACAGGGAGACAGAAGAATAGCATGGACTCTCATAGAGACACATCTATCATTCTCTTATCTAAATAAATTATACTTTGAGAAAAAGAACCAATCATTCTTACTTGCTTAATCTTGGTTTCATAGTCTGCAGCTTAAGAGCAGGTGTTGAATGCAGAACTTTAACACCATGGGCTGTGCGTTTTTTAGAATGGGATTTCAGCTGCTGAGAGATTTTCCTGTTCGAGTAGTACCTGTCATTAGAAATATTGAACCTGCCAATAGATTGACTCCCATGACCAGGAAAATCTGAAGAATCACCACCAATGGACTTTGGTGACTTTGTTATTATCATAGCCCCTGCATGAAGCTGAAGATGTTTACCATCTTTGTTCTCTAAAATTTCAAAAAGCATTTGCTCATCTTGGAAATCCAGAATTAACTTGGGTTTCATGACTGGTTTATCCAACTCCAAAATTATACCGTCCAACCAAGACTCATCAACCATATCAGTGTTCTGCAATGTCAGTCTGCTGAGGGGCCCTACAGCATCCCTTTTGCGAAGCTCTTCATGGAGAGGCTTGTCTATAGCTTCTGAATCATTTGAATTATCCACATCCAATCGAGTTTCTAACCTCAAAAGCTGCGGATGGTAATTATTTTCATAGAAAGGAAGACTGGTCCGCCCGGAAAATTTTCTTGATCCAAAGGGCTCAACCAAAACAGGACAACTGCGCAGAAATAGAGAATGATCTTTTTCATCTGCTACCATAAGAACATCTGAGGACAAATTCTGTGATCTGGCCTCCAATTCTGTCTCATCATCTACAAAATTATCAGAGTCCAGGCCAGAAATTTCACAACTCTCAGCCAGATTGTCGCCAGATACAGAAGAATTATCCCAGATTATTTTTTCCTCCCAATCTTGCTGATCAAGGGGGTAAAATTCAGCATTAAGTGAAGATTGCCATCCTGAAGAAAGGTCTGTGGTTATCTCCCCTTTCATTGGTTCTGCAGTAAGACAAGAGTCCAACCTTGTCTCATCATCCTTGGAAGCCATTGTTGCACCCACTTGCAAAACACCAAATTTAGCAGGTTCTGAGCAATCTTCAACAAAATCTTGCAAATTATCTTGATTTAAATCTACCTTTTTTGCAAACGAAAAACCACAGCACAAGTTCCTTACAAATTCCTCTTCATCATCCTCGACTGTATAAGAAGGAAGAACAGTCTTATACCTGTCTGGAAGAACATGCGTAAAGAAAATTACTCATCTCATAGAAGCATGGAAACAGTAAACAAACAAGTTGGTTTACAATACACAAATATTACCCACAAACTACAAGACTAGCCTGGAAGCTATAAGGAGGGAAAGCATATGTGCCAATCAAGCTTTTTGTTTGGCTTAAAATACACAAAGAACTAGCAAACAAAAAGCGAAGAAACACGCCAAAAGATCACCATGTCATTGATCAGACCATACCTCTAGGAACAATGCATTTGTGGTCCTTATCCCCTTTCTTTTTGGGTTCATGAACACCAAAGATCTCAGAGAACCTTAATATAACCATCCCATCTTCAACACATAAGATAGGTAGTGGAACTGAACTTTCTTCGGTTAATGGTTCTTCCAAGCCCTCAGGTTCTTTCTGCTTGATTACACAAATAAACAACAGTATAATCAATAACAACCAATGTCAATGGGGCACTGAATCATTAAAGCTAGTTTTGCAGCTCAAAAACAGTATGCAACATTCTAAGTTGGAACAGGCAGAGGGAGCTTATTATATATGATTTCAATGTGAAAATATTGACATACATAAATGTCCCTAGCACAACCAAAAAAAGATGGTTGTTTTTGGATAGGAAAAGAATTACACTGGATAGAGTAAAGACTATATGTATAAGTCTCAAAGAACAAGAAACTGTATGAGTAAAAAGAAAACAGCAAATAAATGTTCTAGCATGGAAGCAATCATGTCCGATGGGAGGAAAAAGCCGATCTTCTGATTAATTTGATCATTTTTCTCCCTCCAAAAAGACGAAGGAATAGTAACAAAACCACGTCTCCTAAGCCAACAGGCATCTTCCACCCACCAAAGCCTCTAAACTTTGTGAAGAATTTACCATCTACACTTCTAGGACTGACCCATTGATTACAACATATAAATGTGCAGTTCCATGTCTCCCAAGCTATAGAGCAATGTGAAAGTACGTGATCTCTAGTTTCATAAACTTTCTCTCCCCACACAAATGTTTGGTGAAATAGCATTAAAACGTCTCACTTTTTTTTTTTGTAAAAGATTGGTTTTATTAATTTTGTTAAGCTACATAGACCAAGTTAAACCATTAACTTTGATGGAAAATTTTACCTTCCTAACGAACTAAGTAAACACGGAAGTAGGGGTATAACGAAGGAAAATAAGATGATAAAAAAGCTTTACAAGAAAATAAAATTGAACAAGAGACATTGAGCAAGGATTCCTCTCCTTTTAAGCAAAGAAATAAGGGAGCTGAATTCTATACCTTCACTATCACTAAGATTTCTCAAATATTAAAATTCCCAAAGAACGCATTAGCCTCCCAGAAGAAGAAATCTTTGACAAAAGCCGAATAAAGCCAAGACAAATGATAGAGTCTAAGCTAAGTAACAAGGATGGGGAAAATCTCCAATCAAAGAATCCTCCCAAAAGAGTACCTGAGACCCATCTTCCACTTTAAACAGTACTGGAGGGAGAAAGATCCAATATACCTGAGAGATGAACTTTTAAGGGCTAGAATGAGTAACTCTTACCTGAGTCTTGGCATCTGATCCATTCTAGGAGAGTTCTTTTAATCACCTTATGCCTTAAAGAACTCAATTTTAAGTGGAATCTCCAGAGGAATCTACCGACCAGGAAAATGTTTTCAGTCAATTACCCAAGCCCAAACAACTCTCTCATGTAGAAACCTAATCCTAAATCAGCAAATGATCTCTCCTATAAAAAACCCTTCCCCAACTGAAGAAAATCTCTCGTCAACTTCTCAATCTTCACTGTGACCCAAACAACAATCTTGAATAGGGACAAAACGCAAAACAGGATGACATAAAGAGAAGCATATATAAAAAAAAAATACACATAGCAACAAGGAGGCATCCTTCTAACCATCAAACCTCTTACTAAATCTAGCAACAATTAGATCCGAAAAAGAAGCACTTCTTGGATAACCCCAAAAGGAACCTCAAGTAAGTGATATGCAACTCCCACCTCACAACTAATTAGAACTAACAACTCATCGAGTATCTCATTGGGCACATTAATACCAAGAAGTTCACTCTTAGCGATGTCAATCCCAAATCTGGATAGTTTCTCAAAAACATCGGGAAGAGTGGTCATATCTTGAAAACCATCTGTCTTATTTGAGGAAAGAGAATGGTATCACCAGCAAACTGCAGCTGAGATACAAACCTCATCAAACCCAACCCAAAGACCAGAAAAAATATTCGGTGACACCTCTTGTCATTCTACTGAAAGGATCAACAACACAACAAGAGTGAAAAGAAATGAAGAAGAGGATCCTCCTCTCTCGACAATACCCTTATCGTTCTTCCTACCATAATCAACTACATCATTAGCCACCAAAACTGTATCTAGAATCTACCTTTCCCCTATAAAAACAGTCTCACTATAAGAGACAGGACGATCAAGAACTTGATACAGCTATTAGCTAGAACCATAACAACAATCTGATGAAGACTAGTGGTAAAGCTAATGGATCTAAAATATCTCACTTTCAAGGAATGACTTTTTGCAAAAAACAAGAGTTATGAAGGTGAAATTCATGCCTCTACCCACCATCCTTGGTAAAGAACTCCCCAAAAACTCTAAAAAAAGATAACATTCCAAAGTTTCCCCAAAAAATAAAATAAAATAAAAAAGACATGGTAAAACTATCACGATGCAGAGCTTTCCACTTATCAAAACCAAAATCAGCATGACAAATCTCATCCACCTTAAATGGGCTCTCCAATGGGGATGTTCTAGATTGCTCAATCGGATGTCAATCCTAACCTTCAAGCAATAGGCGACCGCAAGTCTCCTTGATACAGAAATCTGAACAGAAGATAGTGCTCTTGTCCTCAAATAAGTGTACAATATGTAATGACATTCCCTACAACAACCGCTAGCTCTCTAATGAAACTCCTGTGCCCACTATGTACTAATCCTCCCATTTGTCCCTCATTGAATGGACAACCAATTCCTAACTTACCATGGACCTATTATCATCCAATAAAGGAATCAAGAACCAATACCAGTTGATAATGAACCAAGTACCTAGCAATTTCAGTCAGGTTTATGTTCCACATTTAACAAAGAAAATGACATAAGCAACAAAAGATAGATTTTTTTATTCTAAGTTGTTTTATTTTGGACAGAAAAGAAAAACTTATCAGGATGAGAAAGAAGTACAAAGAACCAAAGGTTAAGAAATCAAACTAATATAAAACTAAAGGAAGTTTATTTTATTTCATTGCCTAAAAATTAAAGGTCAACACCGTAAATAACCCCTTAGAAATTTATGCCTACTTTCAAATAACTTCCCAAACTTAAGATCAATCAACTCCATCAGTGGAAAGAGTTAAAAATACTATGTCCACTAAGGGACGCACCTAAATCATGTCTTTTTTCTTTGTCTTCCTCCCTTGTCCGGCAAAAAAGGAGCACATTCCAAAGAAAAACATAGGAATATACATATTATATATATATATATATAGAGAGAGAGAGAGAGAGAGAAGAGGAAGATTCATTTGGCCACTAAATATGAAGTTCCTACTGGAATCTCAGTTGGGAAAGTTAAAATTGGTCAAAAATTCTCATTGAAAGACAGAGAAGTCAAAACACAAAATCATTCAATAAACAATTTAGTTTATTGTCAGAAACTTCATGAACTTTTACTAGACAATGAAGAATGAGGGAATTAAGTCACATACAATTGGAGGCTACATTCAAATTCCTTGTGAAGAGTTGACAGAAGACCAAATACAGAACTTTACATCACTATGGGAACAATAAAACCTATTCCAAAAGTCCTTGGGGGGGGGGATAATTGACTGCAATAGAAGTTCCGGGAGAGATTTGAAAGTAAGTCTAAAACTCAGGAGATTGTTTGTAGCTTTAACAAAGAATAAAATAACACTTGTTATCTCTCTAAACAAAAATTGTCCGTAATACAACAAAAGTAAGATCATTTTAGCAACAATGCTAAACACCAAAAGTAAGTTGACCTAGATGAACAACTAGATATACGGTTAAGGATTAATACTTCCACCCACCAACTGGACTGGAACCATAAGAGTTCTTTAAAGAAAGCATAAAAAATAAGGGAACAAATCGTAAAGAGCCAAAAGCTAATCAAGTTTCTGAAAACTTTGTCAGTGCATTGGTCCTATGGAATGAAAGTCCAAGCTCACCTGATGAAGATCATCCAAGTCAACAGGAAAATTCTCAGCTTCAAAGGAACCAGCAGGCAAATCATCAGCATGTGATTTTTCTTCTGAAAGAACATCAAAACCCTTGTCTAGATCACCTGAAAGAGAAACACTAGCATGAGGCAAAGTTGCTCCAAAAAAAAGGAGATTCCAGCTTGAAAAAGCAGTAGAATATGATGATGCCTAGCTAAGGGTACAAGAAGGTTTTCAACTACCCAAAGAATCACAGTACGCTTATCAGGTAGGAATTTGTTCTTTACAGTTTGGTTTTTGGTTAAAATTTTAGAACCAACAGGAGTTGAGTTTAGTTTTTGGTCTTGAAAGTATAAAAATTTTCAAGATTTTTGTCAGTATCTTTAAGCATTCTCATAACTTCCATCGTAGGAAGTACCAATAACTTCAAAATGAAAGCCATATCCCTATCGGACACCTACAGGATACCATACTCCACAAGTACACACTGGTCACACATGTTGGATACTCCACATGGTGTATCCATTTTTCAATTAATTTTTTAATTGCCTGATGCTTCTCGGATACTTGATGAATACTTTATGTAAACATTTTTGTGACAATTATATCCACTCAATGATGATGCAATAAGTGAATGAAGAGACCAAAATTATTTTACATGTCAAACCTAATTAGCCCCACTTTTAAATATTTAAATTACTAATTTGTTAAACTAGACTTATTAATAAATAAAAATTTGTCCTATCATTGTATCAGTATCATGTCGATAACCATGCTTCTTAGCTTCCTTCTATATTGTTATTTCTTGACTTTATCATTTGAAAAGAAAAATTTACTAGAAGGATAAAATCCTCTAAAATAAAGCAAAGAAAAGAAATTACAAAATAGAGAAGCTACATCAAAAAAGTTAAGCTCTCAATCCAATCCAATATCTCTTTCAATCCAAGACTATTGCAAGCCCACAAAGAAAAAGACCTCAAAGAGACAAAAAAGATGATGTTATCGGACAAGAGAAATCTATGTATGACTTCATTTTCAAAAATCCTTGTGCTCCTGGCCAACTAAATGAGCCATAGATCATGCTCAAATTCATTGCTAGACACAAATCCTCCAAAGTTCATTACACAAAAATTTCAGTTCACACCTTTTGTACAAACTGAATAATCACCTTAGATGCCAAACAATTTGCTTCAAACATATTGAAAATTTTTAGAACAAACAACTCTTGATTCAAAATCAATATGAGACATAACACAAATGTCAAGAGACAAAACTCCAGAAAGCAGCCTCCTCAACAAATCATTTGAATTAGTTTGTCAAAAATCATGAACTACATAAAATTGATCTAGAAAAAACTTTGGTTCTGAAAAATGATTGGCTAAACAAAAAGGAAGAAGCACTTGAAAATTGAATAATGTTGCAAAAGAAACAATGTCAGGAGCACAAAGCATAGGTATTAAGGCTCCAAATTCTTCAATCATGGATAGATTGAGAGGCATTAAACCCTTGCAATAAAAAACCAAAGAGGTGAGATCCAAAGTTTCCTTGACATTAAGATGCTTAAAGAAAATGAAAACTCCCAAGGCACAGAAGCTCAGCTCCCAAAAAAAAAAAAAAAAAAAAAAAAAAAAAAAAAAATTGGTTGAGTTGGAGCATTACAAAATTACGCAATCTGAAAGGCAAGATAACGGAATATCAGCGTTCAAGCTATCCTCCCAAATCTAAACACAGCACGCATCTCCTACTCGAAAAATAAAAAGGGAGAATTACTTGGAAAAACTAAGAGATAAATTGCAATGGACTACAAGTCACCGTTGTACTACCTTTTTGTCTTGTCTAAAGTTCCTCTTCAATCTCCCTCTCTCACTCAATCTCATGGAAAGCTTGTCATTTCCAAATAAGTCCAAGTTTAGTGTCATTCTTAATATTCTACTATTCCACCCTTTTAATGTCATTTACTTGCCTCTTTTTCAAAGTGCTGCCACATATTCCTCTCTCAGGGGCAAGAGTTCTTAGAAACAATCTTATCCTTAATAGAGGCGGACATACTTCCCATTTTGAATCACAAATCTTTGATGGGGTGCTTCAAGCATTGGGAGACCATTTTTCCAGCTTCCAAATCTCTCTTCCGATGGTAGTGTTAGATGCCATTGATTTTAATGTACATAAGGATTACCAAATCCAAGTATGAGAACTAATTTTTTAGCTGCTTACTTCTCTCAGATCTTAAATGCACAACAAATACAATAAGAGGAAGTAACTATTAAATGCACATGCTCAAGAATGCCAACACAAGAGTTAATGAAAGCAAATTGAAGCAGCAATCATCTGAACTTGTTCAACGGCCAAATCACTTTTTAACATCCATCCCCCTCTTTCAGAACTTCTGAGGAATGGCATTCACATTAGAAGGCTCATCAATCTTGATATAACTAGAAGTTGTAAAACCCTGAATACAGGAATAAAAGGAAAGAAAGGTTCTTGCAGGAATTGTCTTTCATCTAAGAAGTAAAAGTACAACCTAACAATGGCAATCATTAAACATGGTCAAACCTCTTTCATGAGTTTTGTATATAATTAACAGACTACAAGGAGAAAACATACCATACCCCATTACGAGGGGGAAAAAAATTCATGCAATAAGAATTAACAAACTAAAACAAAATAAAATAGCAACTCAACTAACCTGTAGTTAAAATAGCCTCCACTTCAGAACTCTTTTCCACCACCTCATGTTCTGTTTCAGTTTCATCTTCATCATAATTTTCATCATCAAAAATAGAAGCTGTATGCTTCAAAGCATTCACTCCAACATCAGAAGAGAAATATTCTTTTTTTGGCAAAAGAAAATCCTCCTCACTTGCAGCTTGAATCTCAGGTCCCTCATACTGCTCATCAATATCTTCATAATCAACTGCATCTGCAGCCTTCTCATCATAATCTAGCAGCATAAAGAAACAAATCACCAAAATAAATCAGCAAAAATTAGATACAGTTTGAGAAGTAGCTAACACTGAATATGTAACATTTCTCAATGATTGACGTAAAGTTGTCTTGAGAATCTGAATATCTCAGTATCCATGTGAATATGCTAACTAAAACAGCACCACAAATAGCACCAGACTCTCTTATTAATAATGACAACTATTTGAAATCAAAGAGGAAATCCAATAATGACTTGCTAACATCAAGGTAGGGAGAAGATTACTCCCAGCAGATCAAAAGTAGTAGAAAAAAGGAAGCGGGAGCACGGTCTTGGTGTGGGAAATGAGATGACTACAATGCAGAGTAAGCCTGAATGAGAAAAAGAGAAGCTGCACAAATGCGTACCCAGGAGGATAGGAGTGAATGGAGAGTGATTGTGACCTCTTGGACACAGCAGAAAGCCTTCTTTGAACATGTGATCCCAACTAATTACAAGAATTCTGTCTTCCACAATCATAACGCCGGACATTTCATAATTGGAGAGTTGTGACTATCTTTCTAAGTCAAGGGTTGAAGGTCATGTTTTTGTGCAATTGTTTAAGATTTCTGTGAAAGGAGCCTAGAATGGCACTAGTATTTCCTAGGTTGCTTTAGGAGCTGCTCTGTAACATAGATTGACACAACTCACCAATATTTAGGGGAAAAATCACAGGTCGTTAAAGCTCTGTTTATTGTTCAAACTAGTATTGCATGAAAACTACGTGGTTATTGACCTGTAAGTTTCTTGTTGTTTCTTCCTCCTTCCACCACTTAAATAAATCTGTGTACCCTTAACTGAATTTTTTCCCTATTTTTAATCAGTTATTTACGAAATACCTTACTGGTTACTGGTCAGATGAGTACTGTGCGAAAAGTCTCCTCAGTTATTGACTTGTGTAAGTTTTCATTGTGTTGTACTTCCTTTTTCCATCACCTTAAAACTGGGTACTTTTTATTGATGTTTTTTGATATTTTTATTCATTTTATCTATGAAAAAGCTATGGCAGTGATATATATGAAACTTGTATCAAAAGAAGCACTATATTCCTTTTCCTTTGCATTCACTAAGGAAATGAATAAAGCAAAGCAACAGATGAAATGTATTGAGTGAAGTTGAACAAAAATAAACAGTCAATAAATATCACTTTAGAATTATAGGATACTAATAAAACACCAAAAACCATCAGATAGTCCTGGTGTACAACATCACCTTGTTCAGCAGCATCTGCTGGTGTTTGAGGAGATTTCACCGACAACTGTTGTCAAGACAAGTTCAATAGTATCATAAAACAATTAAGCAAATTTGCATCTTTATCAACCAAATACTGGTCCAAATAACTGAACCACGCAATAATGGGACTAGAGTTCCATACATCTATATCAGTCAGAGAAGGGCCCAGCTTGTCAGCCAGTGCAGCAAGATGCTCCTTTGCATCCTGCAAAATCATAGCTGCCTTAGAATTATTATTGACAAGTTGATGGGGAGATCACAAAAAACAAAATCAATAAAATTAAGGAAGAGAGAATCGTTAAAACATCATCCAGAATAACTGGTCCCATGCATACTGACACACCAAAGAAGCAATATAACCAGAACAGAGAGGTTTCTCAACCTTGGGAACGGGATATGTGTCACACCAATTTATGTATCAATTTTGACCATTTTGCATCTGTAGCCACTCAAGCCAATTGAAGAAATAAAACCAAGAAAGAGTATCAAAATTGGTTACACAAGATTCCTCTCTAATTAATTTTGAAGGTTTTGGCGAAGGAAAAAAGCAAAGCTCTATACAGATGAGTGGGTAAGTGGGCTAAGGCAGATTTTTATTGTCTTTGATTGGAAAGAAATTTCTGAATTTTCAACTGCCAATCAATTAATATTGGACTTGTATGAGATGAAATCATGTTTCTGGAGTCACTGTGGTGTTTACTGATTTGTGTTTTCAAAGTGTTGGAGAGAGACAGATCAAGTGGGATTACAGAGCTTTGTTGTACTAACATAATATTCCCCTTTACCGATGTTTAGTTTACTTTGTCACTTTCTTTTTTCCTTTGAAGCACATAGTATCTTTTCTTTCCGCTAAGTATTATCCCTTTCTCACTGGTTAATGCTCTTGCAGCACCAATTATTTTGGGTGAAGGACCAAATTGTGACACTAGAAGACTATGCATAGTTCGGTTCCTTTAGCAGGGGAGTAATGAGATAATGGAACAGGGGCTTCAGTGGACATGTAAATGACTGGAACTGGTAAGCTGCTTGTCCTTTTAAGCTCTCTGCCTCTCCAGAAGGAGCAAAAATATGTCATACGAGGGACTTGGTGGTTTAAATGAAACAGATTCATGGACTTCCAAGGCTACTGATTCTTGCACATGACATCTTGCCAAAAAGAAGTCCTCGACCCATTGCCCACTTTAAAAGCCGCATTAACCGCAAAATCAACCCACCCTCTCCAGATTCCCTTCCACATAGCCAACCCAAAAGGCCCAGCCATCTCATTGGACATCCATCCGATTTGCAGAGAGGAAGAATTCCTTTCCTTGTACTTCATCTGGAATTTTTTACGCCTCAAGAAGTGTTTTTTTTTTTTCCCCGGGAGTTTGCTTGGGGAAAGATTCTAAATGCCAGACAATCTCCAAACAAGAGGAAGTATTTTATGTGCTGTGTAGAGGAGAGATTGAGTCCACAAATCATTCGCAGCACCTGGATTCAAGCTTTGTGGGAGAAAATTTTCTTTCTTATACAATTTCAATAGATGACCTCAGGCCTCAGAACAAAGCAAGCTATGGACCAGGAGTAGTTTGAGGGTTTGTATAGCGAGGAGAAGAGCATATGAGATGCTCCCACTAGCTTTGTCTTGGTCGATTTGGATGGGAGAAACTAACAGTATCTTCTACTGTGTGGAGACTCCATTTAAAGTGTTGTGAATAGCATAATTAGGTGTCTATATCATTTGACCTAAGACCTTTGTATCTTTTGTAGAAGCCTTTGCCTTTGGATACCTTATCACCAAGTTTTTTATAGATCGGCACTGCTTTCGTGCCTGTTCCATGTATCCTTATGGATTTCATATGAATAACATCTCTCTTCTTCTCATAAATTTAAACTTGCATATTCTTTTTCTGCTATAACACAAGCTAAAGTTATACCAACAATTTAGTAAACTTTTAAAAGTTATATTTTGGAAAAAAGGAAATTGAACAGGCAGGTCAAGTCTCTTGGAACATTGCTCCAGGAGGCAATTAAACCTAAACAGTCCCCCCCCCCCAAAAAAAACCCAATAAATTGCTGACAACAAAGCTCTTTTGACTAACTTGATTTTCAAGTAAATCACAAGTTTCCATTATTAATTTTTAGGCAATAGAAGGCCAAAAGATAAGACCATGACGAAGTTGTATTTTTGTCCTCTGTTTATCACAAGGCCTGAACCAAATGGTGTCATGCCCAGTGGCTATAAGGGCTATAATACGCCCATGATGAGGGGAAGCCCAAATATCCACCCCATCATGATATTATAGCAAGCAATGGCTCAAATATCGCTTATTCTAGTTATATTCTTGTTTGCTATTGATAAATGGTTTTAAAAGGAGAGGAAAAAAAATGAACAAATAGAGGAAACGTTCACATTGAACTTTCACTCGAAATAGCAAAAATGTCTGGCATCAATAATAATGATTGACAGTAAATAATGTTGACAAGGCATATGACAAAAGGAATTAAATCAATAGGGAATAAAGTTACAAAAGGAGTACACTTACACTAAGAAATTCCTAAAGAAAGACAGAGAGAAGAAACCAATCGAAAAGGCTACTAAAAGCAGGGCAGATCCAAAAGGAATGTTTCAGGTGCCCATAAGGAAAGCTTTTTTTGGTGGAACACGGCCACTAATCTGGATGATCAACTTCTACAAGCTAAAGTCAAGCATAATATGTCCAGCAAAAAAGGACAACATAAACCCATTAGAATTGCAATTTTAAGCATGATAGTAGCATACATTTCCATATGCATTTGAGTTATGTCAGAAAATAAAGCTACCCACAATGATGTCCAAAACTGGAGGAGGCAAAAGCGTCATGAGAGAGAGAGAGAGAAAGAGGAGCAAGGGAAAAACGGGGAAAAAAACACTTGCCTCATCCAGGTAATCAACGTCTAGATCACCAGAACCATCGACATTCCCAAACATGAACCCTAGAAGCCGGTTTGCACCACCAACTTCCTCATACTCATCTTCATCATCTGCTAGATGAAATAATTGCAGAATGTTACGTGATGTACAAAAGAGAAACTGATAAGATTAATGTCATTATAGTTCAAATAAAAGACCCATGATGCATATCAGAAAATTCCAACCAATTTATGTTGAAATGATATGCGTGTGATACAATGACAAAGATCAACAATCAAGCCTAAAGATAAACGATATAGGTATTACACCATAAATAAGTGAAAAATGGAAAAGTAGATACCATCTTACAGACTTAGAGTATTAAGAAATTATGTATAATATCTTACAACCACAAGTTTTTGTTGTAGAAGGGATTTATAATTATAAGAGTAGAGAATGATTGGTAAATAAATGTGAAATGGCAAAGCAAAGAGAAGGGAAGACTACTTTGAATTATTGTTTCAAATTACTCTTTTCCGCAACGCTTACAGTGACAGTTATTTCTTAAATTTGAATGTGAGAGTGCTCTGTTTCTATAAGAACGGTTCTCACCTCTACTTTGTTGTGGAATAAAATGGTTTACAAAATAATTAATACTTTGACATGGTTTTAAATCGGGAACTTTGAAAAGAACACTTTTGACCAAAAGTTCAAATCAATTAGAAGCCATCCACAAGCATGTTGATCTATTGTTACAAGCTAGGGGCCATGACCCTTGCATAGATCAAGTTTCAGTATTCCTCCTCCCCAAAAGGGGCATATACCTCTTTGCAGAACCAAATAAGAAAAAGATGGAACTGGAACCTTAATTGCTTTACAAGAAATTATTAAAAAAAAAAAAAAAAAAAAATTCATATTCTCATGTTCTTCACTAAATGTATGATTTGCTTGTGCCCTTTAGTCATTTTAATTTTTTTTTTTTTTTGCTGCCTGAAAAATAAGGAAACAAAAGATTCTTTGATTATAAACAGGAAACCAAAAGAGATAATGAAAAAGAATATAGGCCTAGAAACCTTCATCACGGTCATCAGGTGAAGCACTACCAGAATTATGATGCATATTGTACCAGCAGTTCCACAGCTGCACAAGATAAGGAACATATCAATCAATACCATTTAATAAAATCAAATAATAATAATAATAATAATAATAATGTGAACAGAGATTAATAATTTTAAGGTACCAGCTTACAGTAAGCAAATATATCATACCAACATAGTACTAGTCCATATATTTTCTAATACAGAGGCCCGTACCACACCTATCCTACTCTTATATTAATATGTTTTAAAGTGTCACTATCTCCATTCTCCACAATTAAACAGCATTATGTTCACTCTCATACACATAAGACTTACAAAAGCCATTAGATGTCACTTCCTTTGAGCTTTATTAACAATCACCCTCCCAAATTAGGAAGAAATGAGAAATGGCCTCTCAAACAATGCTAAAACCCCAATTTTGATACTTTCTTTTTGAAAGTGAAGAATGGATCTAGAGAACCAGAAATTAGGGTCCAGCAGAAAAAAATATAATAGCACAAACATTATTACTTGCTATTCTAGAAACCTTTTCATTTGTCAAGCAGTTAAGAATAAAGCAGTCAATGAAGAAGCTAGGAAATGGCCATGATTGCAAGCTTTGTTCTTTTACTGTACTAAATGTTTATCACTTAAGTTAGTTTCAGCATATGGTTAGAGAAATTAGGTACATAAGTTTTAGCTAAAGAAAGTCATTTAGAGGTTTAGTTACAAGTTTTGTATAAATATAAGTGTCTAGCTTCAGTAACAAATAATGAAAATTGCAATTCATTTTGCTGAATTGACATCAGAGCTTTAAGGTTTTCTCTCTCTCAAGCTTTGGTAATCATCAATGGTGAAATGTTCTGATGATTGATCGGCAGAATTCAGTCACAGAAAGGTCTCTTTCTTCTTTTCCTTCAGTATACCATTTCTTCAAGAATTCTAGAGTTCTCACTCCACACTTTCCTAAATTTCTTGGATCGCATCGGAATTTCATCATCTTTTTACTTTCTCTCTCACCAAGATTAAGTTTTTCTTTTCTTTGATAGAAACCAAGATTAGGATTTTCATCAACGGCAAGTCAAGCTTTTCATCAGATCAACAACACTTCCAATCCTCTTGAAGATCTGAATTCACCTTATTTTTTACATCACCCGGGAGAATCACAGCTCAGTGATTGTGACTCCAGAGCCTCATCAACCAACTATGCTCGTGGAGGTGATCATTTATGCGGGCAGTCTCAATTTGCAATGAACAGGGTTCCTTGATGGTACAATTGTTAAACCCTCTCAAGATAGTGCTTTCAACATCCCATGGAGCAGATGCAACAATTTGATTGTTACATGGTTGAAATCGATTTCTGCACCTATAGCTTCAACTGTTTTCTCTATTGAAGAACCTAGTCAAATATGGGCAAAATTAGGGGGGGTGAAGGTTTTCACAGCAAGCCGCTGATAGGTTTCTCACCTACAACACAAATTGAGTACAATCATTCAAGGAAATTGGTGTTTATTTCACAGAACTGAATAGTCTGTGGGAGGAGTTGAGGAATTTTAGACCTTTACCATGTTCTTGTGGAGGCTGCAATAGGAATTGCTTTTAGAAATTTGCAGACCAACAACAAATGGATCACATATTTATGTTACTCAATGGATTGAAGACATTACAATCACAAGTGATTTTTGACAACAACATTCCCGTTTTTGGATGAGGTTTATAACATGGTACTAGAGAGGAAGCTCAGAGAAGTGAAAAAGTCCTGTCTCACAATTTTATTGAGGTTGAAGCTATAGTGGTCAAGATGGAAAGTCTTAATGTGGGAACACACAAAGGAAAAATGTCATAGACTCATCAGTTTCTCACCTGGATTCAAACTCAATAAAGGTAAGAATCAAGTGCAGTCTTCAAATATTGTCTTGATCAATCAAGTTGAAGCATGATGAAGAGATCATGTAGTGGTATTTAGGTGACCTTGCCACAAGAACATCTAGAGGCTCAAGAACCTACTTAATGAGAAGTCCTTGCATGCACTGTCCAGCAACTTAAATCAAAATCCCTCATCTGCATCATACAACAACACAGGTCCAAATTTTTCTTTATCTAATCATGTAGGTAATACTGCCTCTGTCTGTTATGCTGTCAATTCACAAAAACTTTCATGCATGTTAAGAACTCAATTTGAGAAACCCCGATTGATAGTGGATACAGGAAACCACTAACCATATAGTAAGATGGGTAGATCCATTTGATTCCTATATGGCATTGTAGTAATTTTCTGTTCAGCTATCAAATAGAATGGGAGTAGCTGTTTCTCATATAGGGACAGTTACAATTTTACCTCATTTACCTTGTTCGATGTCCTATTAGTGTCCTCTTTCACATTCAACCATCTTTTTGTTTGGAAGATTACCCAAGCAAAAAAAATATATACATACATACATACATACATATATATATATATATATATGCTTTATTTATCTTGGGGTGTTTTTTTAATCCAGGTCCTTAACCTTCCACCCTAATGATGATTGGACTAGCTAAGTACTAGACAGGCTTGTTTTTACCTACAACGAGTTACAGTCAAGAGGGGCATTTCTGTTCATTCTTCTTTTCCACCTAAGTGAAATACTACTATTATCTGCAGTGTTTCCCACATCTGCCTTTGCAGATTTTTTTCTTTCTTTTTTTTTTTTTTTTTTTTTTTTGCATAGAAATCTGCCTTTGCAGATTAGGGCATTCATCCAGTGATAGGTTAAAGAAAATCAGTTTTATGTCTCTTGATGTAAATAGGGCAGAGTTGTAGTCCTTGTATCATTTGTCCCAAGGCTAAACAAAAGAGAGATTACTTTTCTATACATGTAAATAGCACCAAAAGACCTTTTACACTTATACATATTGACATATTGGATCCCTATTTGCAGATATCAATGACAATCATTATTTTCTAACCATAGTGGATGGTTTTTCTATAACCACTTGGGTATTCATTATAAAATTTAAATCCCAAGCATTGCTTTTGCAGCAATTTTACCAGCTTACACTCACCCAATTTTTTTTTCCATCATGCAAATAAGAACAGACCATGGTCAAGACTTTGCTCTTAACATTATTTTATAGTTCTGCAGGAATTTTGCATCAAACCTCGAGCTTACACACACCATCAGCACTTGGAAAATGTATCAAAGGCAATTTTGTTTCAAGCTTCTTTGCCTATCAATAAATGGAGCATGCTGTTTTAATGGTGACCCATCTTATAAATAAGACAACTTCACATTTTAATTTAAAATAAAACTATTTATGAGAAATTGTTCAATAAAGTGCCTGGCTACTCTCATCTTAGAGTTTTTGATTGCTTGCCTGTGTTTTGCCACCATGGTCAACAATGGAAAAAAGTTTGAACCAAGGTCTACGAAGTGTGCTTTTCTAGGCTATCCTATGGGAGTTAAGGGTGACAAATTATATGATATAGAAAATAAGAAAACATCATTGTCAAAGGGATGTCCAATTCCATGGGAACAAATTTGCTTTGGGTGCTAATTCCACTCATGCCTCAACTAATCAGGGTCCAAATTTAGTGTCACCAAATTGGGTCACTGGTGATTTTTGATGGAGAAACAAAGCTTGAATTGGAAAGACTATTGAAGGCTTCAGCATATGCGCTGGAGACTTCAAGTGGGCCTTCTAGTTCTATTGTTTAAACAAGGTTCCTAAACAAACTCCGAAAAGCTGATACTAATTTAACAACAACAATCTAAGTTTTAATCCCAAATTGAGGTCAGCCATTTGAAAGACAAATATGAAAAAAAAAAGTGTTGTTTTAATTTGTGCAAATTCTCTTACATCGCTCGTTCCTATCGTTCCTATCCAAGATCATCACCTCATCTAAACCCAGTTTAATTTTAAGAAAAAAAGAAAAAAAAAACTGAATACGGATGCAATATCACAATTGAGCATAATTACAGAAGAAAAATCTAATTCAGAGATAGACCATGCAAAAACCGTAAACTATTTTATGCACAACACAGAACGGACCCCAATTTCAAGTTACAACTCGACTAATAATAAGACCACTATCGGAGTTCAGACCCACTATCGATAAGGAAAACCCCACTTTCATCGAAACAAATTCCCAATAACTGTTCGTAGCCACTTTTACCCATCAAGTCCATCAACACAAACACCAAAAATCGAAAATCACAATGAAAATTACGGCAAAAAATCACAAATTTCAATCGAATACATACACAAGCACAAATTTTACCTCAAAAAAAGATGAATAAGATCCCAAAATGTAAGAATTTCTCAGCCAACCAACCCTAGTTGTAGCGCCAATGCATCGACGGTGGAGTAGACACCATGGATATGATTGATTCTTTCATAGATTGTGTGTGTGAGAGAGCGAGGGAATTTCAATGAAGCAAGAAGAGCCGAAAGACAGAGAGCCAATAAGGCAGAGAGAGAGAGAGAGAGAGAGAGAGAGCAAAGAAAAGGAGGTCGAGGGAAGCAGAAATAGGAGGTATTTACCAAAATAATGATAATTTAAATAAAAAATAAAAAAAATAGAGGTTTTTTTTTTTTTTTTTTCCTAAAATAGAGATTTCGTAATCTGTGAGTGAAATAGGTCTCTCCTACCTTTGCCAAAAAGGAAAAAACAATTTGAAATTGCGTGACCTAGAACCGCGCAACACACCTCCTGTAATACCGACACTACGGTGTTCGTATTGTATTCCGGTACTTGAAATTAATAAAAATATTTCCTCCGTCTATATATATATAGATATAGAAAAATTTTAAATTTTATATTGATTTTCGATTTTGGGGTTTTAAACTTGAATTTTTCGTATATTTTAAAATGTTGCGTCCGTAATTCGCAGTAAATCCCATTTCTACGAAATTTATATTCTAGAGAAAAGTGGATATAAAAATATATATATATTGATATTTATTAAATTATTTAAATTTGTAAAAAAAAAAGGAAGAAGGGGGAGACGCAGCGTTTCAACTTGAAACGCCGTGTCCCCATTTCCCTAATTCCATTAGGGCTTTCAGCCCTAATCGATCTCCTATCCCTTCATCTCCCTCTCTCCCGCTACTGTCTCTCTCCCTCTTGATCTTCCTCCACCGCGAATGGACGCGATCCGCCATCTTCGCCGCTCGCCGCCTTCGGTCGTTTTCTCTTTCTCTCTACCCTCGGCTCTCTCTCTCTCTCTCTCTCTTTCTCTCTCTCTGTTTCTCCTTATCTCTCTCTCCTTGCGCGCGCGCGACAGCTCCCTTGCGCGTGCGACTGCAGCGCTCACCTTCCCTTCCCGTGCGCGACGGTCCCCCTGTCTCCCTCTTCCTTGCTCACACGCGGCGTTGCTCTCTCTGCCGAGAGCCTCTCTGTAACCTTCCCTGCGACAGCACTCTGTCAGAAACCCTAGGCTGAGCTACGATTCCTTCTGTGTGCAGGTAAGGGCTAAGTTTAGATCTTAGTTCTAGGGTTTTGATTTCCATAGTGATTAAGTCTAATTGCTAAAATTTGCTTCAATTTGGAGACATTACAGGATTCCGAACTGAGTTGCGCACGGACATTAGGGTTGTGAGCTATGAAAACCCTAGGTGAGGTAAAATTTCCAATTCCTTCGATAATTGAATGAGTTGAGGCTGAATTTAGGATAAGATTCTTGTATATGTCTTGAAAATGTGTGAAATTTGAAGAGAATATATTTTCCTAAAAATTGATATGTGATTTCTAGGGTTACATCTAAATTCTATATGAATTTAGGAAAGAAACGTGTTTGATGAAATTAGAACTTTGTTGAGTTAATTAGAATAGCTCTTCTTAGAGTCGATTCGAAATGTGCATGAAAAATATTAAGGTTGAGTCTAGTGTCTGATATGGAAAGAGAATATTCCGGATGATAGAATCATGTTGACTTGATTTGAATGGTTGCTTTTAGAGTTTAATTTGATGAATGCATGAAAATAGTGAGAAATTGGGATTTAAGTTTAAGGATCGATGCAGTCTTTCTCATTATAAATTGTTTTGCATATAGGCAATCAAAATACAATTTCTATATTATGAAAATAGACTTCAATACCTTGAAAATCGGATGAGAATCGAAAAGTGTATGATTTTTCAAAGATTTTTCCATTTCGTAGGAAATTTATTTATTTTAAGCGTATTTCTAATTTTGATTGGTTTTAGGATTGAATCAGACTTGATTTTGATTTGATTAATTATTTATAAATGGAATGAAATTGATGACATTAGAGTATATTTATAAATCGAAGAATTTGGACTTGTATAAAATTTGGGAAAATGGATAAAACCTAAAAATATTTGAAAATTGATGAAATGAGAATCTAGAAAGGTGATTGTGTAAATGTGTTGATTTTTGCTTAATTTGGGTGTAGAAATCAAATAAATGGATGTTATAGTATGCAGGAAATTTCAGTATATGAAATGTTTGATTTAAGTTTTAAATGAACACATATTGAGGGGAGAAACCCTAAGGAAACATGTACTGGAAAATTTAGAACTTTGGGTATGAAATTTGATGAGTTTTAATGTGATTTTGAGTGTTAAAATATGGATTTGATATACTTGTGTGTGTGCTGGATTTTGGCATTGAAGTATGGTGTGTGTATATATGTGCATTAGTGAATGAAATGAGGAAGGAATGAGTACAAAATTTTCTACACAAATGGAAACTAAAAAGGAAGTCATTTTCATGTGAAATATGTAGTGAAATGTAAGGAAAATGGAATAAGAAAGTGTGCAGAATTCTGTGGTGTGTTATTGACTATGTGTATGTGAAATTGAGGCCATGAGTGTGAGGAATTATGTATATATGTATGCTGAATTTTGGATAGAGGTTAGCGAGCATATGGATGTAAAAATGACTTGACCGAATCCATTGGAGAGATTGGAAATGAATCTAGTAAGCAAAATGGAGGCTTATATGTGTATGTAATAAGGTATAAAAAGTGTATGCATATATAGTGATATTGGTGTGTTAAAGTGATATGAAAATGTGTAATTGTAAAGAATGAGCAAAAGCATGTGTTTGTATTTATATGATAAATGTATAGTATTGTATTGGTGTATTGAAGAGAAGAAGTTGATAAAGAAATTTGAATAAGAGTGTGTTGGTGTATATGCTGACTCTTATGTGCGGCGAGAGATTTGGATTGGTGTGAGATTTGTGCAGGATTGGTTGAGTACCACCACTTGAGTCTTGTGGACATGTTGTAAGCATGAATAAAATATGAAGAGTTAAGGTAGTGGCTTAAAAGACTTGGCTTGACATTGGAAATTTGAAAGTGAAAAACATGCATTTTAGCCAATTGAATAGCATGTAGTCCTTTAGCATAACTTTCTTTACACAGTTCCGAATGACATGAGGTTTTCTGCCTTAGACACTAGACATCCTTAGCTTTAAAAATGAAATAAGAAACCCCCTGATTTATAAAGGTGTATTAGAAGTTATAGCCTATTTTCTATAACTGCGCAGGTTTGAAACTTGCTGATTTTATACATGCGTAAGTGTTGGATGTCTTGATTGAGGGGAACACTTTTTCTTCGTTTCGTGGTATTATTGGGGAGTGCGTTACCCTCCCCCATACTGTGAGTGGGATTCATTTTAATGTTTTCGTTTAATATGTAAACCCTGTTTTACAACATTTTGATAAATGAGCATGATTTATCGTGTGCTTGAAATGTTTTGACTGGTTTTGGAACTGACTTTTGTGAACTGATGGAGTGTCCAAAAATTGGTTGAATTATGAAAATATGCATCCATGTGGTTGAAATGTATAATGTGTCATTTTATGCTATATGTTGCATTTGGTTTGTGAACCTGATTTACGGCACATGTTTGATATGATATTGATTTTGGCCTTGAGGGTTTTGGTATGTATTGTTCCGTAGCTACGAAGGACACCGTGAGAGGCGCTTGGGTGGCGTCCGGATATGCCTAGGCTTGGGGTATCCCACGAGTTGTCGAGATTATATTTACGACACGGTACTAGCCAGGTTGAATCCGAAAGGGGGAGGATTTGGATACACTCTCCAAGTCTAGCACCTGGACGAGATTCGTCGCTAACGCCGGGATAGAGAGCACTTTAAATAAAATTGCATATAATACCCCTGGTGCGCCTGTCATAGGTCGAGGTAGACCTCTGCCAGGACACTTTCGGCTGGCAGCTCTATGATTTTAATGACTGTGCTTTGGATGCATATTTGATTTGATAATGCGTGCTAATGATATATTGTTGAAATGAAAAGCATGATGATTTGAAATATGATTTGTATACTTATACTTTGACACTCCAGTTTCACACCCCATATTAGACGATTGCATTGACCCACTCACTCACTGAGTATTCTTCCCTGAGTACTCACCCCTCTTCTTTCCCTCCCCAGACAGGATTATGGTGCTAGGGCGACGCATTTGGCTCTAGAGGGCTTGATAGCTTGTTGGTGGATTTGGTATTTACGACGGTGAGATTTAAGTTTTACTTGAAAATATGAATTTCGTACTTTATGTCGACCCTGCATGGTCTTGATATTGAGGTTCGTAGTTGGCCGTGTACATATTATGGGATGATTGTATAATTTTTGGACTTTTGTTTGCGAAATTCTCATATTTCACTTGCATTGAGACATTTGTAAATATTTAAAGTGTTAACTTGGGAATTTGTAATATATTTGTATAAATTTAGGCCCGCTCGGTATGGCGGCTGCTCATGCTCTAGTCGGGCATGACAGTAGAGGTCTGTGACTAGGACTGCTGGTAATTTATTTAGCCTTGCGTTGTTCTGGATGTCGGTTACGGGATTTGTTGGTTTTGGAGAGACTAAGATGGCCATTTGTTTAATTTACAGGATGATTTTAAATTATACAGGTATACATGTTTATTTGTACATAGGAGACCTCCGATTTATGGGGAGGTTCTGCCCGATTTTCTATAGAAATACAGCAGGTATCCAGGACAACGGGCGGCTGTTCACGATTCCCGGTTCGGGGTGTGACACCTCCACACCCACCCGCATAGTCTGTTTCCATTCGCAACCATCTTGCAATAAAAACTTCACAGATACGGCCATAGCAAAACGACATTTCTCACATCACCAAACATTTAAATCACCAAATTTCACAAATATCAAATAATAAACATCCAAACTTTGAAATATCACCAAACTTCACAAATATCAATCATCAAACTTTACAAATTTCAAACTCCAAAATCATCAATCAATACTCTAAAAGTAAAATTATCAACAAACACATATCACATAAATATGAAACAAAAGTTATAAAATTATAATTAATAGATCTTTAAGTTACAAAGTTAGAAAATAATACAAAGTTATAAACTTTTGTAGAAGAAAATATCAAACAAATTTTATGAACTTTCAAACTTCTTTATAATATATTTTAAAAATATTATAAATTTAGCCAAACACCTTCAAAGTCCAAATATATAAACGTCAATACGAATGATTTAGTTTTACCTTCCCTTTCGAGCTTCCTTTTATTAGGTAAAAAATATATGTTATCATTTTAGAATTTATTAATTTATTATTATATCATACGCATGTCCTATTAAATGTAGATGGGACTGCTGCTAAGGTCTTTGGGTTTGACATTGTCGTTGGAGAGAAACTGAGTTCGTGTATTGCTAAAATCTAATGACCTTTTCATTGTATATCGTCTTTTTTCAAATTCAAATGATTTTCATTATCTCACATTGAATTTGGGATATTAGAAAATATTATATATTAAAATCATATCAATTTTTAAAAATATTATGTATTATAATAAATCAATAATTGATTTGATTTTGAAAATATTTGATTTTTTTATTTTTATATTTAAATAATATTTTGTATATAAACTCAATTTATTGTCATATTTTTATTCAAGCAATGGATTATTAGAGTTTCATATTATTATTTTATTTCTCATAATTAAAATTGTATTAGAGTTCACTTCACAAAAACAAGTTGCTAAAACATCTCTAGATCTTTAAATTCTCTAGTAAATTTGATTTAATTCAATAGGTTGTTAAGTAGTCATTTGGTAGATAGATAGCAAATGATTTTACTTTTTGAGATGCTCACTAAAAAAAAAAAAAAAATCTCTAAAAATCCTTCCATGCACTCTCATAAAATCTCTAGTTTATAAAGTCTATTATCAAAAGGTTAAAAACGGTTTAAACGACTTCATTTTAATTTAACAAAAACAAAACGATACTATTTTATCCTTCACTATCCTCGGCTAACCTCTACTATATATTCTCATCTAATTAGTCACTAATGATCTATTTATCACCATGTACTACACAGTTAACACCATATGTTCTACTATGTTTTTTAGCCATGTCATCAATTTTGTGGCCCAAACTCTACCATGTGAGCTTTCATGCGGACACCATAGAGCACACTCAAGTTGAAAATAAATATGAGGTGCAAGGAATTGAAGAAAGAAAGAAGATAGAGCACACTCAAGTTTTATAGTGGTTTCACCAAACTCGGTGTATGTCCACTCCCAAATTCTATCTGGATTTTTTATTATTATCCCAATAGTACAAACTTGATTCACCGTTCAAGTTAGATATTTCAAACTTGATTTCAGGTTCAAATTAGACCTCTTACAGTGTTTCTTCCGAAACACCAAAGCAAACCTCTCACTGTTTCTCTCTCTAAACCCCACCCCCAGAGAACACACTCTGGTCTTTTACTTTTTGTATAAGAGAAAAAAGAATGTTACGATAAGTGAACCTACAACTTCAGATGTAATAAATATGAAGCTCACAGAAGGAATTTGACAAATGTAAGGAAAACAAAGTATATGCCTTGAAGTTCAGAGTGTTGTAGTTTTTCGAATATTTAACACTTCATTTTTCTTTCGATACTCCTTTGTTCTTCTTTCAAAGATCTGTGGTTAAATTTATATCATCATTTACTTCATTCATCCAAATAGTCATTGTGTTTGGTGAGCATTTGAACGTTTGTTATTAATGAAATAATAAATGTTCAACTACCTGTAAACTTTTCTGCAAAAGTGAACGTTAGAAACAAAGTGTTGACTGGAATGAGTATTCTGTTGACTGTTCAATTTGAAATTCAAATTTTGTTTCTGTTGTGTCAACAACTTATCTTACTTAGTCGACTATATCACACTTGATATTTCTTGGTAGTCAGCAGTTTTGAAAACTTAGTCAACTATGTCGCATTTGATGTGTGAAGCTTTGTATACTCAGCCAATTATTAGTTGAGCTATCAGACGTTGTGTCAACTAGTATAAATGTTTTGTCAACTATTTAATTTAAAAATTCAAAGTTCTAATCTTGTGCTGTTGAAAATTCCTCTTGCCTAGTCCATTAATTTTCTTGTTCTAAAATTGTTTCGTCGACTAGTGTGTTGAGACATGCTTCTGTCAACAGAGATTATCTATTGGTCGACTATATTTTTCATTTTAGTTGAAGGCCTTAGTGTTTTAATCGACTATGGCATTATGTTGCTTTTTGAGTGCAAACTTTAAATCTATGTTGACTAACATATTTAGTCAACTAGTGTTCTGTGTTTGTCAACCAAATGCAAAAATTGAGCGTCAGTCGACTAGTGTTTTGTGTTTGTCGACTAGGTGTAAAAATTGAGATTTTTTTGTTAACTAATTTTTGAAACTTGTCGACTATTAAGTTCTTGGATTTCATTATACATCTTCCTTTAGTTTGTCGATTAAGTTTCCTCTTTGCTTCTTAAAACTTTTAGTCAACACCTCTTGAGCGTCAGTCGGCAGATTCATCAGAGGCCTGAAATTTTTCTTCTAAGTATGGAGAATATTAGTCGACATTCCTATTTGGTTAGTTGACTAGACTATGTATGAATTATAAGATTTTTCTTCGACAGGTTATGTGAGTTAGCCGACGGTTTTGTAAAAGTTTTCTAAATCTAGAGATCTCTAGTCGGTAAGTTCACAATTCTAGTTGGCTATTTTCTAGTGCACCTTAGAGTTTTGTTGACTAAATTAATAGGTTTATCGACAGGTTTTGTTTCTTGCTCGTTGGTCGACAGGTTTTGTTTCTTTGGTTCTCGGTAGTCGACTCAATTTTAGTGTATTTTGGTTTTGTCGAGTAAGTCAATGGAACTATCGACAACATATGTTCTGAGGTTTGGATTCAAAGGTTAGTCAACCATGTCATTTTTTTTTGCCACATTGGCTAGATCTAAGGTTTAGTTGGCTAAAATTAAAGAGTAGTCGACTATGATAATATATTTTGTTGGCTAGATTTACGATCTAGTTGGTTAGATTTGAAAAGTAGTCAACTATGCACAATCTAGTTGGCTAGATTTTTTATCCTGTTAGCTATATTTATGACCTAGTTGGCTAGATTTGAAAAGTAGTCGACCATACACAATTTAATTGGCTAGATTTTTGATCCTTGACTAGATTTATGATTTAGTTGCTAGATTTGAAGATTGTCGACTAATTTAATTAAAAACTTTTGGGTTTAATTTTTTTTTTTTTTATATTAAGCTCTTTCAAATTCTTTCTAATTGTTATTAATATCAAATATGCTAATTTGTTCATCATCAAAACACTTAATGCCAACAATCTCTCCTTTTTTGATAATAACAAAATATCCTAGAATTTGGAACTCAGTTCTCCTTCATTTGTGTTCTTATGTCTAACTCATTTTGCTTAATTTAGAAGTCTAAAACCTGATATCATTCAATTAATCTATTTGATTTAAACTACATACATTTTCTTCTTCTCCCCCTTTTTGTCATCAACAAAATAGAGGTTAATCATACACATTCAATTCACCATAACAGAATCTCTTTCTTCTTATTGTGAGCTCTTAGCAAGTTCTATAGCAATTTTTAAATTTTTTCCTTTTCTGGATCAACTTTTATCTATTCATCTCTTTATAATTATCACCTTATTCTTTATTATTTTTTCTCCTTCTTTTCTCTCCATTTGTCATCAACAGAAAGGTGTGGCACTAGTGAAACTATAAGAGTAAAAAAAAAAATGGCCCAAGAATAAGGTCATTGACCGATGATGGATTTGAAAAACTCCCCATGAAATTACATTGCATTACTTTCCCTCTAAACTTATTGTCAAGCAATTCTGAGGAAGCTAATAAGCTATTATACTTAAAACAACAATCAAGCATTCTTATTCATAATAGTATTGATTAACAATATAGGGAAAGATTCTACAATGCTATCATGCATCCTTACTCAAGTTCTCAGGCTAGTAAGCTAAACTTACTATCTCCCCCCATTGTTATATAATGCCTATTTATATACTCTCCCTTTCAACCACTAATCATTGCCATGCAAATAAATTCAGCCATCATTCAATCATCAGACTTGTTTCACTGACATGGACATTTGTCTCCTTAGAACATGCCATTGCTATATGCCTCAAATTTCTCTGTTTTTCTCCCTTCTTCATGTGAATTAATCATTTATGCATCCATTGAATGAAGAAGATTTATTATTTAGACAATCAGATAGATCATTCAATGCACATATAACATTAAGGCAAATAAGAAAATCACTTAATTATTCAACAAAATAAACACGCTATGCATATAGAGTTTTGTGAATTCTTAATCAATCATGCACTTATAATCAATACAGTGCATTTTATCCAACACAAGTAGATACTCATGTTTTATTTATGATATAGTTATAGATATTTCTCTTACCTATTATTCTTCTCCCCCTTTTTGTTTTGCTCATGCACATAAACCTTCACCATTGTAGGATGCACATATAAGCGTTTAAATGAAATATATTCATTTTAAAAATTTAACCTCCCCCTTAGTTCATGCATTTGTTTTTTTACATACAGAATTGGAGCAGGAGCAAGGTTTTAGCAGGGGTTCTGATGTAGGAGTAGAGGATAAGGATTAAGTAGCAGGAAATATGATCAGTAGAAGAGGGATCGGATTGTTTATTTGATACTTGAAGAGCTATATGCTCCCACTCAAACTATGCTTATATGTTCTCAATGCTATATCAAACTATGCTTATATATTCTTAACGCTATATTCATGTAACTTCTGATTATTTTAGTTGCTTTCCTTCGTAGATTTACATTATAGGAATTAGTATTTCTTAAAGGAAAGATCTTTGAGGAGTTTCTAAATTTTTGTAGTGAAAGTAGTGAGGAATTTCAAAATATGGTTGTCCTTTTGTTTGTATGAGGAAGTTCATATTTTTATTTTATTTGGCTGTTTTTGCATTTGAGAGTTTCGTCTTCTATCCTGCATTCTGTCCGAACTACCCTAAATCATTTGTAAAGTAATATGTTAAGATTGGGAAAATTTACCTATCGCTCCAACTTCTGTTTCAACTTTTTTTTTCATTTGAGTTCTTTCTCCGAACTTCATTTTACATGCCATGTTTTGCTTTAATTACAGAAGAAGCTCTAACGTCATTTTTTATTTTTAACTCTATTGCTATTTCTTTCTTTACATTAAATCCATTGGCACAAGAAATCCAGAGATTAAGGAATAAAAAGGAATTCAGGATTGAGCCTTTGAAGCAGAGATCATAAAATGAAGAATTGAATGGTGCAATTCAAGTTTGTTTTTTCCTCTCTCATTATTATGTTGTCAATCAGAAAGCTTCCTAGATGATAGTTGAATGATTTTCTTTAAAAAAAATGAGGGATGCTTTCATTTATCCCTAGACTTGGTATTTGTACTTACTATCTCCAAATTAGAATTCTTGAACATTGTATTTTTGCATTTACTAAGTATTCCTCTTCCATGGCTTTTACGAAAGGCTCGGCTATGATAGAAGGCTCAGGGTTAGTAGAAATGAGGATAGGAAATAAAATAGTGAATGACACAAGTGGAAAGGTGAGAGGGACATTGGTTAATTGCATTGAGGCTTCTCAGTCTCATTATTGGAATTTTACTCTCTCTAAGTCTCTTATATCCAATTTTACCTTAGTCCTTGGAGAGTTCATCTAATTGCTGACTCATTCTTGCCAATTCCTTCAAGATTTTTGTATTCTACTTCTCAATAACCTCAAATCTTTCTTGAAAATCATATTGTGAGTTATAAGTCTAATCCTTGCTTCTCCTATGTTTAATTCTTCTTCAGAGGAATGATGAATATGTTTTATTTCCTTAAGTAATTTCTCAATGTTCTCAATGAAAGAGTAGCTTTCTGTTGCCCACTAGACTCTGCATTTTTTTTTTACTATCTTTCCTTTTTTTACCCATTTCCCATTTTTTTGCATCCAGCCACCCTTGGTTAATGAAGAAGCACCAATTGCATTCTTCATTCATTGTCTTTGTTTGAAATAAAAAGAGATCTGAATCTGAGATTATCGAGGGTGAGGGATTTAGATTTCAATTTGATGATTAAACAAGTTCTTTTGATCGATTTGAGGAAAAGAGAAGAAAGTATGTTACTCTTGTAGTTTTAAATTTAGAAGGGAATGTGAAGGATTGATCCAATATTTAAACATATATTAAATTTCAGGCCAGTTTTGGATGTATTCCTAGAACCTAGTGTCTACCTTTCCTTTCTCTCAACCTATTTGGCTGTGATATGAAGCTATTTCCTCACACTTATTTCCCAGATCTCAATTAGTTTTGGGTGATCATTTTCATTTTCTCTTCTCTCTTATTCAACTTTTGATATTTTAAATTATCATTTTATTATTATTTTTTTTGAAATGTCTCTGACTTACAGGATCATCATAAAAAATATCTGTGTTTTAAGTTAGAAGGATTAGATTCATAAATTAATTTCTTTATTATCATGTTCCTCTTATTGTAAATTTTATATATTTTATTAGAAGTTTAATAATTTTATTATTCTTACATCAGATTTTCCTTGGTAGCCCTTTTTATTTTCTAGTACTTACACCTAGAAAGTTTTCTTTCTATATAAAACTCAAAAGTGATTTCATCTAAGATTATCTCGATTAAAAACTTTATTTAATATGAACCCGATTGCACCCTAGAAATAATCAGTTAAATGTTCTCTCAAGGTATAATCCAATCCATCACAACTAAAGTTTTATGTAGTATATCATCATCTCTTCCTTTTTGAACATTCATAAGTGTTAGCAACCATAGTAAAGGATTTAGAAAAGCAGGGTTGGTCCAGTAGCTAAGGAATGTTGTGGCTTATGGATAAATTTGAAAAGAATGGATGCTCAGAGGGATTCTTATGGTTTAGAGTCTTTATTTTCTAGTGTTTTATTATATTGATCTTTTGTTTAAGAGGTTTTGACTTTGCTACGGGGCATAAATCTCATTAAAATCTATTATTTCCTCATGACTATATCTTTGAGCTCCTTATTTCCAGCTATGGTTCTCCCATCATCTAGTTTGTTCCTTTCTTTCAAGTCTAAGAACTAAATGTCATTTTCTATTTCTATCCATTTATATTTTTTCTTAGAGTTGGGAATTTTGCTTGTTTGGAGTTATCATTGATGCCTTATCTAGTTCTGGCAAATTTTGCTTCATTATTTTCTTTGATGATTGTCAAACAAGCAATGGACTCTATCATCATTATATATATGCTCTATCACACAATTTTCTAACATTGAGTAGAATATGTCTTAAACCTTTCATAAGTAAAACATACTTAATTTAAGTTAAAGAGTTACCTCTGTTTTCTATACCAATGACTCTGTTTGAAGTTGTCTCCAAAGGTAGCCTTGCCTACTTTCTCCTTTTGTAGGTTGATGCATTTTGTGGAGACTCTCTTTATATGCCTCGAGCAACCAATGTGAATGGATCAAGTGTCTCCAAAACTTTGACGTTTTAATATGTCTGCTCAAAGATTTATTTAAGTTTTTCCCTTTGGTACCCAAATTTTTTTAGATCCAACATTGTTAGTAGTAACAAAGAACATAGGGATACATTTTAATTTCATTTTAACTTGTGAGTTATTCTTGAATGAACATTCATTTGTATTATGACCATATTTAAGACAACACATGCATTTTGGATAAGTTGCAGGTCTTTTAGTCTTTTCATTTTCAATCTTCCTCCTAAATCTATAATGATGTGCAACATGTCCATACTTCATGCAGTGTGACACCTAGTTTTTGGTTTAAGATTTTTAGAACTAGGTACAAAGAATGTATACAGTTTTTTTTGAGTATTACTAGGATTATATCCTAATCCTGCTTTGTGAAACACTGTCCTTTGAGCTCCTAACATTAAGTCAAGTTTTTCTTGCCCTTGGATGAATTTATGTAATCAGGAGCTAAGTCTCTTGTTCTTTCCTCTTTCTTGTTTCAGTTTAACCTTTGAGCTAATTGTACCCGGTACGTGTTTTTTACTGCAAGCTTTTCTACTATTGTTTTTCAATTTTCCTAACTCTATTTTAAACTCACTAACTTTTTCAGTCTTATCTTCTAGGTTAGCCTCTTGTTTCAAGCTATCAATTTCCTCCTTTAGTATTTCATTTTCTGCCTTTAATTTATTCCTTTCCTCTTCTATTTCACTCATCAAGTTCTTTAATGAGGAGTTTTCTTTGCTTAATTACTTAAGATACTTAAGTGACTCCTTATGTAGTTTATTCATGGACAAATCATTATCAAGAGAGTCATTATCATAAAAATTAGAAGAGTAATCAGATAAGCAAGATGAACTTACCACAATCTGTTTTTCTTCTTCTGCCATTAAGCACTTATCACTCTGCTCTTGGACATTTCCTTCATCGATCCTTTTATACATGATCTTCAATTTTTTTTTCAGATTTCCTTTGCAGTTATGCACGATGAGACCTTTTTGTATTCATTTATGTAGTAGAGAAGGTTCACTGCCTTATGGTTTGCTTAAGAAGCTTTTCTTTTCTCAGCAGTCATACTTTTTACTTTGATTGGGACTTTTACTCAATTGATTTTTTCAGTTGGAAATTCAACTCTTTTTTTTATAACTTCCCAGGCAGTTAAGTCCTCAGTTATAATGAAGATGTTCATTCTGTGCTTCTAGTAATTGTAATTTTTGCCATCAAAGAATAGAGCTCTATCGACTAATCCAGTTTCCAATGGGATGCAATCTACATTCAGTGCCATATTGGATCTTTGCTCTTGAGGTCGCTAAACCCTTTCCCAAGAGACCTACTCTGATATAAGAGCCACCTAGAGGGGGTGAATAGGTGGTTGGACTTTTTTTGATGGGTTGGTGATTTTATAATTTATTGAAAATAAATGTGAGTTGCAAGGAATTGAAGAAAGAAAGAAGACAGAGCACACTCAAGTTTTGTAGTTGCTCTACTAAACCTGATGTACATCCACTCCCAGACTCTATATGGAAATTCGATTTACATCAACTCCCAGACTCTATCTGAGTAGGTGGTTGGACATTTTTTTGATGGTTTGGTGATTTTATAATTTATTGAAAATAAATGTGAGTTGCAAGGAATTGAAGAAAGAAAGAAGACAGAGCACACTCAAGTTTTGTAGTGGCTCTACTAAACCCGATGTACATCCACTCCTAGACTCTATCTGAATTTTTCACTATTATCCTAATAGTACAAACTTGATTCACAGTTTAAGTTAGACCTTACAAACTTGATTTTAGGTTCAAGTTAGACCTCTCACAGTCTTTCTTTCTAAACACCAAAACCAACTTCTCACTATTTCTCTCTTTAAACCCCACACTCAGAGAACACACACTGGCCTTTTACTTTTTGTATAAGAGAAGAAAGGATGTTACGATAGTGAACATGTAACAAATATAAAGCTCACAAAAAGAATTTTACAAATGCAAGGAAAACAAAGTATATGCCTTGAAGCTCAGAGTGTTTTAGTTTTTCGAATGTTCAGCACTTCATTTTTCTTTTGATACTCCTCTATTCTTCTTTCAAAGATCTGTAGTTAAATTTGTATCATCCGTTGTGTTTGGTGAGCATTTGAACGTTGGCTATTAATGAAACAATAAATGCTTCAATTACCTGTAAACTTTTCTATAGAAGTGAACGTTAGAAACAAAGTGTTGACTGGAATGAGCATTCTATTGACTGTTCAATTTGAAATCAAATTTTGTTTCTCATTTAATGTTTTTTGGTAGTCAATAGTTTTGGAAACTTGGTCGAATTGATGTGTGAAGCTTTGTATACTTAGCCGACTAGTATTTGAGCTATCACACGTTGTGTCGACAAGTATAAGTGTTTTGTTGACTATTTAATTTAAAAATTTAAAGTTCTGTTCTTGTGTTGTCAAAAATTCCTCTTGCCTAGTCGACTAATTTTCTTGTTCTAAAATTGTTTCATTGACTAGTGTGTCAGGTTAACACACTAAGATTTGAATTTTAACATGCTTCTATCGACATAGATTATCTATTAGTCGACTATGTTTTTCACTTTAGTTGAAGGTCTTAGTGTTTTAATTGACCATAACATTATGTTGCTTCTTGAGTGCAGACTTTAAATCTATGTTGACTAATATATGTAGTCAACTAGTATTTTGTGTTTGTTAATTAGGTGCAAGAATTGAGCGTTAGTCGACTAGTGTCTTGTGTTTTTTGACTAGGTGCAAGAATTGAGATTTTCTTGTTGACTAATATTTGAAACTTGTCGGCTATTCAATTCTTGGATTTCAGTGGACATCTTTCTTCAGTTTGTCGACTAAGTTTCCTCTTTGGTTCTTAAAACTTTTAATCGACACCTCTTGAGTATCAGTCGATAGATTCATCAAAGGCCAGAAATTTTTCTAAGTATGGAGAATATTAGTCGACATTCCTATTTGGTTAGTTGACTAGACTATGTGTGGATCATAAGATTTTAGTCGACAGATTTTGTGAGTTAGCTGACAATTTTGTAGAAGTTTTCTAAGTCTAGAGGTCTCCAGTCGGCAGGCTCACAATTCTAGTTGGCTATTTTCTAGTATACCTTTGAGTTTTGTTGACTAAATTAATAGGTTTATCGACAGGTTTTGTTCCTTGCTCGTTGGTCCATGTTTTGTTTCTTTGGTTCTCGTTAGTTGACAGGCTCTCAGTTTTAGTGTGTTCTGAGGTCTTGATTCAAAGGTTAGTTGACCATATCAATGTTCTTTTTTTTTTTGCCACGTTGGCTAGATTTAAGATTTAGTTAGCTAGATTTAAAAAGTAGTCGATTATATTAATATATTCTGTTGACTAGATTTATGATTAGATTTGAAAAGTAGTCGACTATACATAATCTAGTTGGCTAGATTTTTGATCATGTTGGTTAGATTTATGACCTAGTTGGCTAGATTTGAAAAATAGGAGACTATACACAATCTAGTTGGCTAGATTTTTTATTCTGTTGGCTAGATTGATGATTTAGTTGGCTAGATTTGAAGATTGTCGACTAATTTAGTTAAAGGTTTTTGAGTTTAACTTTTTATATATTAAGCTTTTCCAAATTCTTGTTAATTATTATTAACATCAAGTATACTAATTTGTTCATCATCAAAACACCTAATGCCAACAATAATAACTAACAAACTAGGCAAAAATCATGTGTGATGAATGTTCTTACCAATAAGGCTCTCGCTATTTTCTGTGGATTATGGTTTGCAATGGATCTTATGCTATATGGCCTCATAGTTAGAGAGGGAGCCTTCAATCACTTCAAGCTACACAATGTGTTCTTCAACTGCTGATATTCATTTTGAGGATTCAGAATTTCGTCGGCATATGAGGCGATAAGATGATAAGTAGTTCATTTGTTGGTCAAGTTAGCTCTTGATACCTTTGATAAGGAGCCCTTAGTATCTTGTGTGTGCTATCTTTTGAATCTGTGAATAAATGAGCTTTTTCATTAAAAAAAATGGCAAAAGATTCATACATCTCAGTCCCAAAAATTCTGAAAGTTTTAATTATAAAGGCCGACAGAAATATGCAAGTACATTACAATGCAAAATCTTCAACCTAGCAAATGGAAGTATTTCTTTTTGTATATGTATACGACTTAATTGTTAAAGAGCATTTTTAACTTTTGACTCCTTGATTTGAAAATAAAATTGGGGTTCTATTGTAAATACAAAGGTCAATAGTAAGACGTTGGTCCTCTTACTATTGCATTTACAAACATAACCTAAGGATTATGGCAATGTGTAGTTGGTTTAGTAACCGGGTACTGACAACTCTTAAGTAAAATCTCATATTTAACTTTTGTATGTGACAAAAATAAATTTGAAGAGAGTTTTATTCCTTAAAAATCTAACCCAATTTGGACCGAATTTAATTAGACCCATTACCCTTATCTTATAATCTTAAATTCCTAGGCCTCCTCAATAAAAAATTAAAAAAAAAAATCTGAAATAGTTGCAAAAGAAAATTGACGAGGCTATATTGAGATTAGATTCAAAACAACCCTTATATCTAATCATAATTAATTGAAATGAATAGAGTATTTTTTCAATTACAATTTCTTTTTGGTATAGCTGTGTATCAAAACATTTTCCCATGTATTAAAACTTCCTTGTATATAAATATTATGGCTCTTTAATGGCCAAAAAAGAAAAAAAAACTTTGAAATTTCAAGACAACTACAAAAAAGTTTTTATTTTTTTATTTTTTTTGAATATTTGTTTTCTTACTCAAAGAATACAAGCATGATAATTAGTCTAACTTCAAAAGGAAATTATTGAAAGCATTGTGTAATGCTATGGGTTTTCATCTAAAAGACTTAGCTGAATAGATGCTGTTGGAATTTAACAGAGTCACATGCAGCGGAAGCATTCATAAATAATTTTCGGGAAAAATAAATATAGATTGGGTATAGGGTATAAATACCTCGAATACGTTAAGCCCAAAAATCGACCGTGCGTCCCTCGATCGGATCTCGCGGTAGGGATGGTGATCACGATATTAATCGAACCACCACCGCAATGTCACAACGCCGCAACCCTCAGTCCGGCGATCAACGTGACGGGAAAAATTCCCTACGCGAAATTTTTCTCATGCCCACAATATTCTCTCTCTAGAGAATATTTTTCTCTCTTTTCACATACTCTCAAAAGAAGGTCATCAATGATGAATTCACACAAGAGAGAAGAAGATGTTGGTTTTCTATACGTGAGAGAGAGAGTGAGAGATTAAGAGATAGTTTGAGTGGGTGGTTAGGTATGGGTTAGTGGAAGTTATTCCACTAACCCCTATCAATTACCTAAAATGCCCCTCTAGGGCACAAACTAATATCTCCCACTTGCACTTGAGGGCATTATACGTCTGTCACAAGATCACAACTCATGTGACCTTTCACACATCACCCTGCTGGACTTTCATACAGGATTGGGCGTCGTGCGACCTGCGAGTACACCTGCAAGCAAAGACCTCTCAATGCACCTGTTAGGATGATCGAGAAGCCATCGTTAGTATCAAAAGAACTCGCTGCACCTCAGATCCAAGACTAATTACATCCATCGAGCTACTTTCCTCAACGAAAGTAATCCCCAATAAATGCTCGACTGTGTATCCACTATTATGTTTACATCCCAACATGGACAGACATAATAGGCTAGCCGGTGAATACAACACAATGATGTAATGTCAATTGGCCTTCCTTTTCCCAAACTTGAATCTATTAGCCTCAATTCAGCTGCTTTCCTAGACCTGTCCCTCAGACCTCAATTTATCTTCCGAGCCATCGGTAAACAGACTAAAGTAGCAACACTGGGCCAAGACTTCTAGAAACAGCCGAAAGTGATAAGGGTACAAGAGATCCCACCCAATGGATCTCGGGTCTCACACAACGGGAACGGGGATCAAAATCATATCAGTGTCTCAAATAATGCTCCCACTATCTCTGGTCGACATATCACATACGGTATGAAACGCGTACCACAATGTTATTCCCCCCATCTCTCAAAGGGCATATGTCAGATTTCTCTAACACTGTGCAGGTATGGGACTCAGTCTACACATAATACTTTACCCAGAGATCTCAGAGAGAGTATCTCAGAGACAATATCACTAGTCGCAGGTGATATCTGAGATCTCAAACCTGGCTACTTACAGGCAACATGGATGTGGGTACGTCCATGCCGGTCATATCGCATATGACCTCATCCTGAACACATATCAGGACGACTTATGTTCTAGTAGGGCCACTCTCAAAGCCTCTTACAACTAGAAACCGTCTCATCTCCGCTCACTCAGAGCTGGAGGTGGTCACTCGTGTGAGAGAGTCGACCACGCCTGCCTGACATATCATTTATCACAACATATCACAATATATATGACAATTAAAATAGTGCAATAAATAAGTGACCCAATCATGCACACATGTCATATATATAACACAATAAGCATCAGTACAAGGTGAGAAATGTGAATGTACATGCAAACCCAATGATTCCAATATCTCATATAGGAATCTAACACAATGGGTTTATTGAAGGGATCAGCCAACGTGCTGTATAGTAATGTACTTTATTTGTCACTTCACCCTTCTCGGTGATATCTCTCATATCATGGTATTAGGTATCAATATGTTTGGACTTATTGATACTTAGGGTCTCAAGTGTGGTCAAAGGCGGCCTGATTTTCTCAATAAATCATCACTGGCCTCCCACTATCTGACACAACCCCTAAGTGATCTGGAAATCTCCGGAGCCAAACACTCTCCTAAACTGCCGCTGAGCATCTCATAAGCTCAGTCTCTATCATAGATTGAGATATACAGGTTTACTTCTTGCTACTCCAAGACAGTAAAACCTAATATCGATTTGCATACGTTCAGATCACCAACCCAGTTGGTATCTGAATACCCAATAAGATGCAAATCACCTCCTCTGTTACACTAGAAGAGGTCCGCAGTTCTCTCGAGATATCTCAGAATCCTTTCACTTCTCTCCAGTGATCCCCTCTAGGATTCGATCGATACCTAATTACCACAGTGACTGCAAATCAAACGTCTGAACGTGTACACGACACTGCGTACATCAGATCACTCAGTGCACTGGAACAAGGGATTCTACTCATTTCCCTTGTCCTTTTCTGAGTCTTAGGGCATATGTTAAAAATTAGGCTTTAACCTTCTTAGCGATAAGAGTATCTTTAAGGTCGTAGTCGATCTCCTCGAAGCGCTCGAGAACTCTCTTGATGTTGGACTCCTGTGAAAAAGTCAACACCTGTCTCGAGCGATCCCTCTGGATCTTAACTTCGAGGAAGAACTGAGTCTCACCCATGTTCTTCACATCAAGACTCGACAATGTCCACGTCATCGTGGTCATTAGATACTCTCTGTTGTTCCCAGTCAACAGAATGTCATTCATATGAGGACATGATCAAAAGAACGTAAAAGGTATACGCGATGATCCTCATCGATCATCATGAAACCATGAGATGTCACCTCCTCGTGAAATCTCAAGTGCCACTGCCTGGATTGATGATTAAGGTCGCATGTCGACTTCCGAAGTCAATGGACCTTGTCATCCTGATCTACAAGAATAAAGCCAGATGGCTGTTCCTTGTAGATCTCCTCATCCAAAACTCCCACTTAGGAGAACAGTCTCAACGTTCATCTGGTCTCACTCCAGATCCAAATCATGTCCACGACAATCGCTAAAAGTAAATGGATCGAGGTAACACGCCCTCAGTCTGAGTAACCCCTGGTTATCAGATAGGCCTTATACCTCTACACCGATCCGTCGGCCTTTTTCTTTATGTTGAGAACTCACATATTCTCAACGGCCCTACTTTCCTCAGGTAAATCAACTAGATCCCAGATCCCGTTGATTCTCATCAACTCCTCTCACCCATGGCCTATAATCAATGGTCCTCCATGGAACCCTCAAGAGCCTCTAGGACAGTTAAAGGTTTCTCGTAATCCTCAAGAGTCATACTGAGAGCCTCTCCCTCAATCGGGAAGCGACGGTTAGGTACGCATCCTCGACTATTCTTAAGAGGATAGGAAACCTTTTTACTTCTAGATGGATCGCTCCCACTAGAACCCAGATCAGTAATGGATTCTTGGATCCTGCCACTGGGATTAGCCAACCACTAGGCTCATCCATCTCATGAAAAGGTAAAGTCCCAATTGATTTCACCTCTCATAGGGAAATCACTTTCAAGTATCTCGGCATCATAGACTCAATCTCAGTGAGAATGCCATCTGTATGCTCATTAGAAATACATTTCTTTTCTCGCAAGCCTAACTCACTGTGTAAATGCAAGAAATAGTAAACATACGATGCATAACCCCATAATCTCGAATGGCTAAGGTCAGGCTGCCTCCCTGTCCAAAGCTCATATGGAGTACTGACTGCGGACTTCAATAGAATACGATTGAGAACATAGACTGCAACCAATAACGCATCTTCCCAATGGGAAACGAGTAAATTGGTTTGCGCCATCATCGGCCTCACCATCTCAAACAAAGTCCTATTCCTCTCTCGCGGCTACTCTACTCCACTGAGTAGCAAGGAATAGTCAGTTTCTCGTAATGCCTTTCTTGAAATAGAGCTCTTTAGACAAATACTCGTGCTCTCAATCGGTTATGAGTATCTCAACTCTTAGATCTATCTGGTTCTCAACCTCGCTAATTACCTCCTGAGGCACCTCAATGCCTTAGACTTGCGCGAGATCAAATAGATGTAACCGAAACACGTGTAATTGTCTATGAACGTAATAGAGTACCTAACACCATTTCAAGTTCTCACGTTCATAAGGCCACAGGTATTGGAGTGAACCGACTGCAATGGAGTCCCAGCCCTCATTGCATTGTCGAATGGTTTTCTTGTAAGTTTGCCGTCTAGGCAAGACTGGTTAGCGGGTCCTACAAAACCACTCACTGCTAACCGGTTCATCCTCTCTCACACTAAGAGGACAACAAGAAATACCATTAAAAAGAAATCATTTCCAGTGCATTCAGTCCCTCACGGACCAAAATAGAACAAATCATAGAATTGTCGTAACAAATAGAAATTTTAAATTTCTAAATTAACAGAGCATATCCTAAACTGAAATCAAGTTCCGTCAAACTTTTGGAGCGTAAAGAGCATACAGAGTCTAGCAGCTTTGCAACTCCAAGTTGCAAGTGCTACTCCCTCTGATGTCGACAAAACACTCCGTTTCTGTACGTAAATCCTCCTACTTGAGGACTTACTAGACGAAACTTTATAAGCGCGCTCCTATCTCGAGCTGCGTAGTATTATCAGTTTTCTCGGATGATTTTCTTCTTACCTGAGGTTCGAGTCACACAGGAGTCCTTGCTCGACTCCTCTGCATAAGCATGACCCGAGTATGGCCTACTCGCCTCTAGATACTCCTACTCGAGCTCACTGTGCCTATTCACATTAGTGAAAGTGCGGATACTTTCGTCGTATGTGAAATAGACTTTCATGATTTCTCATGAATCAGGTAAAGAACTGGATCACATCCAGTACAAGAAAATATATCCGAAATGGGCGGTCACATTCCCCAACTCGGCGATCATACTTGACATTTTTATCAAATGTTACATCATCATATGATCAACCCTTTTCTTATAAGTTGTTACACTTATAAGTCAGTATCCTCATCTCAGGATCTGTAAGAGCACCACAATACTCTTTATAGGGTGAGCCAAACCGATAAAACCGTAGGATATTGCTCATAGACTGGGATCACATAATCGTGCATGCTACTCAGGAGGATTGCCCTGACTAGGCTATCATTCCTCTTTCATGCACGTAATGTCTCATAATCCCGTCTCTCTGAGGTGTGGAACTCTCCCTGGAGTCCACCATCCCATGCCTCAGAATTTTAATTAGATCTTGCTCCTCGAGGATAAATTGAATCTACCAGTGAAAAATCTCGTATTTATCACCATTCAATTTTATCCCCCTTGCAAAAATCAAATACGACAATTTTAGAAGCAGTCAATGAGATAGTCGTGACTTGTGATGCTTATTCTCACATTTTGTACACCCTACGAATCATCAAGACCCAAATAATTCGAATACATACCCCAAGACGAGCGTATGAATCAACAGACACCATACACCACAATCCGGGATAGCATCTCACCGTTTGGACTAGGATTCAATGTACAAAAACCCACAAAAAATCACTTTTTATGGATGTGGGACCCTCAAAAATTGAAAAATTTTCAATTCCGGATGACCTGACGCGCCGCCGGTGGTCCCACGCGCCTCCACGCGCTGGGAACAACTTCTGGCGCGTGCCAGACGCGCAGCGCGTCTGGCACGCGCTCACACGCGCGCTTTGCGGGTCGGCTCACGCACCTGACGCGCAGGCGGGCGTGTCACGCGCCTTCACGCGCGCGACCAGCGGGCGGGTCCGTTTTCCGGATCCGGATGCGGGTCGGAACCCGAATCCGGTCCGGATCCGTGGGGGTAGCGGGTAGGTGACACGTGCCCGGGTCGTAACCCGACCCGGACTACCCAGCGTTTCACGCCCCTGTTCGCGCGTGAAATACACGCTCCCCTCCCCCTGCTGCTCACGCGCCTACCTCGCGCGTGTAGAGCACGCGCCCGCGGGTCTGGATGTCTTCGTCTTCGCCCGATGGTTTCTGTAACCGGGTCTCTCGACCCGGTTGCCGGAAAATCCCATTTTCGGCACTATTTTGACCGGATTTTTTATGGAATCTCTAATTCCATTTATTCCAAGCATCATTGACTCGATTTTTAGAATTATTGCGCCCTAAACTCAGCGTATTTTGGATCCAAAAATCCGACCCTCCGCGGTCAAATTTGAAACCCAATTTTCCGGCCACAATCATATGCAATATATATACCAAATTGAAGAGCATGAAACAAGGATTACAGATCTATAATTTTCATGCGTTGATTTGCCCTAAAACTCAACAAATCTAAGGTTGAAGTGGTCGGTCACTATTCACGGCCGAAACATTCAACCGGAATTTTCTTCGCCTAATCGTGCTCAGAAAATTACGAAAAAATTATTTTCGTGTTCTAGGGATCATGGGGAACGCAGTGGTATTCTCGGATTCACGAAACTCATCCGTAATCCGAACCCCAAATTTTAAACCCTAAATTTTTTATACCCAAAAATTAATCCGAAAATTATTTTTAATCCAACGTATCGCTCTAATACTAATGTTGGAATTTAACAGAGTCACATGCAGCGGAAGCATTCATAAATAATTTTCGGGAAAAATAAATATAAATTGGGTATAGGGTATAAATACCTCGAATACGTTAAGCCCAAAAATCGACCGTGCGTCCCTCGATCGGATCTCACGGTCGGGATGGTGATCACGATATTAATCGAACCACCACCGCAATGTCACAACGCCGCAACCCTCAGTCCGACGATCAACGTGACGGGAAAAATTCCCTACGCGGAATTTTTCTCATGCCCACAATATTCTCTCTCTAGAGAATATTTTTCTCTCTTTTCACATACTCTCAAAAGAAGGTCATCAATGATGAATTCACACAAGAGAGAAGAAGATGTTGGTTTTCTATACGTGAGAGAGAGAGTGAGAGATTAAGAGATAGTTTGAGTGGGTGGTTAGGTATGGGTTAGTGGAAGTTATTCCACTAACCCCTATCAATTACCTAAAATGCCCCTCTAGGGCACAAACTAATAGATGCAAATGGTCTCCAAGGGGATAACTCAATGACAATAACTCTTCTTTCTTGATCTTGTGATTCGGGGTTCGATTCCTATTATAAAGAAAAAGAATAGATGCAAATTGATTTTTTTTTTTTTGGTTCTATGTAAATATTTACTTAATCTTCCTATGGATATTTAACATAAGACAAGATACTTAACAGAGGCCATGTCTTGATCACTCTTAGGACCTTAAACAAAAGGAAAAACAAAGGGGGTGTTAATGAGTTAATAACCCAAGATTGGAGCCAAATCCAAATTTTTGGAATTAAAAATATAATTTATTTATTTTTTTAATTATATCAAACTAAATTTTAGTAAATGACCCATCATATTAACACCATATTATAATATATATATTTTTTATAAGCTATCAATATCCAATAACTACTTTAAATTCGATTAAATTTGATTTGAATTGGGTTAGACTTTAAGAGACAAAACTCTCGTGACACTTGTTTTCTCCAAACTCAAAATTTGAACATGACACCCATCTTAAGGGACATCAGTGTTCAACTATTAGACTAATTAGACCTTTAGTGTGTGAGTATATATATATATATATATATATTTTAAACAGCTAATGCTTGAACTCATTCATCAACGATGTAAAGCCACTTTTCTAGATTGTGATTTTAAGCAACAATGTAAAACTAAATATATATATATATATATATATATATATATATATATATATATATATATATATATATACATACATATAAAAAATTACAGAAAATGAATGACACATTTATGCCAAAGCATGAAATTAAGGAGGTGGTATACATGTATTGCGCATTTATGCCATTAGTCACAAGCTGAAACATGAGACTGACACCGGTAATGTGCTTCTCCTCAAATGCACGTGTGAGTAAGAATCCTGGTAGAGATTACTACCTACAATTTGCATTAAAAACAAAAATTAATTATCTCCTACACATGACCCTCCCTTGCATATTCAAAAATTACAAGTAATGGTTCATTCTAAAAGACAATTGAAGAACACATACTCTTGTGCAATCAAAATTTAAGCCAGATGATGGGCAACCCACTTGTTTCATCAGAGGAAAGCGCCCTCTATATTCTCTCCAAAAAGAGGACATCAGGTACGGAACATAGTGACAAGAGGCAGCAGCAGTCTTTTAGTCCATGGCAACACAGACATTTTGACATATAGAGGACATTATGAGTAAAGACAGAGGGTCCTACCTGTTACCACTAGAACACCACAAAGATGCCTCCTCATTGTAGCGACTGTCAGCTTCAAAGAAAATTTACCTAGAATCCTAATGATTAACTGCACAATTCAAGCTCCATGCTTCACTACATTCGTCACTAGCATGACTTGCTGGAAAGAAATCCTCAGTGGGAACATAACCAGCTTCTTTCATTATCTTAGTCAATCCATTCATTAAAGGGTAAACCCCAAGTACTTCGGGGTTTGAAGTGTCTTCCACCAGGAAGGGAGAAAATCCTGTTCCTAAATCAACCCAAGCATAGCCAGGAGCTTTTCTCACACCAGAGTCCTTCATGAAAGTCCTTACCTCTGCTAACTTGCTCCAATATTTAGAAGCAGCATACATAATGCCAATCAACGCATAATAGCCTGCATTTGCAGGCTTCATCTCCAACAACTTCTCAGCTGCCCATTCTCCGATCTCCATATTTCCATGGATCCGGCATGCACCAACCACAGTGACCCACATAGGGAAGGTAATTTGTACCCAACTCTGTGGATACCTATCCCTATCCTACGGCGGGTGTAGGGTAGGTCAGAGTATGAAATTTTCAAACCCATAGGAAGAGTCAGGTAAGATGTGGGCATTTTGTATCCATTATATATCCTACCCGACTCTATATATATATATATATATATACAAGTCGACTCGACTCAAAACTGTAGAGTCAATCTATAGTATATACATATAAAAATACTTGTAACTTCTATTGCTTTGGAGTCTGGTTTTAGTATGAGAGGTAGTGTTTTGAGTCTATATTGCAATAGGTTTACATCTAAATATGGTGAAAGTTTTGACTTCTTGTCAAAATTGGTTATGGTCTGAAAAAGGTAAAAATAATTATTTTGTCTTCATTAGTTTTTTTTTTGATAAATTAAAACATTATATAACTCTAATTAATTATAATTTTTTATTAATTTTTTATTAACAACTTCAATGATATTTTCATTATCAGACATCAACCATATCTCATTTGGTTATATTTATGGATGATGCAGATGATGAAGATGTATCGGATGAAATGTCAGTAGATTAGAAAGAATGCTTATTGAGAATTTGGACTGTGGCTATACTATTGATATCTCTTCTTAGTTTTAACACTAATTTGAAATTAAATAATCTAAATATAGTTATTGTCTTTATTTTGATTTAATTGAAATTGATTTTAAAATTTTGTTATTTATATTTTGATTAGAAAATACTATTAAATTAGAATGCTAATAAATGTAAAGTTCAAGTAAACTGAGTGAAAACAAAACTTATGAATGTAACAAGTTAACTTGCGAAGGCAACAAATCGACTTGCTCTGTGGGTGGATAAACTTGTAGGTAGGGACGAACAGAGGAGGGTGGAGAGTAGGGTATTAAACATCTTACCTATCGTGGGTGGAAAGTTAGGGATGGATATAGAGTTTTAAAATGGAGGGGCAGGTAGGGTTTGATAGAAATCCGCTCCCACCCACCCCATTGCCATCTCTAGACCCACATGGCTGGGATTGCCTTATTCCTCATTCTCATCATAGTCTCCTATGCTTTCGTTAATAAACCAGCCTTCCGTAGAGGTCAACCATGCAATCAAAACGCTCCAGAAGGGGAGTTATACCAAAATCAATGTGCATTTTTTCAAATAACCTTTCTCCTTCAATGACAAGACCCAAATGGCTACAATCCGATAAATCTGCTACCATTGCTACATGGTCTGGCATGATGTGGGATCGGATCATCAAATCAAATAATGTTAATCCAGCATGTCCATTCCCCGACTCGCACTTCCAGCAATCAAGGCTGCGTATGTCACTTCACCCTTCATTGTCAGCAGATCAAACACTCTTTTAGCAGCTACAAATTTTCCAGATCTTGCATACATGTCCACTAGAGCATTCCAGAGTAACAAATAGTCCTCAAACCATTCACGCTTTGTTATGTAACAGTGAAACTCTTTACCATGTTGCAAATTGGCTACCCCAGCACAAAGAGGAAGAATACTCGCAATTGTAACATAATTTGGCTCAACCCCAGAAAATAACATTTCTCTGAAGAGGAAAGAAAGCTTCCTCAGATTGGTCCCAATTATCACCAAAAAAAAAAAAAAAGATTGGTTCCAATAAGCATAACCAGAGATGATGGAGTACCAACTTAGTATAATCTAGGCCTCTATATGATGGAAAAGAGTATTTGCATGTCTAAGGTCCTTGCACCTTGAATACATGGTTATTAGCATATTCCTCACAGTGTCAACTTGATTTAAACAACTACGAACTGCAAAGCCGTGGATCCCTTTCCCAAGATTTAGGGCCCTTGCCTCAATGTGGGAACATGCACCCAAGCCAATAATAAGTGCCACAGGCTCCAAATGAATGAACACCGGAAGCTCTCATTTCGCAAAGCAATTTAAGTGCCCCTTCATAGTTCCCAACCCATAAAACATCCCCCAGCTATGGTGTTCCAAGTTATAATATTAAACTGAACACCAACTGCCTTCATTTTCTCCAAAAACTCGTAGGCTCCCCTCCAACTACCATCAGAGGCATATCCTAAGATCATCGAGTTCCAAGAAAAAGCATCCCTTTTAGGCATCTTATCAAATAAAATGCAGGCAGCACCCACATTTCTACACTTCCCATGCGTTGAAATCAAAGTATTCTGTACATAAAAGTTCCATTCCAGACAGCTAGCCTCGATAGACTTATGAACTTCCTTCCCAAAATCCATCTCAAGCACCTAACTACAGGCCTCGAGAACGAATGGATAAGTAAAATTATCTGGTCTGGTTACCTTATCAATCATCTGTTTATAAGCCAAAAAAGCCTCCTCAAATAACCCATTTCTAACATAGGAGGATACTAGAATATTCCAAGGTTCGGGGTTCAACATACTTATTCTAGGTTATAACGTGGGCATCACTCGTATGTTCACAAGCCGAGTAAAACGACGCCAGTTTTGGCACCAAGAGACTGCTTTGCTCAAGACCCAGGGAGATAACAAGAGCATGAAGTTGTTTGCCTTGGGGGAGGGACTTAACATTGGTGCAAGAGAACAAAAGACAGAAAAGACTCTGTAAGACAATGCCAAATGATAAAGGGCTGTTGTTGTTGTTGTTACAAAGCCTGATTTGAGAGAAAATTCTGAAATCATTGGAAATAAGGCCTTTACTAGCATACTCCTTGAGGCCTACAACAAGAGATTCAATCATGGACACATCCCTAACTGCAAATTTTACTGGTATTTGTTTCTGGGTCTGTGCCTAATTGTCTCCATTTTCGGGGCATGCACTTTTTGAATACAGGCTCTGTTCTTGTACCCAATTGTACCCACCCGCATAAAATGAAAAAAGAAAAAGGAAAAAATGAACAAGTGATTTTATTTCCCTACATATGAAAACAGGCAGAAAGGAATCAATTCAAAGAATTTAACAAGGCAATGGATGAAGGGGATTTTTAACAAACAGGTGTTTCACGAAATACTAAAATTTTTACAGGAAAAATCAACGAGAGAAACATATAGGGAAGTAAGTGCTAACACTGAGTGAGAATCGGTAACAATTTGCATGCAGTTCGGAGCTCACTTTGCGTCTATGTCCGCTGGGTGAGGGACAAATGTGATTTTTCAAAGTCATGGGGACAGACAGTGTACATTTTCTCAAAAAATATAAAATATATTCAATTAAAATTATATTAGTTAGAGTATATTTAATTTGTTTGAACCAGATATGATGACTCACAATTTATGTTGTATGAAAATGGAAATAGAGCAACAGAAACGGATACGAAACAATATGACAAAACGAAACTTTATAAAAATATAGGAAACGAAAACGTGAAAAAATATGTAAATATAAAAAATATAAGAATTTTTATATGAGTATTAATTATTTTATAAAAATAATAGAATAATCATATTTTATAATAAAAATGTAAAATGATTAAATATGTAATTATTAATTATAAAATAATTAATATAAAAATAAAAATTATAATTAAATAAATAAATAATTCATTAAATATGAAAATGTCTAATTATAAAAAGTATAAGAACTTTTACATAAATATAAATTAATTTAGTATATAAAAACGTTTCGAAAATAAAAAATATTTTTGAAATGAGAAAACGTTAATATTGAAAAGTTTTCGTATATCATAACTCACAATTATATGAAAAACAATTTAATAGTTAACTTATACAATTGGTGACGAGGAAGTACCAAAATTGTACTCAACAAACCATTTGAAAAAATTACATTTTTTATGAAAAATATATATAAAAAAACCCGCAACTCAAACTTACTTTCTAGATATCTTTAATTCATTTGTAATTTCAGCATGATGATGAGATAATTTATCACAACAAACTTTCTCATGCTCAAATCGTTCACTCGCTTCCTCCTTGGAGATGTTCATCTACTCGTGGACTAGTTGAGTATCTCCAAGAAAGAAGTCACAAGACTAAGGAAGTTTGTCTCTGATCACAAAAAGCAGGCAACAAGCATGACAGTATTTCGACCGAACACCGTAAAATGTTGGACGCCTCGTTTCCCTATTTTTTATTATGCATTAGACTTTGTTTGAATGTAAACATTAACTTTCTCAAGTCAAAGATTGCTTGAACAAGTCCCAGAAGCTTAATTGTCATACTCTGTCCTTTCATTCTTTGACTATATTTCAATTGTACTATCACGAATATATCTGAAGATTAAAAAGTTTCATTTCATGCTTCATTTTCACTCTGTAATCTTTGTAAAGATCAAAAGATTGGTTCTTCTTGATTTTAAGCTGTAATAGAGTTGTATTGAGTGAATAGTAGTTAGATTAGTTTGCTTTTGAGAAAATCAAGTGTAAGTATTATGGATAATACTTGTAAGGTCTAACTAGCATTTGAGTAATCTAGTTGTATTATTTTAAAAAATAGTGAATTAAAAATTCAGATAAAATCTGAGAGTAAACATGCACCGGACAAAGTAGAACCACTATAATTTTGGTGTCCTGATTTTCTTTCTCTTCCTTCCTAAATTTCTTATAAAACCCAGAAAATATATAAAGTGTCAAGATAACATATTCACTCCTCTCTAGCTTGTTTCTTCATTAGACATGTTTCTGTTGGTCCACTTGGCATCCATGACCACTCCAAGGGTTATTTCCCAAAATATTGGAAAATATTTTCAAATTATAAAAATGTAGTGGTTTTCTTTATTCCCAATTTGTGGAAGTCGAATTTGTCAAAATCATATTCGCTTAGAAATATTGCTAAAATTTATTGTCATTTTTCTTTTTTTTCTTTTTTTTTTTTTTTTTTGGTCATAAGCAAGCTTGCTTGGCCTCGTGCTTCTTTCTTGAAGACATCCATCAACCCGAGGACTAGATGAGTGTCTTCAAAAAAGAAGTCACAAGACTAAGGAAGTTTGTCTATGACCACAAAAAGCAGGCAATAATTATGGTAGTATTTCTAATTGAATATAGAAATATTGTAAAATGTTAGATACTTCGTTGGCTTGTTTTTTATTATACACTAGACTTCGTTCCCCTGCTCTCAGTCTCTCTCTCTCTCCGTCACTCAATCTTGTCAGAAAAGCCCAAATCAACACAGGATCTATCTCCATCTCCCTCTCTCTCCCCTGCTCCCAGTGTCTGTCTCTCCGTTACTCTCTCAACAGAAAAAGCCAGAATCTGCCTCTCCATCTCTTTCTCTACCCTACTCTCTGTCTTTCCAGCTCTCACCTACTTGTAGTCGCAGGTCGCCCTCTCTTACGGTCACAGGTAACCCTCTTTGTCTAGGGATGGCAATATCCGATCCGATCCGATGGATATCCGAAAAATCCGATCCGACGGATCGGGTTTTTTTCTTCAAAAATCGGGTTAGGGTCGGGTTAGGGTCGGGTTTTAATGTTAAAGTAATCGGATCGGTTCGGGTTCGGATTGATATTATAAATAATCCGATCCGATCCGATCCGATCCGATAATAATTTATAATAAAATAAAATTTTATTTTAATATGATATTATTAAATAAAATAAAACAAATTTTAGAGTTTGTTATAATTTATAAATTATATTTTTATTTTTTAAAAAAATATTATTAAATTAAAAAATGTATTAGATTATAGTTTAGATTGGGTATGGGTCGGGTTAAAATCGGGTCGGATCGGTTTTTTAAAGATATGTAGTAGTTCGGGTCGGATGGGGTCGGATCAGATTTTTTAAAAAAACCGTAGGGTCGGATATGGTTTTTGATTTTTTAACCCGAATCGGGTTAGGGTCGGATATGGATATTATAATTAACATTTAGGGTCGGATATGGTATTTATATGACCCGAACCATAACCGATCCATTGCCAACCCTATCTTTGTCTCTCTAGTATCATTTTTTTTCATGTTTTAATATTCGTCTATTACTTTCATGTTAAAGTAATTTCTTTAACTCAATTATCTCTTTTGTTTCTATTTTATTTATTATTACTTTTGATGGACAAAAACTCAAAAGGACTATCGGGTCGATGCCCAAGGACCTGGACACCTATACCAAGATTCATACTGATGAGGGACTCGTTTCCCTTAAAGAGGCCAACAACCCATCGAGAGATTAGTCCATGATGATTTCAGTTTAACTTGCTCATAGAAACATTTGGCAAACCTGAACATAGATCCCTAGCCGATGAGTAAATGCTCGGAACTAATCGCATTGGATAAAAGTAATATTTGACTAAATCTCATATCAACCTTTTTATTTTCTATTTCGACACGAAACGTGTCCCCTGGATAAGGAAGGAAAGTTTCAGAATTTAATCGATAATTGAAGAAATTTCCCCGAATAATAAAACTTCATAAATGATAAATATTACAAATCTCCTGAATATTTTGACTATTAAGTTCCATAATCTCTAGATCTCTCCGTAAGGAAACTAAGATTGTAATATCCTAAGAACATACGTCTCTTGCGGCACTCCATATAAGAGCTTTCGGCACACCAAAGCCCAGGTATACTCTCTGAGACCCTCACACTTGACACGCAAATAACAGGAAAACCAGATCTCTCTCTAACTCTCTTGCTCTCAGTCTATTTCTTTCCAATTGAAAAACTGCTCTTACTGACTGAACGTTGGAGTCTCTCCCGTTAGAGTACCCTCCGGCGGTTTTTTACAGATCTCAAATTGCTTTAGCATCCGGCCATTCGAGTCGAAAAGAGTCGGAATCTGTAAAGCTGAAACCCACCTCCAATAGATTGGTGCCATATGTGGAAAACAGACTGATTATCTAAATAAATTTGACATCCATCCTTTGTCACTACTTAGTATGTTGACAACCAAGAGAAAAAGGCCAATATTGGCTTCGATGACGATGATCTAATCGGAGTCAATCCCCATCGCAATGATCTATTGGTCATCACCATCAGAATGGGATCCTATACGATCAATAGGATTCTCATTGATCAGGGAATAGACTACGATCTCTTTACTTGGGATGCCTTTTAGCAAATGAGTTTCAACCCATCCTACCTTCGACCTCCCATCGAGTCCCTCAAAGGACTCTCTGATGAGTGCATTTATCTGAAGGGAATTATTCCATTCACCGTGACCTTGGGAACTCCTCCCAACCATGTAACCGCAAAAGTCATCTTTCACGTCGTAAAACTATTTTCACTCTATAACCCCATCATTGGTCGCCCCAGGCTGGATGAACTGGAAGTACTATCTAGCACAAGACACATAAAGATAAAGTTCAGAAAGTCAGAGGGAATCGCTATCCTCCGTAGCGACCCGATCTGTACGCTCTCTTATTGGCTGATGGTGGACAGGGGAACTTCTTGATCAACACTTTAGAATTCAGAGATGACATTGAATCTGCATCCAAACCCGAGCCTGTGGAAGATCTCCCTAATTGATGATCCTAGCTAGACCGTTTGAATCGGGGCCAACTTGCTAATGCCTTTGCCAGAAGTGATTACCAACTGCCTACATAAATATTCAAAGGTCTTTGCTTGGTCCCCAGGGGTCATGTCGGGCATCAATCCATTAATCAAAGTTCACAAATTGATAGTCAATGCCACCTGTAAGCCGATAAGACAAAAGAAGAGGGTGTTCATCCTCAAACTCCAACGTACTATTCAAGAGGAGGCTCAGAAATTACTAACAACTGGATTTGTCCGCCAACGACGAATGGAGAATATATGTAAATTTTACAGATCTCAACAAGACATATCCGAAGGATAGCTATCCACTTTCTAACATCGACCAATTAGTGGACAACTTTTCAGACCACAAACTCTTAAGTTTCATGAATACCAACTCTAACTATAATTAAATACGAATGTTACCAGAGGATGAAGAAAAAACCAACTTTATTACTGAATTTGGCATATATTGCTAGCGTGTCATGCCTTTCGGCCTAAAGAATGCGGAGGCCACCTTCCAACGGCTGGTCAATAAAGTTTTTAAGGATCAACTCGACAGAAATATAGAGGCGTACGTTGACGATATGCTCATTAAGAGCACCGATGTAGAGGCTCATGTCACCAATCTTGAAGAAACCTTCCAAACACTGGAACGTTACAACATGCGGCCGAATCTAGCCAAGAGTACCTTTAGAATCGCATTCGGCAAATTCTTAGATTTCATGATCACCAATCGGGGAATCAAGGCGAATCCTAAAAAAATACAAATCATACTTAACATGTCACCATTGCAAACGTTAAAGGAGGTATAGCGACTCATTGGTAGAATATTGGTTCTAAGTCGATTCATGTCGAAAGTCGAGAAAAAGTACAAACCCATTTTCGACACTGGAATGTTACAACATGCGGCCGAATCCAGCTAAGAGTATCTTTAGAATCGCATCCGGCAAATTCTTAGATTTCATAATCACCAATTAGGGAATCAGGCGAATCCTGAAAAAATACAAATCATACTCAACATGTCACCAACGCAGACGTTAAAGGAGGTACAACGCCTCATCGATAGAATATTGGTTCTAAGCCGATTCATGTCGAAAGTCAAGAAAAGGTATAAACCCATTTTCGACACCCTAAAAAGATCTCAAGGGCTTACATGGATGCCTGAATGTCAGATAGCCTTTCAACAACTCAAGGAGTATATCATGACCCCCCGCTGCTCTCTCATTCGATTCCGGGTAAGAAACTATATTTATATCTTTCTATTTCTTACCGAGCACTCTACTCTATCATCATGAGATAGGACCTCGCTGCACTGAGACTGGTCTATTACATCAGTCGGATACTCAAAGAATCTAAGATTAACTATATTTAACTTTATTATTAAAGTTATACAATAATTAATAACTAATGTTCGTCATACAATAATTTTAATGATATCATTTATTAATATATTAACTCTCTATAAAATTACTTATGATGATATTATTTTGAAAACCAAAGCAAAAAGGATATTGTTTCCATTCCTAGAAAAATCTAAAATAAGAAGTTTAAATATTATTAAAGTCATATCCATTTACGACAATTTTATAAATTTATTAGTAAAAGAAATGCAAACAGATATATATCACTTAAAACAATAGGTTGAATTTCAAAGGACTAAAAGTCAACTTAAAACAAAATTAAAAAAACAAAGAATTTTTTATCTTTAGAAATTATTTGAAAAAAAGATATGAACAGATTTTTCAAATATTTTTTGGAACAGAAAATAACATATGGTAGATTAACCATATAATAATGAATTTGATGAATGAAACATCCCCACTAAAGTTAGACCAATTCAGATAAATACAGAATTGGAAAAATATTGTAAAAAAAAAGATTTAAGACCTTGAATCTAAAAGATATTTGTTAGTAAAAATATTTTTCTCAACAAGTTTATTCTTTTTATTTTCTAACATATTTATCATGTTTTTTAAATTTTTATTTTTGTGAACCAATTTTTTAAGTTCATTGCTAGGTCAACACATTTTGTACAAATTTTGAACCTAGATTAACTAGTCCTAACTCTGGGTCTACTTACTTATATTTCAGAAATTTTATTTTTGAGAGTATGTTGGTTCAGGTCGACTCATGATATTTTATTTCTAGGTCAGGTGACTTGTCTAATTGTTAGATCGACATTTGTGGTACAAATTTGAGTATGGATTGAATTATCCTTACTCTAGGTTGATTTACATATGTTTTAGAGATGGGTTTCAAAGAGTTTGATTATCCAGGTTAACTTGTTATATTGTTAGGTTGACTTAAGGTTCTTTTCATTTTTAGGTTAGCTCGACTTGTGTATTTGCCAAGTCCACTTATGGTATCTTGTCATACAGGTGAAGTCCACTTGTTTCCTAGTTAGGTTGACTTTAATATCCTATAGCAAGTGTTTAGGTCGACTTGATAAATCTCTAGGTCGACTTGTTCGAGACAAAGTACTAGTAATTTATGACTTGTTAACTGTCTAGGTCGACTTAGTTATGTTTCAAAAATGATTTTTGAAGCTTAGTTTTTGTAGGTTGACTTATCAACTCTCTTAGGTCGACTTAGTTATGTTGCAGAGTTAGTTTCTAAGAGCTAATTTCAGCTTGACTTATCATATACTCAAGTCGACTTGTTCAAGCCAAAGTACTAGTACTTTGTGAGAACAAGTTTATTAGGTCAACTTGTTATTCCCCCAGATCAACTTGTTATGTTTTAGGTCAACTTGTTATCCTCCAGGTTGATTTACAATAATTTAGACTTTTGAGTTTTTGAGAACAGACTTAGTCGGGTTGACTCATTACTCTCCCAGGTCGTCTTACCTTTTGAATTTAAAATATAACTCCAAACACATCAACCTCAAAGTGCATATAACATAACTTCAAAAATCCATCAAATATAAATATAATATAAACTTAATTTCAATCACAAAAATAAAGAAGTTACGAACAATTATTTAATTAAATTGAATAATTTTGTATACAATAATTAAAATATATCCATACCAATATTTCATAAAGTTACACATAACATTCCATAACAAAAATGGAAGCAGAATATTCCATCACGAAAATTCCATCACTAAATACATAGGATGATACAAAGTCTAGTGAATAATAAATTTCAATCTTGATTTTATACTTCACAAAATTAAATGGTTAACTTTTATCAATGATTTTATATTTAAAAGCTAATGTTTACATCCAAAGTCTAGTGCACAATAAAAATTAGGAAAATGAAATGGTCGGAGTTAAACCGAAAATCTGAATTAAAAATAAATCAAAATTTTATGTTAATTGGTTTTTTTTTTTTTAAATGAATTTAGTTTAGATCGAACCGAATCAAATCTGATTTACTTTTGATTTAGTAAAAACAAAAAATGGTTCGGTTCGAGTTCAACCGAACCGAGAAAAACTCAAATGTGTTGGCACACTGACATCACATTCTCTCTTGCGCTCTCTCTCTCTCTCTCTCTCTCTCTCTCTCTCTCCCCTAACTTCCAAGTCACCCCCACCCAATATCTCAGCACAGCACATTGCCACTTGCCATGTGGGTCCAACCCCAACCCCAACCCCAGCCCCAGCCCCAGCCCCATCTGCCCAGCCCAATCCCCTCTTTCTCTCCCCCGACTCCATCCCCTTTCTCAATCCCCTCTCTCTCTATCTTAGTTCTAACCCCAACCCCAACCCCATCACCTCTCTCTCCCCTCTCCACCATGAGATGGACATTCTCCGATGAATCGACTCCCCCTACGTCCCTTGAGGCGAATTGAGGCGGAGATGTCGAGGATGGTGGTGGAAGGTGAATCAATGGTAGCCTACAGTGGTGGCGTAGACAAAGAACTCGAATGATGATGACTGCAGAAGTCGCAATCGAAGACAGAGGCGGAGTAATCGATGGTGAAGACGCGAGATTCAAAGTTGGCGGTTGACTAGATGATCAGATGGCAGCCACTGATGATCGATGATGAATCTGAGGCAATGAAAACCAACATTTAAAATTCAATTTTTACGGTATTTCGATATTCGGTCAGAGGGGTTGGTGGAGCCGTCTGCCATGGAGGTGGTGCGTCTGGTGCTATGGAGGTTATGCAAGTGTGAGGAGAGGAAGCGAGGATAAGGACGTGAGGTGAATGTGATCTTTTAAAAACTGAATTTTTTTATCCATAGTGTGTTCCGAAGAGCATTGTAACAACGTACAAGTACTTTGCTCTAAAAACCAACAATATATTCTATGGAAATAGTTTTGTCACAGGGTCTGATACTTTACATTTAAAATATCAAATTTATTTTTTGTGTTCAAAATAAATGTGTCACAAATACGAATACTTTGTGTCATGAAAATTTATTTTTTATTTATGTGTCGAAATAATTGTTTCACATATTTTATATTTGGCTATAGAAATTGCTTTGTCACAGAATATCACTACTTTGCATCTAAAATTTCAAATTTATTTTTCATTCCTTGTTGGAAATATTTATTTCGGCACTTAAAACAATATTTTATATTTTTTGAGGAAATATCCACTGCCTGTACCCAAGACATTAATAATTGCAAAAACATGTAATATCTAAATGTTAAGGCTACCACGGTGTGATACGAAGGCAGAAGAAGTTTGCCTATGAAAAATCACATCGTATGTAAGTAAATCTCCACAAGGCTACCACATTTGTGATTGATGGTAGAATTTATGTCCAACGTAATTACTCAAGCCCCTGTTTGGCAAAGCCCTACTTGGCTTAACAGGTTAATCCGATTGCAGAGCACCTCTCTTGCTAGCCAATTTGGAGCAGACTTCCCGCGGTGTAACCAAGAATAGCATGATATACCCTTTGGCAATCTATGTTGAAACAACTTAATGTCAATTAATCTCCATATTGTTATATATTATTTGACTTAGAAAATAGCGGACAGCCCGTGCTTGAGCTTTTGTTGGGAGCAGGGATTCAAATCAAACAATGTTTCACCCTCCGTGTTAGAAAATGGGTATCGGATCGCCTATGAAGACTTAACTCGATCCAGTGTTATTAAAAACATAACAAATCATCGGTTGGACCGGTTCAACCTGTAACTCAGACATTTCATAAGTCGATCCAATTATAATACCATTTCTGTATTAAACGTTAAAAATCTATGGGTCAATTGCGGGTAAATTGCCACTCATGTAACCCGTAAGGTTTTTTTTTTTTTTTTTTTTTATTTGAGGGGAAAAGATCTCGACTCTTTGATTGGATGCGACGACCCTCTTGCTCTCGCTCTCACTTATATAAATTTATATCATAAACTTAGCGGCATGAGTGATCATTCTTAATTTATAAATTGATTTTTTTTTTTATGGGATAAGGAGACTATCAAATTTTAGATATTATGATTTTAATTTATATTTTGTATACTTTTATAATTTAGTTATTTTGTTTTTACTTATTAATATAAATTTTTAGAGTAATTGTTGATTTTATATTTATTAAAATTTCATTTTTAAATTCTTATATGAAAATATGAAATTAATATATATTTTTATTTTAAAAGTTAATTTTATATATTTTAAATTATTATTAAAGAATTAGTGATTCGATGATATTGATCCATGATTTAATCGGTTGAACCATAATTTTGAATTTTACAGGTCGACATACGATACAGTTTTGATAAAATTGCTCGACTCAAAATAATTTGAATTCAAATAAGAAAGAGAAAGGGTGGGAATGGGGAAAACTAGCTCCCAACCCTTCTCCCATTTGAATTCTAATTTCCTGGCCTTCGAAGTGGTGAGACATGCATGAATGTGCAAAGGGAAAAACATCTCAATTTTGGATCTGAAGGACCTAGAAACAAAAACATTGGTTGACTGTTTTGTAAGGATTACACCTGTGAAGATTGAAATTGTTTCATTTGTGACAAATTTTAGACCATTTTATATCAATACATCAAGCAGAAAGTCAGTGATTTAATTTTAAAAAGATTTTGGGAATTATGATTGTATTTTTTGCATCAAAATATATGAAAGGGTGTTTAAATTTCAACACTCGGTGTGTTGAAAAGCCTTTTGTTTCGGAGTTGCCAATCCGTAGTCATTTGATATTAGTATAAATTTTTCCCATCAAATATCCTAATTTATGAGATTGAAATATGTTTGATTTTTTTTTATCATAATTAGTTAAAAATTTTAATTATATTAAAATTCTTTTAGATAATCATGCATTTGGATTAGAAGTACTAGAACTTTAGTACTCTAGTGGTAAAGTTTATTTAAATTTCCCATTTGAATTCTTTTAGATTATATTAATTGTGTCGTTTTTCTTGCAATTGATTACTAAACTTGGACAATATATTTCTGTGAGATTCATTGGTAATAGACATGTGATGGGGGCAATAAAACTCTTCTTCCAACCATTGTTGAAATTTCTTCACGCGCTTCAATTGCAAATGTTATTTTTTTTTGTTTTTTTGTATTTATGATTCACTCAAAAGTTTTTTAGATACATAAATTTTAAAAATTTAAATTTTATTATATTTATTAGAAAAATTATGTATAATATTGAGATTTTATTTTAATAGGTGTGACTTTGGATTTATGTTTGTAGTTAAAAAAAAAAAATCTAACTAAAAAAATTTATAGTTTAACCCAATTTTTGTCGATTTTGGATAATCAGTGTTGGACCCAAATTTCTTATAATACCCCCTCCATTGGGCTCAGGCCGGGCCGGGCCGGGCTAGCCATGTGTTCTTTCAAAACGGTTTGCGGAGCATCTCTCCGTCTTATTCTTGTTTCTTCCATTCCACTTGCTTGTTGGAAAAGAACACACAACTTGGCCTCAATTCAGGTGTCTCCACTTTCTCTGTTGCAAAACCAACTCGCCTCACCTCTTCACTTCTGGTACCTCTCTCTCTCTCTCTCTTGTTGCCTAGCTGCCGAAAGCACTACCCTATTACAAGCCTTAGGCTATCATACACCAACACAAGCGGAGGGACACATTTACTTTCAATCCAGTCACTTCTTAATAAACATTAACAATGCATTAGAACCGGTTGAATTCATTCCACATAGAGAAATACCACTCGGATTTTGAATTATAGTCCTCTTTATTCCAAAATTAATTCTTCTGATAATTGAATTGTGGTGTTTGTTTTCTTTATGCAGTTATTTTATTTTGATTTCTAGGTGTATTTGCACATCTGGGTTTTCCATTGTTTAGCCAATTCACTCGATTCTGAAGGGTAACTTTTGCAGTCGTTCTCAGACCTTTCTGGGTTTTGTTTACCGAGGACTCCACCTGTTTGTTTGAATGACAGCCCCTTATTCTACTTGGTTAAATTTTTAGTTTTTCATGCATAGAACTAGTCAAACATTTTATTTCGCTTTTCTTTCTTCTTCTTTTGTTTCTTAATATAAATATGTAACCTTAGTTATTAGCCTTTAGTGTCCATTGATAAACCCACAACATTCACAATACCTCACATACTACATGCACTAGGCAGGCACATACGGAAAACCCTGTGCTTGAGCTTCAAAACCTTTCAAAACATTCCTTAGCCTTTAAGCTGGAGGTCCTTCATGGCATTTGAATTGATTGGTTTCTCATATTTTATATTTGCAGGGAAGGCTTTTTGTGGGTACTTCTGGGTACAAGTACAAAGCATCAATTCAACGTGTACTCTTACAGGGTAAGTCTTCATCTTCATTCATTTCTCTTCCAAGGGGAGACTATAATGCACCGACCCAAATTCGAACCAAAACCAATTGACTTTTGCAGTTAGGGATGTCTCTATGTTTGATTCTCTCATTGCAGCCCTTAAGGACTTGGCAAGCAAGGGCCGTATTTCCAATGCCTTCAGAATTTTCTGTCATATCAAGCTTCATGATCCCGTATCATTTGCTTCTACTGATCTTGCTGTACAGTCTCTCTCATCTCTTTTATCGTCCTGCACCAATTTCAAGTCCCTCGCACAAGGTAAACAGCTTCATGCTCATATTATTTCTCTGGGTCTTGAGCAACACATCAGTTTGGCTCCAAAACTTGTCTCGTTTTACTCGGCTTTTGATCTTTTGGATGATGCCCATGTCATAACCCAAAATCTATGTATATTACACCCTATACCTTGGAATGTTCTAATATCTTCCTATGTTAGAAATGGGATGTTTGAAGAGGCTCTTTTGGCTTACAGACAGATGCTTGCTAAGGGTATTAGACCAGATAATTTTACTTATCCTTCAGTGCTCAAGGCCTGTGGTGAGGTGCTTGATCTGAATTTGGGGAGGGTGGTTCATGAGTCAATTGAGGCTAGGTGTCTTCGGTTTGATTTGTTTGTGCAGAATGCTTTGATTGCAATGTATGGGAAGTGTGGGGAGGTAGATGCTGCTCGTAAGTTGTTTGATATGATGCCTGAAAGGGATTTAGTTACCTGGAACTCAATGCTTAATGGATATGCCTCGAAGGGTATGTGGACAGAAGCCTTCAAGCTTTTTGAGAAAATGCAGGCAGCTGGTGTTATATTTAATATTATAACTTGGAATATCATTGCTGGAGGATGTTTGCAGGCAGGCAACTATGAAGGGGCACTGAAACTGCTTTGTCAGATGAGAGCTTCTGGTGCTCATTTTGACTCTGTGGCACTTATTATTGGCTTGGGTGCATGTTCCAACTTTGGGGCCCTAGCTTTTGGAGAAGGGATTCATGGCTATGCAGTTCATAGCTGTTTCAATCAGGTTGAAAATGTAAGTAATGCTTTAATAACCATGTATGCAAGATGCAAGAACCTTATGCATGCAAATGTCATATTCCGTTGTATGGAAACTAAAAGTCTAATAAGTTGGAACTCCATTATCTCTGGTTATGCTTACTGGGGCCAATATAAGGAAGCTTCTTTCCTCTTTAGAGAAATGTTACTTTCTGGGGTTGAACCAAATTATGTTACAATTGCGAGTATTCTTCCTCTTTGCACCAAGGTGCTGGATTTGCAGCGTGGTAAGGAGTTCCACTGTTTCATTACAAGGCGTGAATGCTTTAAGGGCTGTTTGTTACTTTGGAATGCTCTATTGGACATGTATGCAAGATTGGGAAAAATTGTAGCAGCTAAAAGAGTGTTTGATCTGCTAAGTAAGAAGGATGAGGTGACATACACTTCCTTAATTGCTGGATATGGGATTCAGCGAGAGGGGCGTGCTGCATTGAGGCTATTTTATGAGATGATCAAATCCCAAATAAAGCCGGATCATGTAGCAATGGTAGCAGCATTGTCAGCTTGTAGCCATTCAGGTCTTGTAACTGAAGGGCAAATGTTATTTCGCCAAATGTTGAGTGATTTTGGTATAACTCCCTATGTGGAGCATTTTTCTTGCATGATTGACCTCTATGGAAGGGCTGGGTTGTTAATGAAAGCCAAGGAGACCATAATGAGAATGCCATATAATCCAACCCTTGCAATGTGGGTAACCCTCATAAATGCTTGCAGAACACAGGGAAATATAGAGATTGGAGAATGGGCTGCTGATAAGTTGTTGGAGATGAGGCCTAAAAATCTGGGATATTACTTATTGATTGCTGATATGTATGCTGCCGCTAAATGTTGGAGCAAGTTCACGAAGGTAAGGGGTTTCATGCTGGAATGTGGTGTGAGAAAAGCTCATACTGATGCTTCTGTTAATTATGCGTCTGGTACATGAGGATTTTCTCATTTCTTAAAGGAAGACACTCCATACCCAAATGCACTTCAGGATCCTTTGTAATGAGTGGATTGGTTGAGCGAATGAAAGAAGCTGCTCCCACCTAAAATTTTTACTCAGAAGTTTTAGTTGTGAGGGATGTGGTGAGTAGTGGAGCTCGAATTGGGCAGCTAATCATTAATATTCCATGAATTTTCTTGTAAGCTGATAGTCTCTATCTCTACATTAACAGGTTGTTTGGGAGTTTTGGAGAGAAAAGAAAAGATTAGTTAGAAGAGAATTAATTTTCTCTCCATCTTGTTTGGGAGTTTTATGAAAGAAAAGAAAAGAAATGAGATTCATTGAGAATAACAATTTTACTTTCAGCTTTTAAAGGATAAATTTGGTATATCTATGAGACAACTTTTTTTCTCTCTCCTTTTCTTTCCCTTTCTTCCCACTTTTGGGAAGAAAATTTTTGATATTAAAAATCACTCAATTTCCTTTCTTTTCTTTTCACATAAAACTCAAAAACGAAAGAAAATAAACAATTTTCTCTCCTAACATTTTTTTTTCTTTCCAAATCTTTCCGTCCAAACATACCGTAAAGGGGCAAGGTCATGATGATATTCCAGTGATATCCGGCCGGACTTCCTGTCTGAACTCATATATTAAGCCAAAATGTCTACAGTGCATGTGGAATTTATATTGCTGCCTTCTGTCATTCCACTCTCCATCTTATACCCTCAATGTCCTTGAAGAGAATATAAACTGTGCATTCTTCCAACTAAACAGGTGGGTTGTCCATCATCTGACCAAGAATATTTTGTGTCCTTTAATAGCTTTTAACCAAAGAAAGTATATAGCTTGAACTTTTTGGAAAAACTTCTAGGCATGTTGGGACAAAAAATTTAATAGGAAAATCGTTGGTAATCTCTACCAGGATCCTTTCTTATAGGTGCATATAGATAAAATTTTTACTTGTTTGCCTCATGTTTTAGCTATTGGCTAATGGCACTTTCTTGTAAACACTTGTATACTATCTCTTTTATTGCAAGGACTTTGGTAGATATGTATTCGGGACCCCCCCGAAAGACCATTTTTGACCTTTTCTATATCTTTCTTTTGTTTCTTCCTTGTTTCATCATTCGCAGTTTCAACTACCCTTTATTTCTCTAGGGCTCAAAAATTAGAAACGTTGCTTTCTAAAATGCTGAATTTATGATGTTCCTAAATAGTTCACAGAGGCATCGTCTTTTTGTTCTTGTGGCTTCTTCGTGGAAACATTTTTTTTTTAAGGCTTACTTGCCAACCTCAGCATTCAAGCCTTGTTCTATGGCTTTCTGAATTTAATTTATTGGATACAAAAGTTTTCCCTGGAGGACCGGATATTGAACTGATATGATTATACTGTCAGTCTCTCATCGTAAAAACACCTTCTGCCCCCTCCCCTACATGGCCACCATCCCAAATAGTGGGAAGGTCCTGCTGCATACAGAATGAAGAAAGCTGCACACTGGTTGAAAGATCTTTCTTGCTTCCTAAACTTTTCAACTTTGATCACTTGAGTATACTGTCTTCTAGGGGATTGCAGATCAATGCCTTTTGTACTTGTAATGCTTCCTGTGAAACTGCGTTAGTTACCTGAAAAACTGGAGGTAGGCAGATCAGCAAGTGCAACCATCTTAATTTACTATGCTTTAAAAGGATTAATAATTTTTTTTCTACAATTTGAGCTAATCTCTATTTTTATTGTGGCATTTAAATTTAAATATTTCAGTCAAAACATTTCATAACTGTTCTCAACGTTTCTGGACATAAAATTGCTTGCTACAGAGGTGCTTTATGGAGATGACAATTAGAACAAGTTTTGACGTTTATATGGTTCTTGGCTTTCACTTTGATCTTCCTGCTTTTACATATACGCTCTATAAGATGGCGAATTATCAATTGACCCGAGGAAGTAGAATTGCTCCAGAAACTGCATTTGGTTTAAGGATTGCTCCATATGTCAATTTGAATACAGCTCCGCAACCACCTATGCATTTGGGGGTACTGCATTTTTTATGACCTTCAAATTATATTCATAGCAAGTAAAATATATTTCAGGTCTACATAGATATTTGTTAACTCATGCTTCAGTCTTGTTGATTTGGTTTTTTAGGGTACCAGACACAATTAATGGAGTCAGGCTTAAGTCAGTCCTGTGTTAATTTTGGCCTGCTGACATGTACAAACTGAAGTTGACCTCATCTCCGTGCCTGGATTTGCTATGCTTATGTGCACACGACGGGCAGATTTTCTTAGCAGCTAGGAACTGGTTCCCTCCTTTTTTTTTTCTTTTTTAATTAAATTTAAGGTTTTGTTATCATTTTATAATCATTGTCCTACTAGTGGGAGTTTTTCTTTGCTTCTTTCTTTTTCCAGAACTTAGCCAAACATCACCAATACTAACCAAATGTCTTACTCCATCACTCCATTAGAAACCCATGTGTTTAATATTCCAATAAATTTTAGTCTATTCTCTCCTGGGAGGACTAATTTCAGCAGTGTGTTCTTTGGGGGAGGATTGTTCTTACTTTCCCTTTTGGCATGATAGGTTGTGTGACTTTCTTTTGAAAAATTGCTGCTTCGGAAACCTGTTCTCTCTCTCTCTTTCCCCAAATCTTTTTATGTTTTGAGAGAAAAATATGGGGCATTGTGTTTAGACATGCACAGAATTCAGTGGCAGATCCACATATTTGTGCCAATGGGGCCACTGTATACATTTATGTACGTACATATGTATGTAATTTATTTATATGATATTATATTTTTAATGAAAGTGACTGATTATAACCATTTTTGCATCTTTTTTTTTTTTTAAAAAAAAACATTTTCAAATTGTTGGACCAGCTTAATAACATCTTTAATATTCCAAATTTTTACTTTCACTATGACAGTAGTTACAGTCCTTTAATTAAGGACATGTTAAAGATCAAGTGAAATTCTAATTTAAAAATACTACAATATAGCAATGCTTCTATCTCAGTCTTCTATTTACAAAATACGTTTCTGGGGTTTCCTTGGAATTTAAAATTGCTTCAAATTAATCTATGATAAATATTGAATATAAAACTATTTTATAAATGATCCAATTGCAGCATATATGATAAAAAATGTACATGATAGTGGCATTTTGTGGTTAAAATGGTTCACCTAAATATTAAAAATGTCGAGACTGGGTCAAACATCATGGGCTTGTATAGTTTTGTTTGAAAAAATAAATTGGATTTCTGATGAATACTAATACTCACAAATGCAAACCAAGTTATATGGTTTCATAGGCCAGAAAGGAGCATTTGCACAAATATCTAATGTATATTTGGATTTGTGAGGGGCAACTTAATAATTCCATGCTTTTCAAAATTTGAGTGGGGACAATTGCTTCCTCTTGCACTTATATGCATCCAACCTTGACAAGGTTGGTGCTTCGAGGGGTTCAGCTATAGAACTGTGCAGAGTTAAGAAGAGTAATTGAAGATTGCATTGTATGATAAATATGTGAATATTCTTGGTATGAAATTACAAAATTTTAAGTGGAAAATTTTTAAGTAATATGCCTTTGTTTATTATAAAGAAAAGTTTTAGAGGCTAATTTGACAAATATGTAAAAAGGATTTAAAGTTTTGAAATTTACTTGGTTTTACTGGCTACTTTTCTCCTGGAACTTGGAAATGGAAAACTTAACTGTTCATCTCACCGGCCAAACCTAATGGTGGGATAAGGAAGACAGTAATTGTTTGTAGGAAGCAAGCGTCACTTTGTCTTATTGTCTAAATATGGACATACAAATGCAATTGCTTGCGGCACTTGTAACAAGTTGTTTGGTTGGGTTGTATCTGTTTGTTAGAAAATATGATTTTTCTGAAAAAAATTACTTTTCAAGATTTTCCCCATGTTTGGAATTGTTCAAAATTTTCTTAGAAAATGTCCTTTATTATTAGCTAATTGCAACTTTCCACTTCCATGCATGATCAGAGAATAATGTTGGGAAAGGTTTCCCAGATGTTATATTCACTGATTTTCATACTCTTCTGGAAAATCTCCAACTAGATTTCAGAATATTTCTAGAAAACAGACAGAGAAAAATCTTCTTTTCCGAGATGTTGTTTTTCTTTTCTGAAATTTCGTTGAAAACAAGCAGAACCTTTAACAGGTTCACTTGTTTCACAAGCGATAAAGGAAATCGGATACTGGCTAATGACTTGAGTTGAAGTGGTGGAAAAGTTTCCTCTTCTTACCCATGGTATGAAAATCGAAGTATTGATACACACTGTTGCAACACAACGAGGTTTTACAGTAAACACTAGCACACTACACTCACCAAACAACTTTAAAATGTCTGACAACAGTGGTGCTTTATGTTTGATGTATTTCTTCATGATAAGGTGCCTGATGTGAGAACTGAGAACCATTAGCAACTATCTTTAATTTGGAAAGGAGTAAGAATCTGTGTGATTGTTTTTTAATTGGTTTTCAAGAGCTCATAATAATAAATAAATAAATAAATGAAACTCTTTTTAAGTCAGTTGTGTGTGTGTATATATATTTATTTTTATTTTTTCTCTCTCCTATATTGATCTCTCAAATGATCGACTCTAAAATTTGGGATCAAGGCTCAGTTTGTTGTTGCTACTAACGTTTGGCTCATTTTGAAGAAGAGTGTCTTTTACACTTAATGTCGACCCCATCCTGCTATTTCATATTTTCCTGAAGTTGAAGTTACCTGATGTTTTATAACATTATCGTTTTGTTCCCTTTACCGTAACTTACATGACTGAATCTTGTCATCTTCTCTAACCACCATAAACGTAAAAATTAATACAGATAAGGGAAATGCATGTCCAGAGACTTCTTTACATAAGGGTAATCGTATTCGAATGAGAGATGTCAATTTCAGCTCGCGGTATGTGAAAATTTTGTTATTTCTCCATCTTCTTTTTATCTAGCAGATTCTTTCTATAATAATTTTCATTTTTAGTGCCTGAGGATGTTATATCCAAGTCTAAGTATTTTGGAAATAATAAAGAAAAACTCAGATGCATCATATGTGAAAGCCTATATTGCACTTACTCTCTACTTGAATAGTGACATCTAGGTAAAAAGTAAATCTGGTCATAAGATTTACACAACCACATAAGCATGCAGTGATGATCCTTGAAGAAAAGGGTAAACGTGTTGATTAGGGTAATATACTCATAAAAACCATAGCAAGTATAGGATATTTGAAATGACCATCCTTTGTAATGGTTTTATAGAGATGTGCCTAATCAAACCCTCTTGGCTGAGGCACTTTTGACCCAGCCTCAAAACCTATATTCAATTCGAACCCACCCCAGAACCAGATTTTTCCCACTCAAGTACTTGCAGTCTTATTATTGTTTCATTGAGCCATCTTTCCATCTTATCTAAAGTGATAGAAGTCAAAGCAGTGTTTCTGTTCTTTTATCCTTTATCTTGATGATCTCCCTTCTCCTTTTCCATTTTTCTCATTACCAGGGGCATCAAGTTTAATAAAGGGATCACCTGGTGCACAAAGTGCTTCCCGACTTAATGCGGGGTAGGGAAGGGTGGACATATATGTACGCAGCATTTCCTTTGCATTTTGCAAAGAGACTGTTCTTTTATCCTTTATCAAGTTTAATATTTAACAAAATTCTCTGTTCTAGTAATCAATTTTAGCTCTTACATCTTCTGATGCGGATCAATGTTCCACATCTTGCAGGGCATGTGCTTGTGAGTGTTACGATCAATGCTATCCTTCACCACTGGTCTGATCAAATACCAGCAGGTTACCATCTTGGTGAGCCAAGAGAAGAGACCCAGAAGTGCCCCCACCACCTCCTTGTATTTCAACATTCACAATTGTACTAATTTTTCAGTCTGTTCTTGGAATGAGACTATTGTAAAGATCAGAGAGTATGGAGAAAGATTGCAGTGGAATCCTGTGTTACTTCTTATGTTGATATGAATTTTTGGGCAGTTCATATATAATAAACATTGTTTGTTAAGTCTCAAATTATCACAAATTTGGTGAGTTGTATTGGTGGAAACCGTCTGAAGAAGAAGTTACCAAGTACTCTGCTTTATTTTGTCTGCTGGCAATTCGCATTGTGGATTTAAAAGATTTTGAAATCATAAATGCTATGATGGCCCTCGCCCGTCTGTCACCTGTGATTTTCTGAGTGTGGATGATTATCTCAGGAGTACCGACGAGGAGACATCCCAACATATGAAGGTCAACATTCTGTTTGGAAGCATAAATGGAAACACATAGGCATAGAAACTCTAACACTAATTACCTTCTAAGGTTTGCCAATCATTTAAAGTTTGAATTGAATAAAAATCTCTACAATTTGGCTAATAGCCTCAATCCTATTGTAGGATTATGGAGCGTCAATGATTTGGATGGCGTGCCATTGTAAAATATATTTTGATCGAAATTGCAGGTGACGGATGAGCGAATATGCAGATGCTGTGCCACTTTAGCATTAATGATTTCGAAACCTCGCTACTCCACAGTACAAATTGTCAGCCGATGAAATAAGGTACAATACTTCAGTAACCTCTACTTCAACCATCTTGACCTCCTCAGCTGCATTCTCCCTTTTAGGTTCTCTCATTTCATGTCGACCTTTCCAAGCTTCTTCACTTGATCAATTCCTGGTGGGTTTGTCATTGTTATCTAGCCAAGACACTGAAAAAACACAATGCATCAAGACCTCTAATTTTTGAACAGGTTGGTTTGCAGCATCTCTGTTTCCTTGTATGTAATTTAATAACTAGACAAGTTTCTGAACGCAAACCCATTCCTCAATCCGAGTAACATAGAATATTGGAGCCATGAGCTGCTACTGCAACTATTCCCCACTAGTTAGCTACTTCTGTGTATACATTTTAATTAGCACAGGATAAGATTTTCATGTATATATGCTCTCTGTGGCTGTAGCCCTCCCGATGATGTCTTATCAATTTCTTGTTAGCCATATTCTGTTCTTATTTAACAAAAGTAGAGCAAACTCCTCGTTTCATTTTTATTAAGCTTAGGACATTGATTTGAGGCAAAAGATAATGAATCGTTTTTATTGAGAATCAGCCAAATACACCGTGTGGTACACTGATTGGAAACTGCAAAATCATTGACCGCTGCCCTAAGTGTGTTCCAAGTGAGCCCCTCAAAGCATATACAGTAGTTCACAAACTAATCAAATAAAACTGCATGAGAGCTTGATCATGATTGCTTTGAAAATTGAGAAGTTTGAGCTTTTTTCACTTGTAGAAATTCAGACAACTTATGCTATCACTGTATGTGGAATATTGCAGAAATCATTTAGATGATAGCACCAAATTTACCTGCATAAGTTCCACAGTGTTTCAGTCTCTGAATTTCAATTTTTTGTTGTTCTTGCATCTACTGACATTGTAATGCACCAATTCCTCTTTGTTGGGAATTTGACAGGTTCACTGAAGTAGCACCAAAATGGTTGTAGAGGGAAGCTTGGTTGTTCACAGAATCTAGGCTTGTTTGCTTGATTCTCCATTTCAATTTGTTGGGAATTTTTGAGGGGGGGAAAAAGACTAATTCAGAAGCTGAAACTGTAAACTGAAATTGCAGCTACTTCCAGAATCTTTTTTTCTTTTTTACTGGGGAAATCCTGTTTGAAGACGGAGTTAGTCTGACAGTATACCAAACAACTCTCATGCTTTGTCAAGACACCCGCAATCCTTTATTAATAAGCCATACTTGTGTGGCCATTTAAATATGTCTCAAGGTTAGACACAGACCAAAACTTTGGTGACCCCAGTTTTGAAGTTGAATATGTTTGGCTACCTAGATCAATGTCAAAGAGCAAAGGCAGAATAGTTCAGAATTGCAGCCCTTGAAATTGTAACACAAAGACTACATTTTATGGTTAGCTTTTGTCAGCCAGCTTGGTAGCTTGCCTCTAGACCTAAGGTCCGAAGGATGGGCTGGGATTGGGCACACTTGTAAACCCGATTTTTTCAAACCATGGCTTTCATTCCTTTTTTTTTTTTTTTCACTCGAAACTAGTAATATCCTATAATCACGATGAGTTCAACTAAATTCAGTTCAAGTCGGATTAAACTCTTAAGGAGTAAAACTCTTCCGACGTGTACCTTAGTGATAGCTCAAGCGGTAAAGTATCCCACTTCCATCATTTTTTTGCTCGGCTTAATCTCATTTCATTGCATTTTCTTGTATTTAAAAAAAAAAAATCCTCTCTCAGTGTCTATTTTTACTATACATAAAATTCAGATCCAAAATTTTATTTAAATGTAATTGGTGTACAATTACTAAACCAACTAAACGTCGGTGGCTTTCATTCATTGATTCCCTTTCTACACTCATTTTGAACTCAGTATATATTTAAGGCTATTTACCTTTAAATTGCTAATACAAAACTTGATATTATTCAACTGAATAAAAAATGCCTCTACATAGATAATTGTGCAATTAACTATGGTTAGGGAAAGTAAAAAGTTTGACCATAATTTCAAGAACTAGGCTGATTAAAGTGAAAAAAAAAATGATTTACATAGAAAATTCTTATTACACCTTACTCAAAATAGAACACAAAAATGCCAAATAAAGGGAAAATGGCGATGTCTTACAGAGTAAAGAACCATATGGGTCCTCCCTTTCATTGCTTTTGCTTCGATCATTGAAGCAAAATCTAGTTATATTTCTCTGACATTTTCCTTGACATTATTTTATAACAGGATTTTTTTTTCAATCATATTTTTCTTGACTTTTTTTCTAACATTTTTTTTGTCACCCCATCATTTAACGTCTCTTAATAACATTGAAATTTGTTAAAATAAATGTCCGAAAAATCCTTTTTTTTTTTAAGTTCATACTAAGACTCAAACCCAAATATATTACATGGGGGAGAGGGAAGGGGGAAATGCTAGTTGAGCTTAAGCTGAAACTCATTGACAGTCTGAATTTTTGTAGTTAACTAGATTTTAAGGGGTTTATGAACAGGAAGACAACTACACTTTATGTGGTTTAATTACAATTTCGATAAAAGAAAACAGGAATATAAAACTTGTATGGTTGCATGATTCACAAAAAAAAGGGATCTCAGTTTTTCCTTTAATAATCAAATATAAATCAAGAATTTTCCTCATTAGCCCAATATTAATTAACTATATTATGAAGTAATATGTCATGCAAAAAATGTTGAAACCTTTTTATAAATGGTGATTATCTTTCTAGCCAAGAACAATTAGCACAAATGCATTAAATCCTAAACTTGAAGTAGCATATGAAAACATTAGACAGTGAAAAATGAAAAAAAAAATTAAATCAATATAAAAATTAGAACTAGAAAAAAAACTATAACATCAAAAATTCGGTATTAGAGATGTTCTGTGAAATATTTTAATAATTATATAAGCAAATTTTAAATTTTATTGATTTTCGATTTTGGGGTATTAAATTGGAATTATTAGATATATATAAAATGTCGTGTTCGCGATTCGTAATGAACCTCATTTTTATAAAATTTAAAATTTTCTTGAAAAGTGAATATAAATATATATTAATATATAATCATTTATTTAAATATATATATATATATATATATATATATATAAAAAGAGATGCAACGTTTTACCTCAAAACGCCGCATCTCCTTTCCCCCCCAATTCGATTAGGGCTGAAAGCCCTAATCTCTCTCAGTCCTTGTTCTCTCTCTCGAACTCTCTCTGTCTCTTGCCCAAATCTCACTCTTTCGCCTCTCTCAACCACCGCCTAGCCGACGCCTCCCTCCGAGCGCCATCCACCTTAACGGTCCTCTCTCTATTTCTCTCTCTCTCTCTCTGTTTTCACAATCTCTTTCTCTCTGTGTCGAATGTCTCTCTCTCACTCTCACTCGTCTCTCTCTGATTCGCTCTCTCTGTTTCCTCTCTCACTGGCGAAGTACTTCTCCGCCATCATCCGACCACCGCGCGCGACCGCTTCTCTCTCTGATTTCTCTCTTCTGCGCACGACAACACGTAGAGTCCTCTCACCCTCTCCCTTACTTGTGCAATGCTCTGTGCGAGCATCCCTCTTCGGCAACCTGTACTAAATCAGTGCTCATTTGACATCTGAGAACCCTAGGCCGACTGCGAATCCTTCTCTACGTAGGTAAGAACAGATGTCTGATTTCTAGTCTTAGGGTTTCGATTTTTCTAGGTGATTGAACTAACTTACTACACTTTGTTTCGGTTAGGAGGCATTGCAGATCACCGATAGGACTGAGAAGGCATTCGATTGAGGCTGTGAATTGTAAAACCCTAGGTGAGTGAAATTTCTAAATGTCTTCAATAATAGATCGAATTTAGGCTGTTTAGGATGAGAGAATGTGTTAGATGATGATAGAATCTTATTGGGTCAGGCTAAAGATTTAGAGTTTATGATTTGCATTGTTTCAGACCCTATTTTGTTATTAATTGATGCTATCTGTTTCATTGAGAATGGAAATTTAGGAAAAATTGGAATGTAAAATAGTATGTGATGTAAATGAGGTGCAATTGGTAGAATTGGGATGTATATTCATCAATTGGAAAAATTAGAAGAAACTAAGGCTACGTTAATTTAAGAAAATCGGAGAAAATTGTTTGAAAAATAGGAAAATTTGTAAACCCTTGAATTTAGAGGAGAAATGACTTGAGAACTGTTATTATTGATTTAGGACAACCCATTGAAATTTGAAAGGAGATTTCTTGAATATTGATAGGGTGCAGGGAGTGGATACCATCCCTAGAGGTGAGTAGATGGTCCGTTGTGTTATAAATGAGCAAAATGGTTTTAAATTCTTTTATAAATGATTTTGAATGATTTTTACATGTTTTATATGAAATTATTTGTGATTGTGGGATGTCTGAAATGGAAATTTGAATTACGAATGCATCCTATGTAATTATAAATGAATCTGTGCCATTTGCATTGGATATTTGATTTGTAAATGCTTGTAACATGATTTTGGAATTTGTTTGATGAAACATAGCACATTGATTGTAATTTGAATGATTGTGAAATGATGGTGCACGAGTGTAATGACTATAGTCATTCCTTCTACGGAGCGACCCGACGGGGTGACGTGGGTGAGATTTTATTGCAAGAGAGGTATACGCGGCCTCTTCTCTGCAACGTCGGACTATCCGAATTGTACCCCGGTGAGGTACGAGCCAACGCCAAGGAAGGGGATAGTGTTTGAAATACTGAAATGGAAAATCCCTTGGCGGGCTTCCGTCTTGGTTCAGCCAACCTTAGGACGGAAGTGATTTCGATAGAACCCTTGTGATTTTCTGAAAGAATTTGATGTGGATGCATATTTTGTAAATTATCTTAATTTACTGAGAATATTTTGATATATAACGTGTTGTTTGAGATATATTTTGACTCTCTCATATTCACCCCTCATTTATCACACAATCATACAATTACACTTCACTCACTGAGTATTTATAATATTCACCCCTCTTTAACATTTTTCAGAGGAAGTTTAGGCCTGCGACAGAAATTGGAGCTTGGGAAGGTTTATCCGCCGACTTGTGTTAGGTATTATAACGATGTAAGGTTATTTTGGTTTGATCTAAAATCCATGGAAGAAAAAACTTGTATAATTCTTTTGGTATGGATTAAATTGATACTTGTTTCATATATATGAGCAAATATTGATGGAATCCTTACATAGTTTATATTGGAGCTTGTTTGAAACTTGTTTATTTTATTTTAAATTCTATTTTTGGTAAAACTTATTGTTTGAATGAGATATTTGGTTTGAAATGTTGAATTTCGATACTTTCTTTCTATTTTACGAAATTCTGTACATCTCATATCGTTTGGATTTTACTGATGCTGGCTTGTTCTCATCAGGCAAGTGTTAGTAAAATCCTACGACTATGATTTGGAATTTCTTGTATTTTAAATGCTTTATTTATGTCACGCCGCGATCCTCAGATCGAGCACGCAACAACCGCCGCATTGTCTCGGTACACGAGTATACCGGGATTCCGCAATGCTACATTCTTGAATATTTAGATCTCCGGCACACAATCCGTCAAATATAAGGAAAACATGTAACAATACACATGCAAAGGACCCCTTTGGTCCATTCCCTGTTCACACAAGTATACGTCGGCACACAATCGGGGAATGAGCTCCTGTACATGCACGCATGCGGTATAGCCATCCCAGCCAACCAGAATTCTCAATACAAATAAAACATTTAAAATACAAGAAATCCCAAATCATAGTCGTAGAATTTTATTAATACTTGCCTGAAAAAATCAAGCTAACATCAATAAAGTCCAAACGATATGAGATGTACAGAACTTTACAAATTTAAAAGAAAGTATTAAAATTCAAAATTACAGTTTAAATGTCTCAGTACAGTTAAAACATTTTCCAAAAACAGTTAAATCAAAATAGTGAAGTTTCAAATCATAATCGTCGGATTTTATCAATACTTGTTGAAAAATTCAACCAGTATCAGCAAAATCCGCACGATATGAGATGTACAAAACTCCATTTTCATGGTTCTACGAACTACAATTTCCAAAAACTCTACATTTCTAAATACCTATGCAAAATCAACGAAATATCCTTTACAAGTTCCAACGTGCAGTCTCCGAGCTAAATATTTTCTGAAAAATATAAAAGGAGGGGTGAGTATGGGTGAGTATTGGGGAATACTCAGTGAGTGGAGTGCAATGATGTAATTGTGTTCTTAGACAAGGAGTGAATGTGGGGCAGTCAATGCATATCTTATAAACATCACTTCATATACATAAAAACATTTCAATAAATCACAATTTACAAACATGCATCCACATCGATCATCTTTTCAGAAAATCCTGGGATCCCATTGAAAACACTTCCGTCTTAGGTTGGCCGAAACCCAGACGAAAGTTAGCTAAGAGTTTTTCCATTCAATGTTTCAAAACATACTCTCTTCATTGGCGTTGGCTCGTACCTCACCAGGATACAATCCAGATATAGCACGACTTCGGTAGAGGGAGGGACGTCTAATTGCCCCGCATATCCAATCCCAAACCATGCCACCCCGTCGGGTCGCTCCGTGGTGGGAATGACTATAGTCATTAACAATCCAGCGCCCTTCATTTATCAATCAATCCATTTCATAAACAATGTGTCATAATTTCCAACAAATAATCAATAATTTCATGCCAAATCAATTCATAGAGCAATATCAAATAACATATGGCACAGAAGCATTCTTAAACACAATGGATGCATTCATACTTCACAATCCAATTCAGACATCCCACAGTCACAAAACAATTTATATAAAACATATAAAAATCTGTCTAAATCATTTATGAAGCAATTTTAAAATATGTTACTCTTTCATGAATACAATGAACCATCCACTCACCTCTACGGAGGGTATTCACTCCCTATTTCCACAAGTTTTCCAAAATGACTCCTTTCAAATCTCCAAAAGGTCAACCTAGACCAATCATTACAATTTATCATCAAATAAAGTCCTATTAAAGGGTTTTCAAATTTTTCCTAATTTAATATTGCCTTAATTTGTACATCTTCAAATTCTAAACTCTCATTTCATCAACCTAAAATTATTTACATCTCCAATGGAATTTAATTCTCAAAATTTCCTAATTTGCTCAATTTTCTTCCGAATTTACATAACCATAATATTTTTCATGCATATTTTAAATCAAATTCTGAGGGAAACTATTCTAATCAACTCAACATGATTCTATCATCCTCTAGCATGCTTCTTTCGCATCAGGTAGCCTTGTTCATATTAAATTTCTAAACTTAACCATAATAATTATATATAGAATTTTAGAAAATGCATTTTATTCAAATCTAACATATACGAGACTTCTCACCCTAAATTAACTTTAAATTCATTTAGTTTATCAAAAGGATCAAAAATCCCCTCACCTAGGGTTTTCGCATTCGCAGACCTAACTTCCGTGTGCCGTCCGATTCAGTCCGGAACCTACAGTATTACTAAATCGATGCAAAGTTTAGTAATTAAGCCTAATCATCAAAAGAAATCCAAACTCTAGAACTATATGTTAGAATTTTCACCCTTACCTACGCAAGAGATGAGTGCACGCTCGGCCTAGAGCTGTCGAAGGGTCCAATGGCCGCTGGTTTAGGTCATCGACAGAGGGATATGCTCACAATGAGCACTGCGCGAGTGAGGGAGAGAATGAGAGGGCTCCGTAGCGCGCGCGAGAGAGAGATAATGGAACAGAGAGAGAAATAGAGGCAGATGATGGAGGGAGAGACCGTGAGCGGCGGAGAGAGAAAGTGACAGTGAGCGGTGGAGAGTGAGAGGGACAGAGAGATGTTCGATCGATAGAGAGAGTGTGTGAAAACCCTAATCGTCACTGCCCAGAACAGAGAGAGAGAGAGAGAAGCGACTAGGCGGTAGTTGAAGGAAGGCGCGGCCGTAGGAGGTAGAGAGAGATGGGAGAGAGGCAGAGACCGCGGCAGAGAGAGAGACGGGAGGGAGAGAATTCGAAAATTAGGGTTTGTAACCCTAATGATTTGGGGGAAAAGGGAAGCGCAGCGTTTCGGCGAAAACGCTGTGCTTCCTTTCACTCTTTTTTTTATTAAAGTAATTTATGTAAATAAATAATTAATTAAATAATTAAATATTCATAGATATATATATATATATATTTTTTATACTCACTTTTCACTAAATTTTAAATTTCATAAAAATGAGGTTTACTACGATTCGCGGATACGACATTTTAAATATACCAAAAATTTCAATTTAATACCTCAAAATCAAAAATCAATAAAATTAAAATTTTTCTATTAGATTATAAAGATATTAACAAAATTTCTAACACCGAATTTTCGGTGTTACAATACTTAACCCCCTAAAAATAAATTTCATTCTCGAAATTTTGAAATACGATTTATACATCAAAGAGCAGCGGGTGTTACTTCCGCATTGAATTCCTCAGTCTCCCAAATCTGTCCTTCCACATGGTTGTTTCTCCACAACACTTTAACCATCAGGATCTGTTTATTCCTTAATTGCTTGAGCTGTCGATCTAATATTTGTACTAGTTACACTTTGAAATTTGGATCTGGGTTCAACTCTATCGTAGGAGTTTCAATTACATGAGAGGGTTCCGGCGAATACTTCTTATGATATATTAGGATTGATATTCTTTAACTTCAGAATCAACAATCAACCTATCAAGACTCCCAAACTATGAAAATTCCTTAAATTATCTTTCAAAAGAAACCCTAAACAAGAAATGGCCATTACCAAGCCACGTCCACATCAATTGTTGATCCAAAGGTAAAGAGACACAATTTATAAGTTACCATAATGAAAGGTGCTTGAGAAAAAAGTAGTACAAAATCACGTTTATCCCTACTTTCAAGATTATTTACATAAACTCTAGGTGCAACCAAAATACAAATATTCCTACAAATAATAATAACTGAAACTTCTAAAATGGTGCATATGGTAGCCACATAGCTTTAAGACTTAGTATAAAAGGTATACAAATCCATATATCATCAAACTTGTATATGATAAAATGTAGATCAACCTCAATATGGCCTACACTAAGTGAGAAAACTTAATCCACTATCAATATTAGATTCCTTCCAAGTTTTAAATCTCAAATCCTTAGTTGGATAACTCTTTAATTAGGTACTTCTATCATGATCATTTTCAATCAACTTTAGTATCATGCAATATCACCAATATTCTAATCAAATCAAATCAAGCACATGTAACCGTATATCACCCCGTGTTTGTATTAATACCTCCAATTTATCAAAGTAATAACCACTTCTAGTGCCTCTCAAACTCTAGACATTACAATCTTCTCATCTGCATACAGTGCTTTCAATACAAACTTCCTATCCTTATTCCTGTATGACTGCTAACAAAACTTAATTTTTAGATCTTTATATGCCACAACAGCTCTTATAGTGATCTCTCAAGCAATATATCTTTAAGCACCTAAACCTATCCTTATTCTCAATTGCGGCTATGCAATTGCTTACTCGCAAATCAAGACATCTTAATACGCTGTATATATATATGTACGCATATCATCTACACTCACCACCATCATCATAATAAGAGCAATATGGAAATGTGTCTCCTCTTAAATGATAAGCAACATCTCGAATTTATTTCCTATGTTCAGTTTTATAGAAATTGTGCATCAAAGGACCTCCCTTATGCGAATCACATGGCAATACCACTTAAAATGTCAATTTGGATCTTGACATTTCACAAAATTTAATTGATACTTTACAAGTTCATTTAAGATGCCTTTCAAATTTTGAAACACACAAATCATTCTAAAACCATCAAGTGATTCAGCTATCCATATATTCCTAAATAAGAAATAGACAACTTTCTTTCCATTCTTTCATCCATTTCCAGAGATTCTATCTTCTCAGGAAAATATCACTAATTTCCCAAATTTTGTTGATTCCAAATTAAAAGAAAAGCTAAATATGTATGGTGACGCATTTAAAAATATAAGGGTTTATATAACATTTTTAGCGATGTCCAATATTTTAGTATCTTGTTTAATCATCCCTAAATCTATGATTAATTGATGTCCCATGTGTAATGAGGAAGAGCAAACTCTAAGTAGCCTAGGGTCAAATTTGGTGGTTCGGTGCTTATAACATGATAGACTGGATAATTTATTCCTTCCAATCAAATTCTCAGATAGTTTTCACAAAAAAAAAAACATGTCTACACAACTGTGGGAACTGGATAGCCAAGCATATTCTATTTACGCTCTAAAGCATGCATTATTGTTGGATGAACCTTATATATATATTTAGTAGCTACCAATATGCTTAATACACCCGCATTTAGAATCACTTTTAGGATCTATTCCAAGACTTAGAAAAAGTTGCCAATCAAATTGGGCATATATACCATGATTGCTTTCTTCTACCCTGCTAGAAACGAAGTGAAACCATGAACAACATAACCCAAGAAATGTTGCACCACTCTAATCAGCAAACTTCAGCTGAGAAAAGTATCCTCCCTTTGCTTGTTCACCTCACAATTTAAAGGAGTCCCAAAACTAATCCCAATGGATTGACCCAACAACAAAAGAAGATCCTGTATGACGTCCCTTCAACAACAATACCTAAAAATTTTCTACTCCACTAATCAGGTCCAACATCCCAACTATGAAACCATTCATAACTCTCTTAAACATCTCATTGATGGATTTCATATGAACAGCTGCCTCCACCAGATAGTAGAATCCCCTTTTTTATTATTATTATTATTATCGAGTTTTAAGAATATAATTCTACTTGGTTAGAGAAATCAAACACTATAAATAGGCTTTTGTTATCCCTAAACTTCATTTCAATCCTAATGGATATGTGAATATTGCCCGATGATTTCCAAACTCCAAGTGTTCCTGACCAACCAAGTAGAAACCAAGGGAGTTACTTTGAGCAAAGACAAGGAACCTTATTTACGTGTTTAACTATCCCTAGAATGTATCCAGAAATAAAGCACACGAATGCTCCCAACCGATACCGCAACAAGTTCTATCAGCATAAAGGGATTTATAATCCAAGAACTGCTATGATTATTGTCCAAGTTAGAGAAGTTGGAACTAAAAGCAATGACTTTGCTCCAATTAGGTTAAAGTAAAGTAGGTCCTCTACCGATAAGAAATACTTAAAACTAAGTCATACTACATAGACTTCAAGAACATATATAAGACTATCCAAACCATAAACTTTTCATCATTTAGTCTCCAAAAGCCCTCCTTAACCTCCGTAAGAAAGGTTAGACCAAACTGCCAAGATGCAAATTTTTTTCACACACAGTCCTTCAAGGATGGTACTCTTCTTCACTCTAATATTTCCAGAATTTCCTTATCAAACTTTCAGGGACTCTTGGAAGTTATGATGTACTTGAAATCCACCATCTTCGATTTCTCTCAAATAAATCATTTACTACCTTCTAAGACCTCTATCATAATATCTAGGATAAATAGAATACATATATGTCATATGTATTTGAGAGCAGCTACAAACAACGTGATACAATTATGTGCACTTTTGCTAATTTTACCTCCAACTAAATTTACAATCTCTCAAAGCAAGTTGTAGTCTTGAACCACAAAATTAGCTGGTTTCGCTAGATAATATAAAGACTAAAGAAATACAATGAGTGCTATGATAATATTACCATTAGGGCCTGCAATCAAAGGCCACAATGTGTAAGAGAGATAGAGAGGATTTCAAATCCTAGTGGCACCTAATTTGCCCTCAATAATTCGACTCATACCTTCTTTTGGTCCCTATAGGATTGATTTGAAAACTCTAAGAAATTCTCCTCATTAGGAGTAGTCTTACCTCTCATATTCTTCCAATAGAATGATATCTAAAAATCTTTTATCAAACCCCAACATCTACTCATAATTACAATCTCTCAAGCGTATTTCACCATATATCTTAATCATAAACAGTCTTATATTATCATACCTATTACACAAGAATATCAAACTTTTAACATCAAGATGTTAGTCTAAAATAATTACTACAAGGGTACTCACCATTTAGTCAAACAACCCAAGGGAGATCTTCAATCACATTAGAGAAACTATTCTTAGAGTAATGCATCACTCGGGTTGTGGAGGTGGAGTAGAAAATATTCTATTTGGATTCCTTACTCTTCATATGGAGAGCAAAGCTCTACAGGGAGGTTCTAAACTTAACAATTTAAAATAAGTACTAACCCAGATGCTTAACCCCCTAAAAAAAATATTTCTAATTTCCTAAGAAAATCATGAAAAGTTTTGTACATTCTCCAAAGACCTTTCAAAATATCTTAACCTTTTTCAAAACTAAACATTTCAAAATCTTTAGAAAAACTTTCGGGACATTCAGAAACATTTCAAAACATTTCAAAATCATCAAACTTTTAAAATCATGAACCGTGAACCTGAGCTCTGATACCATTAAAGTTGTCATGCCCCGATCCTCGAATCGAGCATGCAACAACTGTCGCGTTGTCTCAGTACACGGGCAAAATATCCCTATATACCGGGACTCCGCAAGACTACATTTCTGAATATTTAAATCTCTAGTACACAATCCATAAAAAATAAGGAAAGTATGTAACAATACACATGCAAAGGACCCCTCTGGTCCATTCCCTGTTCACACAAGTATGCGTCGGCACACAATTGGGGAAGGGGCTCCTGTACATGCACGCATGCGGTGTGGCTATCCCAGTCCACCAGAATTTTTAATACAAATAAAGCATTTAAAATACAAGAAGTCCCAAATCATAGTCGTAAGATTTTACTAATACTTGCCTGAAGAAATCAAACTAGCATCAGTAAAGTCCAAAAAGATATGAGATGTACAGAATTTCACAAATCCAAAACAAAGTATTAAAATTCAGAATTACAGTCTAAATGTCCCAGTACAGTTAAAACATTTTCTAAAAACAGTTAAATCAAAATAGTGAAGTCCCAAATTATAATCGTCGAATTTTACCAATACTTGTTGAAAAACTCAATCAATATCAGTAAAATCCGTATGGTATGAGATGTACAGAACTCCCTTTCCATGGTTCTACGAACTACAATTCTCAAAAACTCTACATTTCTAAATACCTATGCAGAATCAGTGAAATATCCTTTACAAGCTCCAACGTGCAGTCTCTGAGCTAAGTATTCTCTCAAAAATGAGAGGTGAGTATTGGGGAATACTCAGTGAGTGGAGTGCAATGGTGTGATTGTGTTCATAAACAAGGAGTGAATGTAGGGCAGTCAAAGCATATCTCATAAACATCATTTCATATACATAAAAACATTTCAATATATCACAATTTACAAACATGCATCCACATCGAACATCTTTTTAGAAAATCATGGTGTCCCATTGAATACACTTCTATCTTAGGTTGGCCAAAACCTAGACGAAAGCCCGCCAAGAGTTTTTCCATCCAATGTTTCAAAACATACCCCATTCCTTGGCGTTGGCTCGTATCTCATCTGGGTGCAATCCAAATATAGCACGATTTCGACAGAGGGAGGGACGTCTAACTTCCCCGCACATCCAACCCCAAACCACGCCACCCTGTCGGGTTGCTCCGTGGCGGGAATGACTATAGCTATTAACAATCCAGTACCCTTTGTTTTTCAATCAATCCATTTCACAAACAGTGTGTCATAATTTCCAACAAATAATCAATAATTTCATGCCAAAACAATTCATAGAGCAATATCAAATAACATATGGCACAGAAGCATTCTTAAACACAATGAATGCATTCGTACTTCACAATCCAGTTCATACAACTCACAGTCACAAAACAATTTATATAAAACATATAAAAATCTGTCAAAATCATTTATAAAACAATTTTAAAACATGTTACTCATTCATGAACACAATGAACCATCCACTCACCTCTAGCAAGGATATTCACTCCCTATTTTCATAAGTTTTCCAAAATGACTCATTTCAAGTCTCTAAAAAGTCAACCTAGACCAATCATTACAATTTATCATCAAATAAAGTCTCATTAAAGGGTTTTCAAATTTTTTCTAATTTAATATAGCTTTAATTTGTACATCTACAAATTCTAGACTCTCATTTCATATCAACCTAAGATTATTTACATCTCCAATGGAATTTAATTCTCAATATTTCCTAATTTGTCAAATTTTCTTCCGAATTTACATAACCATAATATTTTTCATGTATATTTTAAATCAAACTCTGAGGGAAACTATTCTAATCAACCCAACATGATTCTATCATCCTCTAGCATGCTTCTTTCGTATCAGGCAGCCTTGTTTACATAAAATTTCTAGACTTAACCTTAATAATCATATATAGAATTTCAGAAAATGTATTTTATTCAAATCTAACATATACGAGACTTCTCACCCTAAATTAACCCTAAATTCATTCAGTTTATCAAAATGATCAAAAATCCCCTTACCTAGGGTTTTCGCATTCACATACCTAACTTTCATGTGCCGTCCGATTCAGTCCGGAACCTACAGTATTACTAAACGATGCAAAGTTTAGTAATTAAGCCTAATCATCAAGAGAAATCCAAATCCTAGAACTATATGTTAGAATTTTCACCCTTACCTGCGCAAGAGATGAGTACACACTCGGCCTAGGGCTGTCGAAAGGTCCAATGGCCACTGGTTTAGGTCATCGGCAGAGGGATATGCTCACAATGAGCACTGTACGAGCTAGGGAGAGAATGAGAGGGCTCCGTTGCGCGCGCGAGAGAGAAAATGGAACAGAGAGAAGAACAGAGGGAGACGATGGAGGAAGAGACCGTGAGCGGCGAAGGAAGGCGGAGAGAGAAAGTGACAATGAGCGGTGGAGAGTGAGAGGGACAGAGAGATGTTCGATCAATAGAGAGAGTGTGTGAAAACCCTAATCGTCACTACCCAGAACAGAGAGAGAGAGAGAGAGAGAATCGACTAGGCGGTGGTCGGAGGAAGGCGCGGCCATGGGAGGTAGAGAGAGACGGGAGAGAGGCAGAGACCGCGGTGGAGAGAGAGAGAATCAAGCAAGAGAGAGAGACGGGAGGGAAAGAATTCAAAAATTAGGATGTGTAACCCTAATGATTTGGGGGAAAAGGGAAGCACTGCGTTTCGGCAAAAACACTGTGCTTCCTTTCACTCTTTTTTTTTTTTAAGTAATATATGTAAATAAATAAATAAATATTCATATATATTTTTTTTATACTCACTTTTCACTAAATTTTAAATTTCATAAAAATGGCGTTTACTGTGATTCGCGGATACGACATTTTAAATATACCAAAAATTTCAATTTAATACCCAAAATCAAAAATCAATAAATTAAAATTTTTCTATTATATTATAAAGATATTAACAAAATTACTAACACCGAATTTTCGGTATTACAATTTATTTTGAGAATTTTGAAATGGTTAGGACAACCATACTGCATGCTTGCATGTACAAGTATCCTCTCCCCAATTGTGTGTTGATATGTGCCTGTGTGTATAGAGACGGACCGGATGGATCATTTGCATGTGTATTGTTATATGATTTTTTCCTATTTTTGATGGATTAAGTATTGGAAAAATTGTTATACTAATTTGTAGTCTTGTGAAATCTCGATATATGAGGAGGTTCTGCCCGTATACCGAGACAACGTGACGGTTGTTGTGTGTTCAATACGAAGATCGGGGCGTGACAAAAACTCTAGTCGTGATTTTTTTTGGGTACTATATTAACAGATATCTGGAACCATATTTTGATTAATCCGATTCAGAACTTGCAATGAGCAATTTAGGGACTACGCAAATTCGGGATCTTAGTTAAAGAATATAATATCATATTCTATTATGCCAATTGACTGTTAGTCATTTTCATCATTTAAAAAAATAATAAATGACCAATAATTAACAAATGATTCCAGAGATAATTGATGAAACCGATATGACCCTATTGAGGCACCGCACTAATCAATGGTTGCTAGCAAACCTAAACATTTGTATGTATATATGTGTGTGTGTGTGTGTGTGTGTGTATTTTAAATTTTGTTTTGTATAATCTCAGGGCACCTGGGTAGCTGGAATATTTTGACGACTCAGAACGTAGTAGCAAAAAATGGTTGAGACATTTGACTAGTTCTTATGGTTTCATTCTCATTGTTGGCCTTTTATCTAACCAAACGAACATTTGAAAATTCAATAGCAAGGTGAAGACAGATGAGAAGGTGAACTACATGCAACAAACTCGGCAGGCATTTTTCTCAACCAATGATCAACGACCAATATATTACCATCCTCCATCTCTTGCTATAAAAACCTGGTACCAGACATTTGCTTCATACACACTAATCCAAATTCTTCTCTTCTACTCACATTAGCTCATCTTGTCCTTGCTCAGGGCCTTGAGTTTCAATCAGAAATGGCCAACCTCAAGTGCTTCATCCTCACTTTCTTGATTGCTTTGGCATTTTCAAGCCTTGATCAAGGCTTTGCAGCCCGTAATCTTCTACAAACTGCACCAACTGCAGTACCTGGTCTGCCTACTCTTCCGCCTTTGCCTAAACAAACCTTGCCTCCGTTGCCTGCAGTGCCAACGTTTCCCACAACACAACCATCTTTGCCTAAGCCGCCCACCACATTACCACCACTCCCTGGCTTGCCTACCATGCCCACTGTCCCAACTGTACCAACATTGCCAACGATTCCCATAACGCAACCATCATTGCCTACGCCTACCACACTACCACCACTCCCTAGCTTGCCTACCACATTTCCGTCCATCCCCACTATCCCTTCACTTCCAACTATCCCAACTACTATTCCCACTACATTTCCTTCCTTTCCTTTCCTCTCTCCTCCTCCATCAACCACTAGCCCTTGAATGCTTCCTCTGGTGTTAGCTGTTCAGCAGCAGTTCCTTTCTGTCATGATGGAAGGCCTCTCATTGTAGTCCATTTGTTTGATATTGTTTATGGTTTTCATTTGTTTCTTCATATTTAGTCATTTGTCTGGGCACTTCTATGTTCTTTACTTTTGTGGGATTTGTTGTATTTTATGGTATTGTTTTGTATCATTACAGTATATGCCATTGATTTGTTCTCATTAAGAGATTTACCTCTCTAAATTTTCCCTTTTATTAGTGTTGTGCTTTTGAGATTTATCTGCCTGCATGAGAGAGAGAGAGAGAGAGAGAGAGAGAGAGAGAGAGAGAGAGAGAGACTCTAGACAAATATCATAGTTTCAAAGACTATGTAAAAGCACACCAACAGAATATCCTCACATACACGGAGCCTAAAACGCATGAGTGATCATAGATATGAATAGAAGACAAAGATACATAGAAATTTCCGATGCTGCTTCGTGAGACATGCTAAACACCTTGGAAATCTTTACAGCACAGCGATGACAAGAATTCAAGGAGATGTGGAGTGAGTTTGATCAAGGGCTGGTATTGGAATGACTGGAATGGTTGGCAATGTTTGTTTAGTCAAGTCAGGAATTTGAGGCAGATGAGGCAATAAAGGCAATTCAGGCACATCAATCTTGGGCAGTATAGGCAGTTCCGGCTGTGCCAAAAGAGGGACATTTGGAAGAGTTGGCAGGCCAACCTTAGGAAGCTCAGGAATCTCTGGCAATGTTGTTTCCAAAAGGTGGCGTGAGCCTGACACAATTTTGGTGCAGCTCATTGTAGACAGCGTGATGATCAAAATCACCAAAAAATAGGAATATTGGTGGCCCAATGCCATATTGTTTGGAAAACTTGAAGAGGACTTGAAGTTTGTGTGTGTTGTGCCTGGCGAAAGGGTCATGTGAGCACCGGCTTTTATAGGTGAGGATATGGAGAATGGGACCCTTTGGTTCAAATAATTAATTACTTGAAAAATATAAGTGATGGTCCCGAAATAACTAACACATAACATATTAAATCGATTTAAAGAGGTATAGAACTTTTAAACTCAAGATTTTTTTTTAACTTGGCTATCATCTTAGACTTATGGATGGATAATATATTAATTTGAATCTTTACCGATAGTAGAACAAGTCGGTAAAAAGAGTTATTATTTTATTTCGCTAGTAGTTTAATTTTTTATATGCATTTTAATAGTATTCTCATTAATGTTAATGAAAGCATTTTTCTAAATTTAAATTACTCATCTTTGAAGTATACTAACTTCATCAAAATAGGATTCTTTGGTTCAAACAACTAATTGCTTCAATACTATTGCATAATAAATTATAAGAGGGTTATAAACACGCGAAATATTAAACATAAGTATGATAAGTTTTGAATTTGGGAACTGTTATTCATGTCAAATTATGATAGGTATCAAAAGCTTAAACTCCAGGTTGTATTAATTTCATTAGATTAATGAACTTTGGAGTATACTACGCTTCCTTGAAATAGAGGATTACTTTATAGATCATGAGGAAGAACTGATCAAAAACCCAAAGAAGCTAAAATTGCATGAATATTTTTTCTTTTGCCAGATTTTCTACCTTTGTGCGCCCTAATTTAGTTCCAAAATTGTATTCAAACTCATACTACCCCACTTGGCATGTTCAATGTTATCAATTGATGAATTATTTACTCTATTATTATCACCATCTGATTAGACATATGGGGTTATGTATGGGAAATTTATGTCCTTTTCTCCTTTGAACTATTGTATAATTGATTGTATGACAGATCATAATGAATTGCTATTTGGTTGTTTTGATTAAGAAAAAGTTTCTCTTCCATGTCTATCCAACTTCATCTTGCTAAGAATCATATGTTTGCATCATGGAGGGAGCAGCAGAATCAAAATTGTGGATTTAGGATCTATACATGCGATAAAGTGATAATAAAAGAAAAACGAAAATCAAGTGAAATTATGATCAAAGCTCACAGTGCTTCATCATCATCTTGAATAATTGAGAGTGCACAAAGCATGGCAATTTCCATTTTTTTCTTCCAAATTTCTCATTTGCATATAAAAAGGGAGTATAGGGCATGAGACTCAGGTCACCCACCAAGGCTAACTTCAGGATCCTAAATCTATTGAAAAAACAGTGTGGTGATAAAGTTTTGAACCTTTTCTCCTTCATAGTAGGATATGCTCAAAGGAAAATTCATGCTTTGCATGATAACCAAAGGAGATCATGTGAGTCTTGCCACAGTATTGATTTTGAAGTATCAGACATTTACATGTTAGTGAGGTCAGATGTTGGGCAGGACTTTGACACCTATATTCAATTCTGTTTGCTACTTTTAACATATATATATATATATATATATATATATATATATTTATATGCTTCATGTGCCTAAAAGTAGATAAGATGTCAAGAAAATATAACAAAGAGCAATGCTACATGGACAAATGAATTAAATTTCAATGAACCAAATTATACATAGTAGTCCAAATCAGAATATTTCAAAATGGAGTAATTTGAAATTGATCAAATTTTCTTTTCAATTTAGCACCATACATATATATATGTACACACACACACACTGACTGAGGTGGAGTAACAGGTAGGATTCATTCCATTTGGTCTTTGACTAATTTAGTCTCTCAACATTATTTTGTAGCAAAACAGCATCGGAAATAACAACACATTTACAAGTATATTGGACAGGTTTAGAAGGACTATTTCTAGGCTACAGGATGATAGCAAGAGGAAGAAGACATTTAAGAGCAGCAATAACACCTACAAATCTACCGTACACAAATTTTACTGTTTTCTCTGTCTGGTTCATAAAGCAAGGCCCCAGGTAGCAGAGGCTAAGGTTTCACTGGAAATAGTTGTTATCTTTATCAGGGTTTCCTATCAGTTATCATTGAGTCTTCTAAGGAATAAGCTAGTGTGCTTCTTTTAATTCTCTGTAACTATGATTGCTGTATGGCTTGACACTGAAAACTAGATAGAGCTAAATGTTTGGACAAAAAAATTATGGAATCAACCTTAATTTTCTCAGAATAGAGTATGAAGTACCATGCATTGGAGATAACTAAATATGACTTGGTTTCCAAGGGATAATCTGTAACACCGAAAATTCGGTGTTAGAAATGTTCTGTGAAATATGGTGAAAAATTTTAAATTTTGCATTGATTTTCGATTTTTGGGGTATAAATTTTAAATTTTTGGTATAATTAAAATGCCGAGTCGTAAATTCGTAGTGGATTCTATTTTAGGTAAATTTAAAATTTCATTATAGTAAGAATATAAAAATAAATATAAATATGTTGGTACTTAAAAAAAAAAAAAAAAAAAAGGGGGGGGGACAAAACGCAGCAAAACGCTGCGTTTTGCCCCAAATGAGGATTAGGGCTTTTAGCCCTAATCCCTCTTTCTTCCTCCCCTATTTCGTCTCTCGCTCTCTGCACTCTCTCTCTCACGCAATCTCTCCCGCGACTCCTTTTCCATGACGATCGCTCCTCCACCGCGCAGACAACCTGGACTCGCGACCACCCGCAGCCATCGCGACCCACCACGGGTCGCCGCCTCTCTTTCTGCTCGCGCTGCGCGCGCGCGGCCGCTGCTGCCGGCGCTCTGCGCGCGCTGCGCGCTGCTCCTTCGTCTTTGCTTCGGCGCTGCACGCGTGCCGCGTTGTTCCTTGCGCGACCGCACCTACCTCTGCCGCGCGCCGGCCCCGAGTGCCCCCTCCTCGCACGGGCGCCCGGCGCTCGCGCGATAGCTCTGCGCTCCAGGCGCGATAGCTTTTTTCTGCACGTTGCTGCAACCTCTGCTGCAGCATAGTAGGTGATCTTCAGAAACCCTAGGCTGTGACGATGCTTCATCCTCTACGCAGGTAAGAGCTATTCTTTTGAACAGTAGCTCTAGAGTTTGATTTCCTTCGGTAATTTGGACTAACGATGGAGTTCGCTTCAAATTGGAAGCTTTTTGCAGTTTGGACCGAAATGAATGACATAGGGAGGCTAAGTCCGTGAACTCGAATACCTTAGGTGAGGAAATTCTGCCCTTTGGATAAAGTGAATGAAATTTAGGGTGGAAAGATCTGTGTATGTTTAGAATATACGTTATATTTGATTAGAATACATTTTCTGACAATTTATATTGGATTATTAAAGTTAAGTATAGAATGTTACAGAAATTAGATTGTCTGATATGGAAAGAGAATGTTCCGGATGATAGAATCATGTTGAGTTGATTTGAATGGAAATCGGCATGAATGAAATTAATATTAAGGAATTCGGGAGAAAATGGGTAAAATTGAGGAATATTGTAAATTTAAAGTCGTTAGTGATTTGAAATGATACTAGTTTGAGGAAACGAAAGTTTTGGAACGTAATTATGCAAGTTAAAGCTATTGTACATAAAAAGGGAATTTGAAAACCTTTCAATAGAGCTTTAATTGATCTTTATTCGTCTTGATTGGTCTAGGTTGACCTTTGGAGACTCGAGAAGAGTCGTTATGAGTTGATTTCGGAAATAGAGAGTGAATACCCTCTCTAGAGGTGAGTGGACGGTTCATTGTGTTCGTAAATAAGAAACCTGTTTTAAAATTGCTTTAGAAATGATTTTTGAAAGATTTTACATGATTTATGTTAATTATTTTGTGATTGTGGGCTGTCTGACGTGGATTATGAAATATGAATGCATCCATTGTGTTTATAAATGCTTTTGTGCCATGTGATATTTGATATTGATTGATGAACTGATTTGGCATGAAATTATGGATTGTTTGTGGAAATCATGGCACATTGTTGAAAAATGGATTGATTGTGAAATGAAGGGTGCTGTAGATGGCTATAGTCATATACCTACCACGGAGCGACCCGACGGGGTGACGTGGTTTGAGGTTTAGATGTGCGGGGGAGTAGACGTCCCTCCCTCTGCAAAAGTCGTGCTATATCTGGTGCACCCCGGTGAGGCACGAGCCAACGCCAAGGAAGGGGGTTTGTTTTGAGATATTGGATAGTAAAACCCTTGGCGGATTTTCGTCTGGGTTTGGCCGCCCTGAGACGGAAGCATATTTCGATGGAACCCCAGGATTTTCTGAAAAGATGATTGAATTGGATGCATATTTGTGAAATGTGATTTATTGAAATGATTTTAAGGATATGAGATGATTTATGAGTTATGCTTTGACTGCCCCACATTCACACCTTATTTATTAGCACAAATGCACCATTGCACTCCACTCACTGAGTATACCCCTATACTCACCCCTCTCTCCCCCCATTTTTCAGAGGAGACTTAGTTGGGTGCCTACTCGACGGAGCTTGCGAAATATTTTTGCGGATCGGATAAGTATTGGCATGCAGGGTTACTTTTGGAGATTTATAGCTTGCAAAACATGGAAAGGGAAGTCTGTGCATTCCAGCCGTGCGGATTTTATTGATACTGGCTGAGTTGTCGGCAAGTATTGATAAAATCCGATGATTTTTGATTTATTTTGATTTACTTTGATTTCTCTAGTTTTGGAAAACGGTTTATATCTGTACTGGGACATTTGGACTGTAAATCTTAATTTCAATGCTTTTTCTTTGATTTTATGAAGTTTTGTACAACTCATACCGTTAGGATTTTATCGATACTGGCCTGTTTTCCTCGGGTAAGTGTTGGTAAAATCTGACGGCTATGTTTTGGGACTTCTTGTTTGTTAAATGCTTTCAGAGTGGCCAAGATGGTCACATTGCATGCGTGCATGTACAGGTTCCCGCTCCCCGTTGTGTGTTGCCGTGTAATCGTGCATGTACAGGTTCCCACTCCCCGATGTGTGCTAATGTATGATTGCATGTACAGGATCCCACACCCCGATGTGTGTCAATGTGTGTGTTTGTACATCCTTGATGAGCCGGATGGGCTCCTTGCATGTGTATTGATTTTTGAAATTTCTTGTTTTTGAAGAATTTTATGAGTTTGATGATTTATTGTGAATTTGATAGCCTTGCGGAGTCCCGGTAGATGGGGAGGTTTTACCCATGTACCGAGACGACGCGGCGGTTGTCGCGTGGTCGATCTGAGGATCGGGGCGTGACATAATCCTTAATTTTCATCATTTAGTTGTTGTCAGACAGTTGAACAAAAAGAAGCAGAAACTGGTAATTGCCAGACATATGCAGATGGTACCATGAAAGGTAATTGATGCAGACTGCATTACATATATATATATATATATATATATATTTCTTGCAAATTGATTAGACAAGACTCCAAAAGAATGCTCTCATGGATAGAGTACCAAGATCACCAGTGTATTGATCATTGTTACATAGAATAGGAGATAATATATGACACGCCAAATTAAGTTCCCCCAAAGCAAATGCAGTAGAATTTAACTACAACGTCTATGAAGCAATTCTTTAAGCAAAATAACCAAGAAGACTCAAGGAGTGGTGGGGTTAGTGAGGTCTGGCAATGTTGGCTTAGGCACGTCAGGAAGGGTCGGCAGATGAGGCAATTCAGGCACTTCAAATTTAGGCAATTCAGGAACTACAGGTTTAGGCAACTCAGGCACTTCAGGTTTAGGCAATTCAGGCACCACAGGTTTAGGTAATTCAGGTACTTTTGGCAATTCTGGAACTTCAGGTTTAGGCAACTCGGGCACTTCAGGTTTAGGCAATTCAGAAACCACAGGCAAAGCAGGCTTAGGCAATTCTGGAACAATGGGTTTAGGCAATTCAGGCACTTCAAATTTAGGCAGCGTAGGAAGGTCAGGCTTTGGCAAGGTTGGGATAACCGGAAGAGGCGGAAACTCAATCTTAGGCAGCTCAGGAATTTCTGGCAATGTCTGAAAAAGGTGGCGTGACCCTGCCACCATTGTAGTGCTGCTCAGTGTGGCTATAACAATGAGCAAAGGCGCCAGAAGATAGGATTTTCGGTGGCTGGATGCCATATTTGGCAGATTAGAAGATGTAGGGGGAGAAGAGGGCAGAAATTATTTGTCAAGATTTGTGAGCTTTGTTTGAGAAAGGATTGTGTGTGCTTGGGTTTTTATAGGTAAGGGAGGCTTTGTAAGAAGTAGAGAGATTGGTGGAATGAGTTACGACTTTTGATTTGTATTTGGTTAACAACTTATCATCTCAAGTTTATAATTCAAGGCATTTTTTTCTTCAGTTTAGATCACTTAACTTAAGAAAATGAAGGGCTACTTTGGTTTTGTAGATCAATCAATTGCCAATAAATTATCCAAAATGGATACCATGTTGTTCCATGCCACATGGTTGTGAACGCACAGTCTATTCATCTTTAGGACAGCTCATTTTGTTAACTTGTACCTTGTGCCAGCAGTTACTATCTGAAAATAGTTTCTCTTCTTTGTCCATTTTTACCTTACAGACAATCTGTTTGCAGCACTAGGCTCAACCGCCCCGGTAAACTTAGAAAGACGATATTTCAAGTGTTTATTAGTTAGGAATTCTCCAATTTGAACAAATATTTGAAAGCCCTCTTTATGCAAGATAATTGCAGGATAATTTGGTTTTGATGCATTGCAGGATAACACCCACATGCTTTTGTACCTCCCTTAAATTTTGGGGAAAATTTGTGTTTTATTTTTTGTTTTGTCAGGTTTGTGCACTGCATGGATCTTGATTGTCCAATCATATGTTGATGTCCAGTTTGGGCCTTGTTGATATTCGGCTTAGAGTCTATATTCAGGGTTCTAGACTCTCTCTTCGGATCAATAAAAAAAAAGGTTCACCCACATGCTTTTGCTGTAATTGATCCTAGTTTGGTGTGTCAGATAATTTAATTTATATGAGCATTTCACAAGTGATCCAAAGCCAAAGAAGCTGCTATTGTTCCCTCCCACCTCTCTCCTCATAAACAAAAATTAAAAAGAAAAAAGAAAATGAAAACATGTCAATTATTTTAAACAACCGGTATCCAGGTCTTCCAATCCATTTGTCCAAAGAAGCAAAACGAATAGTTAAATTTTCAATAGATGTATTTTTATCCTATATTATGTTTATGTACGTACATAAATATTGGTTTTGTCAATTCTAATTCAGTTTTTGAGTCGCAGTCACTGCTTGTTAGTCAGCAACTCCTGTTTCAACAAACTCAGATCTTTATATTGTGCAGCCTTCTCTCTCTCTCTCTCTCTCTCCCTCCCTCCCTCTCTCTCATAGTTGTTGAAGTGAGGTCACAGAGCAAGCTAGTAAATAGGAGAGAATACCATTAGAATCTTCACAGAAACTATCAACCTTTTTGCGTTGTTGGAATTTAGAATAGAAAATTAACGTTGCTGACCAATATTTATGTCATTTAACAGGTAAAGTTGGGAAGCATGCACACAGCCACTCTGTCAGAAGAGAAGGCATATGACGACATTATAAAGAGCTTGATATCAGGTTGATGTACGCAACATACAACATTTTTTTCCCCTTTGACATTAACCAAACAAAAGACAACCACAACACCCTCGTGACAGAAGTCCCAAGACCACACAGAAATATGCACAGCACAAGACGGTAAAGTTTACAAAATTCTTGTACACAGAGAAATAGAGGAAAGATTCAATGCATGAAATTCAAATTCTTTGTTGAAAGCACAAGCATATGCCTGGGAAACTAAGGCAACATACGTGAATTCTTTGAACTTCAGTAACCACCAAGAATATTTAAGGAGTGGTGGAGTGAGGGAGGTCTGGCAATGTTGGCTTAGGCAAGTCAGGGAGGTTTGGCAGATGAGGCAATTCGGGCACTTCAGGTTTAGGCAATTCAGGAACTTCAGGTTTAGGCAACTCTGGAACTTGAGGTGTGGGCAACGTTGGCAGCTCAGGCTTTAGCAAAGTCTGGATATCTGGAAGGGGCGGCAACTCAACCTTAGGAACCTCAGGAATCTCTGGCAACATCTCCAGCAGGTTGCGTAATCCTGCAACGAACTGAGTGCAGCTCATTGTGGCTGGTGTTACAAACAAAATCACCAAAAGATGGGACTTTTGGTGGCTGTACGCCATGTTTGGAAGATTACAAGGACTTGAATGAGATGAGAGAGGAAGTAAAGGTTGAATGATATGTTGAGTATATAGTTTTGAGAATTTATACGTGATGGGACGTGGTCCAAAAGTTCAAACCAAAAGACTTAATTCTCAAAAGAGCCCACGAATGATACCTACAGACTGATATCTAACGACTGTCATAATAATCTATTGAAGGGCTATAAGCCCCAGATGATCTACCGAGGGGCCTCGGTCACTTGGGCAGCCGAACGATAACTAGCTAAAAGGTAATCGCCCCGATTGGGTAAGCCAAGATCGACTCTTCAAACGATCAAATCATGAAGGTTTCTCAATCGATCGAGCGATTCTAAGGAAAGTCAAAGTTTTCTTTATCTTCAGTCTCCCACTTCACAACGGCAAATTCTGGATCTTTCAAATAAGGAAAGCACCCCTTCCGAAAATAATAGCTTTTCTGATAAATGGGGATCGTAATCAACTTGTAATATTTATCTCTGAGATTCCAGGATCAGTTCGAGAAGGAAGGTAGAGTTGGAGTCTGCAGCACGTCTCTCAGAGGTATAAGTGATTCCAAAAACTCTCAGAACAAGGTACGCTCTCTAAGCCTAACACAGGGGGCACACTGACCACAGAGAATAACCTTCCCTCAACTCTCAGTCTATTTTCTTTTAATCGAAAATCGCTCTTTACTGACTTGAGGGTCAGAGTCTCCCCGCCGGAACACCCTCTGGCGGTTCTTGCAGGTGTATCCACCCGTCGACGGCTACTGTTCGAGTCAAGAAGGAGCTGGTATCTGTGGAGTCACAACCCACCTCCAACATATTGGTGTAGTCTGTGGAAAACAGACTAGAGAAGTTTCAGTCATTTCGATAACCATGCCTACAAGCACTAGAGCGTCTTCTAAAGCCACTCCTGTTGTAGGATGGCACATCTCTATGCCTATCGAACCTACTGTTCCCCTAGTAACGAATCCTCCAATTCACAAGCCTGTGTTTTTTGCCCGACCTCGCATCCGGAATTAATTTTGTGACCTGCAAATCAAGAACAACAAGTCATGGCCTCAGGACCAGAACAGGCAGACCAGCCCCAAATGGAAAGATTGGTGTTTGGAATCCAAAGAATGAGTAAACAATTGGAAGGACTCAGTCGAGCCCTTGGACCAGATAACTACTCATCTGCTACAGAATCCGAATATAAACAACCCCCTGAATGAGAATTCTCGAAACCATCAGCGGCCTCTCAATACGACCCCTAGGTCTTAAAAAGACAGATTGAACAGTTCGTGGCTGCAAAACTAAAAAGAGCAGGCGTAAAGGATAGGGAAGATCCCCAATGCTCCCTAGGCGAATCGCCATTCGATGCAAAGATCCTGTCAGAACCAATGCCAAGAGATATCCTTCTGCCTCCCATGGAGCGGTATGATGGGACAAATGATCCCCGTGACTAGTCTACCCATTTCATAACAGTGATGGTCTCTAGAGACCTCTCGGATGCTGCGATGTGCAAACACTTCCCTACCACTCTTAAGGGTAATGCTTTAACCTAGTTTAATTCTTTTCTCCCACTTAGTATCAAAAGTTTCGCACAACTCTGACAACAATTTGAGGTCCACTTTGTAATCAGTCGAGGGACTAAACAAAAATCTACATCCCTCTTATCATTACATCAATGGAAAGAGGAACCTCTCAAAACTTCATGGAGATATTTAAGACAGAAATGTTGAAAGTCCCTGATCTGGACCATAACATCGCTTTGATCGCACTGCTAACGAGTCTGCGCTCCTCTAATATGAAGATCTCCATCACAAAGAAACGTCCAGCATCCATCCAAGAATTTTACTCCTGAGCGGAGAAATATATTGCTACGGAAGAAATAGATATCTTCGATCATCAAAAAGGCCACCATAGCAGAAAAGAACACAGCCGATCACAATGTCGACGTTCCCCGAAAAGAGGTAAACAAGGAACTCCACCTTCGCAAAGGTTCAGTGTCTACACCCCACTAAGCGAAATCCCAAGCTGGGTTTTGTATCAAATAAAGAACAAATCATATGTCAGATGTCCCCCACGTCCGGCAGAAGAAGATCCTAAAAAGGACAAATCTAAATATTGTCATTTCCATAGGGACTACAGCCACATGACCGATGAGTGTAAAAAACTCAAGGATGAACTGGAATTCTTGGTCCGCAGTGAAAAACTACAGAAGTTCATCAGTCTAGAAGGAAGAAACCTGCCTTCCCCCAACAAGCGTGACGCACCAAGGGAGAATGAGTCGCTTCATATGCCAGATCCTAGACCATCACGTGAGGAACCAGGAGAGTTGATCCTCCAAGTCCACAATGAAGATGTCTGGCATGTGCCTTATGTTCCTGTTAGCGTCTGTCCAGCGTATGACCCGGACTTCCCGACACTCTTCCTTTAATGAAAATTTTGATATTTGCTACTACTTATTAACCATGTGTGGCCTGTGATTTAAAATTTCCTTCGAAGAAAGCACTCCCCGAACGGGTGGATACGACCCTAATTCCTAAAATCTCTAATCGACCGGAGAGTCTCAGTCACCCAAATTTTCCAAACGAATGTGTCGCTAATAAGGAATGGAACTTCCCAAAAGGGCGGACACGGCCCTAATTCCTAAAATCTCTAGTCCACCGGAGGGCCTCAGTCGCCTAGATCTTCCGAACGAATGTGTCGCTAATAAGGGATGGAATTCCCCGAACGGACAGACACGGTTCTAATTCCTAAAGTCTCTAATCGATCGAAAGGTCTCAGTCGCCCAGATCTTCCAATGAATGTGTCGCTAATAAGGGATGAAACTCTCCAAACGGACAGATATGACTCTAATTCCTAAAGTCTCTAATCGACCGAAGGGATTCAATCGCCCAGATCTTCTGAACGAATGTATCGCTAATAATGGATGGAACTCCCCGAACAGGCGGACACGACCCTAATTCCTAAAGTCTTTAATCGACTGGAGAATATCAGTCGCTCAGATCCTCCGAACAAATGTATCGCTAATAATGGATGGAACTCCCCGAATTGGTGGATACGCCCCTAACTCCTAAAGTCTTTAATCGACCAGAGGGCCTCAGTCGTCCAGATCTTCCAAACGAATGTGTTGCTAATAAGGGATGAAACTCCCCAAACGGGCGGACACGACCCTAAGTCCTAAAGTCTCTAATCGACCGGAGGGTCTCAGTCACTCAAATTTTCCGAACGAATGTGTCGCTAATAAGGGATAGAACTCTCCGAACGGACGGACACGGTCCTAACTCCTAAAGTCTCTAATCGATCGGAGGGTCTCAATCGCCCAAATCTTTCGAACGAATGTGTCGCTAATAAGGGATGGAACTCCTCGAACGGGCGGACACAGTCCTAACTCCTAAAGTCTCTAATCGACCGGAGGATCTCAGTCGCCCAAATCTTCCGAACGAATGTGTCGGTAATAAAGGATGGAACTCCCCGAACGGGTGAACATGACCCTACCTCCTAAAGTCTCTAATCGGTCGGAGGGCCTCAATCGCCCGGGCCTTTCGAGAAAACTTCTCCGAATCAATCTTCTAAGAACAGGCCGAAGCAATCCTAATTCCGAGAGATTTCAATAACACACCAGAACGAGAACATCATTAGAGGAGATTCCCCCGACCTCAGTTGGCTAGCAAAATATCAGAAGTTCCTTGATAATTATTACATTTCAATAAATCATAGGGTAAAAAGTCCTCATTCTACAAAATTACAAAAGAACAAAAGGGGCACAAGAAATAATAGAAGCGGAGTTCGAATCCGCTGATCCTTCAAAAGGGGTAAAGCTTCATACCTACCAATCTCTCGAAAAATCTTTTCAGCGCATTTCAGGTGCTCATGCAACTTATGTTGAGAAAGTTGGAGGACGACAGCATCTTTGGCAATAGAAGTCTTGAGGTCAGCTATCTCTTATTCAGCCCTTCGAAAGGACTCTTCCCGTAAACGGGCTAACGTTTCAGCGGCTGTTAGCCATGCTTTCCGAGTGCATGCCTCCATTTCCATCCTTACAATGAGCTTGAACCGAAGTGAGGTCTTCCTGAAGGCGCTTGATCTGTCTGTCTTTGACCTCTCCAATGGCCTTCTCTTGGTTCTTCAAAGCGTCCTTCAGCGCCAACACTTGGTCACTCATGCAAGAAAATTGCTCATCCCGCTCTGCCATCAACTTTCTCTAAAACTCAGCCAGGACAGAGGTCTGAAAAAAAGACACAATGGTCAGAATCACGAGACAATAAATATCAGACTTCAACTCGCACAAAGAAAATACTTACTATAAGGCAAAGAGATTGGAAAACCTTGTCTGTACATTCGAGAGGCTTCTTTCGGAGGGCGGACTTCGAAGGAAGCTGGAAACGCTCAGCCAATTGTAACCGTTCCTGCGGATCAACAAGATTGAAATTGTGACCCCCCATGTGATCCTTCTTCGGAATTTCGTCCTTCTCCAATCAAAATAGGTGGAGGAATGCAATAGTCGTCTGGTATATCGATCAAAAGACACTGAAGCCCCCTAGGGGACTGTCCCGAAGTTTCTTCCGTAATGGAAGCAGAAGGTTGCGTCACTGGAGACTCTTTTGACCTTTGCGGATCTTGAACCGGAACGTTCTCAATCATTTCGAAAAATCCCTCATCGGAACCGCCTCCTTCTCCAACCCCAGTAGTCGCACCGAAGGCCTCGACGACTAGATGACCCCCTCCTATTTTAGAATGCTTGTGGGACAGCACATGCTTTCCAGATTCGGCTTGTTCTTCTTCCCCAGCAGGTGGACTGGGCACCCTAGTCTTAAACTTTTTCCGCCGGAACTCAGGAGAAGCATCAACTGCTTTCCTCTTTGCATGAGACCTTATTTCCCGCTCAGTAGATATTTCATCAAGAAGACGGGCATAAATATCCAGCACAGTGTTGACCAAGTTTTTTCCATGTTGTTCCAACAAAAGGGGCTTGGTGATTTGGCTTGACTCATCCATGAGAAGATCGGATAATATCAACATGTCGTCTCTCACCAAACTATTCACCCGCAAACTCCTACAACTAGCCTTGTAATATCGAAAATCCAGTGTTAGAAATTTGTGTTAAATATTTTTGTAATATAAAGGAAAATTTTTAAATTTTATTGATTTCTGATTTTTGAGTATTAAATTAAAATTTTTGATATATTTAAAATATCCGTGTTCCAATTCAAAGTATATCATATTTTGATGAAAATTTAGAAACTTGAAAATAAAGTGTATAAAAGAAAAAAAGAAGAGGAGATTGGCGTGAGGGGGGGTCAATTCGCAAAGAAGGGAGACCAATTTGGGCACATGGTGGAAAGGTGAAATGACCAAAATACCCTTAGGACATAAACTAAAACTTAACAAAAGAGAGGGGTAAAATGGTAATTTTATCCCCTAAATTGATGCCAACGATCAGGAGCCTCTTTTTCCTTCATTTTTTTTTCTTTTCTTCTGTGACTGCATCTTCGTCTCTCTCGGCTCACTCCCCCACTCTCTGCACTCGATTTTTTTTTTCTTTTTCTTCATCAAATTAATTTCTCTTTACCTAGATTCATTTAATAGACTTCCAAAACTACAACTAAACTCAAGAAATGAAAGATTAAATGGATGAAATCTAGGGTTTTCATTAAAGAAAAAGTTAGGGTTTTTAAAACCCAATCCCAAAATTCAATTCGATGACGAAATCAAGGTGTTTTTCACTCCCTAACCTTGAGTCTAGTTTTATTTTTGCTACATTACAAATTATTGTTGAAATTTTAGGGATTTCTCAGTGAACTAAAGGCCCTAGGTTCTGTGAATAGTGAATTTGGGGGAAATGAAAATGAAAATTTTATCTACGTATAAATGAGGTACAATTAATGAAACTAAAATGTATATTCATGAATCGGAAAAATTAGGGTTATGTTAATTTAGCAAAATTTAGGAGAAAATAAAATGAACATGTTATTTATCTATAAATGTAATGCAATTGATAGCATTAGAGTGTACATTCATGAAATTTTGAAGAATTAGGGTTTGTACAAAATTATGAAAAATTGATAAACTCTAAAAATAATTGGAAATTGATGATAAAATTGTGATTGTGGATTTTAAAAAAATCAATTAAGGATCGGAGTAAGATTTTATTGGACTGAATTGTGGAAATAGAGAGTGAATACCCTTCTATAAGTGAGTTGATGGTTATGTGCATATTAATGAATAAACTGTTTTTAGTTATGATTTACAATTGAGTTCTGAAATGAATTTGCAAATGGATTTGAAATTATTTTGTGAATGTGGTATGCCTAAAATGAAATTTATGAAATGACAATGACTCTTGAACATGATTATTGAATTATTTGTACCATGTTACTTTGGGATACTTATATGAATTGTGAAATATTGCTCTACCTATTATTTTAGCATGCATTGATTAATAAATTGAGTTTGGTAATATGGTGCTGGAAAAAATGACTATAGTCTAAGTCTTGTCACGATCGGACCGTTGGGGCAGCGTGGCTAAGGCTATTTTATTTAGCTTGGTGGTAGGTAAGTTGGAGAGCCTCCTCAGGCTGCCGGATAACGTGATAGCACCCCACGGAGTTTCGGGCCAACGCCAAGGTAGAAGGGATTTTATGAAAATTATGAAAAACCCCTTAGCGGATCCTACCACTGACCATTGGTAGGAGATTGTTTTCGGTACACCCCAAAATTTGTGAAAATGAATATTTAAGTCATTGATACGATTGTTTATATGCAAATGATTTTATTTATTACATTGAATAACAATTGATACATGTATTTGGCATTACCACCCTCACTCCTCATTTATATGTTATATGTCACTGCACTCCATTCACTGGATATTTTAAAATACTTACCCCTCCCTTAAATCCTTTTCAGAGGAAGTGTAGACTGCGGCTGATATTGACTGATTCAGAGATATTTTGGTGATCCATAATAGGTATCGGTAGTGGATTTTACTCTTTTGAAACTTGACGTAGGTTCATCCGTGAAAGTAAAGCTATTGTACTATTCTTTTAAATTTTGGATTTAATTGAAATTTGTCATAATTTTTTTGTGACAAGTATTAGTGGAATCCAAACTTGGTTTATGTGGAAAGTGCTTAATTTTGTTCAAAACTTATTTTTGCAAAATTTATTGTTCTAATTTGGGATATTTGGACTTTTATTGGCATTATTGAGATATTTTGATATTGTAAATTTTGTGGAACTCTGGAATGGCTGGGATGGTCAAATTTGCATGCATGCATGTATAGGATCCTCTCCCTCGATTGTGTGCCGATGCATGCTTGTGTGTACAGGGATGGACCGGATGGATCTTTTGCATGCAAATTGTTATATGATTTTTTTATTTTGATGAGTTGTTTTAGAAGATTTATTGAAATATTGGAATGTCTTGCGCTATCCCGGTATATGAGGAGGTTATGTCGTATGCTGAGATAATGCGGTGGTTGTTACGTGCTCGAAGGGAGAGTCGGGGCGTGACAAGCCTCACAATAACGGGGCACAGCACGCAAAAAACAAGAGTGACGAAGAAGAGGTGTGACTTTCTCATTCAAAAAGGGCACCTGGTTAACATCCGGAAATGCAGGAAGAAGATCCCTGTTCAAAAATCTGATGAAGAAAAACTTCTGCATCCAGTGTTTATCCTGAAACTCACTATAGAAAAATTTTTAATAAGATTCCCAGCGAGTCTGAAGTTTATACCAACCGTGAGTGAATCCTTTGGAGCTACATTGCCCCAAGGAAAACAGAGCCCCTAAAATCTCCATGTCGAAACTAATACGAAAAAATTCTAACAAGAAAATTAGGGGAATCACAAATCGCCAAACACTTGGGATGAGCAGTGAAGGGTGAATGTTCCAATACCTCAAGATCTCTGTCAGTGGGCCCATATATGGAATTTTCAAACCATATTTCATGCACTGTTTATACAATGGGATACAACCCTTGGGGGCAAGACTTACTCTATCCTCCTCGCTAGACAACACAAATTCGAAGTCGCTTCCGAACGACATTTCCTTCTAGACTTCTATCAGATCCTCTTCGGTCATAATGCTCTATATGTTGTCTATGCTACGTAATAAGGAGACATCTGCAAATATTTTTTACTGAAAGAGAAAGCTTTTTGAAGAAAATTGGAAAAGTGATATTTTATGAGAAATGAAAACTCTTACAAGACGTATAGAAGATTATTCGTGGAAATCGAAGTGGCAAATGTCAAATTAAAAAGGGACATTCATTTTTTGAGAATTGTCACTTATGGCGCTTTTTCTCCCAATAAAACTATGAGTCGGGGGCAAATATTGGGACGTGGCCCAAAAGTCCAAACAAAAAGAGTCAATTCTCAAAAGAGCCCACGAAGGGCAGCTACGTACTGATATCTAACGACCATCATGACAATCTACCGAAGGATCATAGCCGCCCAGATGATCTACCGAGAGGTCTCAGTCGCCCGAGCAGCCGAACGATAACTAGCCAAAATATAATCGCCCCAATCGGACAAGCCAATATCGACTTTTCAAACGATCAAATCATGAAAGTCCCTCAATTGATCGAGCGATTCTAAGGAAAGTCAGAGTTTTCTTTATCTTCAATCTCTCACTTCATAACGACAAATCCCGGATTTTTCAAATAAGGAAAATACTCCTTCTGAAAATGGTAGCTCTTTCGATAAATGGAGATCGTAATTAACTCATAATATTTATCTCCGAAATTCTCGGATCAGTTCAAGAAGGAAGGTATGGTTGGAGTCCCCAGCGAGGCACGTCTCTCAAATGTATAAGTGATCCCAAAAACTTTCAGAATAAGGTACGTTCTCTAAGGCTAACACATGGGGCACACTAACCATAGGAAATAACATTCCTTCAATTCTCAATCTGTTTTCTTTCAACCAAAAACCGCTCTTTACTGACTTGAGCGTCAAAGTCTCCCCGTCGAAACACCCTCCGGCGGTTCTTGTAGGTGTATTTACCCATCGAAGGCTACTGTTTAAGTCAAGAAGAAATTGATATCTGTGGAGTCATAATCCACCTCCAACAATATGAATGAATTGAGGGCAATGGAGAGATTTTGAAGGTTGGTAGGTGAGAAGGGTTGTGACCTTGTTTTGTAATTAGTTCAAACTGCTTACCTGCATTCCTTTCACAGTCAAATACAGGCGTGGGTTGTGACCTTTGTCAACATACCCAAAAAAACGCAAGACAGCTATGTGGAAGTGGGAGATAAGCACTTCTAAACATCAATGCATGACGGTTTGTTTGAGTACTGAGTTATGAATTGTTAAGGGATTTACCAAGATCAAGTCAAAGTAATTTAATCTTCATGAGAATTTCAAATATCGATGAAAATATCAGCAATAGAGCTTGTCTGAATTGATCTGAAAGCAAAGATGCTGCAAAGTGCCCCCTCCGTCTTACCAAACCTGCCAAAAAAGAAAGAATCCCATCGGGGGTGATGTACTTGGCCTCAGGTGAGTATGTGGAAGATACGACTCTCTCTCATCAGACCCTTCCATTACATCCAAAAAATTATGACAGAGCCTGACTTAATTGCGTCAATTTCATGAACCAACCAAGGCCTAGTGGCCATGCATTCTAATAAATCACAGGCCACGTTGCTCCATTTCGGCGTCTGTTCGTACAATAGATTCCAAAAGTTGTCAGGCTAATGCACTAAAACTTCTCTTGTTCAGAGGTTCACTCTACTTGGGCCATCTAAACTTGCATAATTATGGTTGTGCGCCTTTCCAACATTTTTTTTCTTGGAAACCTTATAAGATTGACAGTGTCATGAGAGAGCATCCGGATGCATATTGTTAGTTTATCTTCACCAAGAAATAATCCTGTATTCTGTCCTTAATCCAATTCCAGTCCCAATATTTCTATTTTGAAAAAAGAGTGCATGAGAGTGGGCCCGCGGGGGGGGAGAGAGAGAGAGAGAGATAGGCTCAAACAGTCTGTTTTGGTTTTGTAGATCGTCTAATTGCCAAGAACTTATCGAAAATGGAAACCAAGTTGTTCCATGCTATAGGGTTGCACATGCACAGTATTCATCTTTAGGACTGCTCATTTTGTTAACTTGTACCTTGTGCCAGCAGTTACTATCTGAAAATAGTTTCTCTTCTTTGTCCATTTTTTACTTACTTTACAAACTGTAATACCAAAAATTTGATGTCGAATGTTTTGTAAACATTTCTATAATAAAATAGAAAATTTTAAAATTTTATTAATTTTCGATTTTGGGGTCTTAATTTTAAATTTTTGGTATATTTTAAATCATCGTGTCCTCAAATAGTAATAAACCTCATTTTATGAAAAATTTAAATTTTAGGAAAAAAAAAGAAGGGGGTGAATTTGTATATATATATATATATAATTGTGTAATTATTTAAATATATATATATTAAAACAAAAAAAATAAAGAGGAGATGCTGCGTTTCGGAGTGAAACGCAGCACCCCCGTTTTCCCCAAATCGATTAGGGCTAATAGCCCTAATCGAATCTCTCATTCACTCTCTACCCTCTCTCCCTCGTCTCTCTCGCGATCTCTCGCCATCACTCTCCCTCCACCGTGCGCAACCAAACCTGCCACCACCGCCATCACCGCGAACCACCGTGGGTCGCCATCTCTCGGTCTCATGCCATATCTCTCTGTCGATCTCTCCCTCACAGTCTCTCTCTCGGCCTCTCTCTCTACCATAGTCTCTCTCGATCTCTCTCTCTATCCGGATCTCTCCATCTCTTGCTCTCTCTCATATCCTCTCAGTCCCTCTCTTCTGCGCGCGAAAGGACCCTTAGTCTCCCTCTCCCGCACGCGAAGAGCCTTCGTTCTCCTCCCTGCTCGCGCGGTCTCCTGTGAGCAGCTTCTGCCACCTTGCGGAAGCCCCAATTGAAAACCCTAACTGCGATTATGATTCGCTCTGCATAGGTAAGGATGGGTCCTAACCCTAGCTTTATAGTTTCAAAGTTCCTTAGTAATAAGTCTGGTTTACTGAACTAAATTTCGAATTTGGAAGCCTTGCAAGTCTGAGAATGGACTGAGAAAGCACCTGAGCAAAGATTGCAAACTACGAAAAACCCTAGGTGAGGGATTTTCAATCCCTTCAATAATTCGAATTATTTTTGTTGAATTAAGGTAGAAATTACATCTATATATATTCTGAAATGTGTTAGACTCAAAAGAAATGTATTTCCCTAAGTGTTTATATGAAATTATTGAGGTTAGGTATTAGATTTTGATATAAATTGGATTGTGAAGTATGATAGAATGTCTTACATAGTATTAGAGTTTTGTTTAATTGATTTGCGTAGTTTTCCTTGAGATTTGAATTGAAATTGGCATGAATTAAATTAAGATTATGTAATTCGGGAGAATATTAGTAAAATTGAGGAATATTGTAAATTTAAAGTCGTCGGTGATTTGAAATGATACTAGATTGATGAAACGAAAGTTTAGGAATGTAATTGTGCAAGTTAAGGCTATTGTAAATAAAGGGGAAATTGAAAACTCTTTAATAGAGCTTTAATTGATAATTATTCATGTTGATTGGTTTAGGTTGACCTTTGGAGACTCAAAATGAGTCATTTTGGGTTAATTATGGGAATAGGGAGTGGATACCCTCCCTAGAGGTGAGTGGATAGTTCATTGTATTCATGAATGAGTAATATGTTTTAAAATTGGTTTGAAAATGATTTTGAAAGATTTTTACATGTTTTATATAAATTGTTTTGTAATTGTGGGCCATCGTCTGCATTGTGAAATACGAATGCATCCATTGTGTTTATAAATGCTTTTGTGCCATGTGCTATTTGATATTACTCTATGAACTGCTTTGGCATGAAATTATAGATTAATTGTTGGAAATCATGGCACATTGTTGAGAAATGGATTGATTGAGAAATGAAGGGTGCCGTAGATGACTATAGTCATATTCCCACCACGAAGCGACCCGACGGGATGGCGTGGTTTGGGGTTTGGATGTGCGGGGGAGTTAGACGTCCCTCCCTCTGCCGAAGTCGTGCTATATCTAGTTCACCCCGGTGAGATACGACCCAACGCCAAGGAAGGGGGTTTGTTTTGAGACATTGGATAAAAAAACCCTTGACGGGCTTTCGTTTGGGTTTGGCCACCCTAAGATGAAAGTGGATTTCGATGGGACCCCAGGATTTTCTGAAAGGATAATTGACATGGATGCATATTTGTGAAATGTGATTTATTGAAATGATTTTATGTATATGAAATGATTTACGAGATATGCTTTGACTGCCCCACATTCACCCCTTGTTTATGAACACAATTGCACCATTGCACTCCACTCACTGAGTATTCCCCAATACTCACTCCCCTCTCTCCACCTTTTTCAGAGGAGACTTAGTTGGGAGACTACTCGACGGAGTTTGCGCAGTATTTTTACGGATTGTATGGGTATTTGGCACATGCAGGGTTACTTTTGGAGATTTATAGCTCTCAAACCATGGAAAGGGAAATCTGTACATCCCATGTCGTGCGGATTTTATTGATACTGGCCGAGTTGTTGGCAAGTATTGTTAAGATCCGATGATTTTTGATTTGTTCTTTATTATTTTGATTACTCTATTTTTGGAAAACTGTTTATATCTGTACTGAGACATTTGGACTGTAAATCTTAATTTCGTTGTTTTTTCTTTGATTTTGTGAAGTTTTGTACAACTCATACCGTTAGGATTTTATCGATACTGGCTTGTTTTTCTCGAGTAAGTGTTGGTAAAATCCGACGGCTATGTTTTGGGACTTCTTGTTTGTTAAATGCTTTTTGAGTGGCCAGGATGGTCACATCGCATGCGTGCATGTACAGGTTCCCACTCCCCATTGTGTGCTGCTGTGTACTCGTGCATATACAGGTTCCCACTCCCCGATGTGTGCTAATGTATGATTGCATGTACAGGATCTCACTCCCCGATGTGTGTTAATGTGTGTGTTTGTACGTCCAGAAATGAACCGGATGGGCTCCTTGCATGTGTATTGATTTTGTGATTTCTTGTTTTTGAAGAGTCTTATGCTTTTATGATTTATTGTGAATTTGATAACCTTGCGGAGTCCCGATAGATGGGGAGGTTTTGTCCATGTACCGAGATGACGCGGCGGTTGTCGCATGGTCGATCCGAGGATCGGGGCGTGACAGCTTTATTGGTATCAAAGTACATGTTTATGATTTTAAAAGTTTGATGATTTTGAAATGTTTCCAAATGTCCCAAAAGTTTTCTAAAGATTTTAAAATGTTTGGTTCATTTTGAAAACGGTTTACATCTTTTAAAAAGGTATTCGAAGAATGTACAGAACTTTTCATGATTTTTCTAGAAAGTTAGGAATGCTCATTTTTAGGGGGTTAAACTCTTGGATTAGTTCTCATTTCATTTTGCTAAGAATAGACCCTCTTTGTAGAATCATGCATTTTTGATATATTTGATAAGGAGAGTTGGATATTGACTGGTTTTGCTCCAATGAGGTTGGGTAGCAAGTTTTCCCGCATGTGAATCGAATACCCTGACCCACAGATCATGTTGGTAGTTAAATTATGGTGGGCTTATTCAAGATTTTATACTTTTTCATTGATATATTGATCTTTCACTAGATCTAAGCCAATGGTGAGTTTTAGATTTTAATATTTCCCAGAACTTACAAAAATAGATTAAGTGTTTGCGTATATCCAAATTGTCAGTGGTTGTAGATAGCAAAAACTTATGAATCCAATTAGGACCTTTGCTTAGTTAACAGATTGCAGTTATAGGATTCTTGTATATGGTATACTCATGGATTGACAAATCCCCTTGGTATTAAATAAAGAACACCAAATTATTTTCTGGTCGTCAATGATATTTTCTTACTAAAGAGGCTTTAACTTTACAAATTGTTGAAGAAAATTTTGGGTACAGTAGGAAGAGATTACAAGTTTGATAGCCAGGTCTATTTTGCCTTTGAAGAGAGCAAGCTACATATATTTTAGAATTTAAGCATTTCGAGGAATTCTTATATGCAAAGTTTGAATTGATGTTGAGTATAAATAAAAAGGAAATGATGTTGATAATAAAGGAGTCAGAGATACTTAGTATATACATATATATATATATAATTGTGATTGAAGATATTCCTTGGATTGTTTTGGTTGAATGGTGAGTACCCTTATAGTAATTATTTTGGACTAACATTTTGATGTTAAAAGTTTGATATTCTTGATTAATAGGCATGACAACAGGGAATTGCTCATGATTAAATATAAGGTAAAATATTCTTGAGATGTTGTATTTGTGAATAGTTGTTGGGGTTTGATAAATATTTTTGTGGTTTATTTTACTTGATATAATAAGTAATTTTGAGTGGATGAACTATTGAGAATCATTAGTCTGGGAATAGGAGTTTTATAGTAATTTATTTAAGACGTAATTAACATTTAGATTTCTTAAAATGGGCATATAAGAACGTAACTCATGATGAACATGCCTTAAGTCATAATATGGGTTTTAGGTGGATTTAAATTGTTATGGTTATCTCTTTTGTTACAAATGGTTGACTCATTTTAGATGGATTTGAGTTGTTTGTTGCTTATGATGATGGACATGATGTGGGCGAAATGTTTGTTTATGATTTTGATAGAAGGGGAATTGCTAGTAAAGGATTAGTGTGCTCAATTTGTCGGTTAAACAATGAGCAATATGATAATAGCAATGTGACTTTAAGTATGTAACAATGATTAATGGAATCTTGCAAATATGTTTAGTGGTATTAATATCTTGATGATGTTAAAGTTCAACTATTATTGAACAAATTCGATTTACAACTTGAAGAAGGCTGATAGTTGTTTTTAGTATTTGGGATTCTATCATTATTGAAATTCCTATTAATTTTGTTAATGATTAATATTTGGGCCTAGCAATCTATAAGTAGAGTTTTGTAAAGGGTTAGTCTAAAGAGAGAAGAAAGAAGGAAGAAAATGCTTAAAAGATAGGTTACAGAATGTAAGCTATTTCATGTTGAGGTTGTTGCATACTTTATCCATATTTAGTATTTTTAAAGAAACCAGCCTTGTTGATATAATTATAAATTGTGATCATCATCCAAAGTATGTCCTTTATACTATTGAACTATTGCTGCTACATGCAAAGGCTAGTGCAGCAAGCAATTCGCTACCATAAGTACATATAAGCACAAACATTTAGTTCTTACTATAGTGTGAATGTCCAAAGTCAAATTAATGTCCTTAAGTCCAGAGGCATTAAAATTCTGGGATAATAGTTACAGCTTTAATAAGACAATTAGTGCTGGTAGGTCTGAGGACTTCCAACTGGCATCATTCCGTTTCAGTAATTCCCAAAGATGGTAATCATAGCTTTAATAAGACAATTTTGATCATTTTATTGAGTGAATGTAATAGAATTAATGCCTATAAGTTTAGAGCCATTAAAATTCAATATATGCACCATATTGTGACTGGTGTTAAATTTATCAAAGGTTGTCTTTTCCCATGGTTATATTACTTATCTTTCTATTGCTTTTTATAGATTCCAAACTAAGATGACACATTTGATTACAATCCTTAATATCCTTACTGCAAGCAGTTTTTGGCCATATGCAAATGCTCTTATCCAATCTATAAGTGATCCATTAGAACTCAGATGAGTGGGACAAATACTTAAAAAGAGCTGCTATAAGTACTGGGTGACACCAAAATCTTTAACCATACGATGAATGGTCTCAGTAAGCATTGAATGTTTCTTTCAAATAACTGTCATTTTATGCTTTCGATAAATATGGGGGAAAGCTTTTTATTTCGATGGTTATTTAGAAAAGCAATATTCGTAATGGACATTGCCTTCTTTGGATGAGCAGCATCATAGGTGATCTTGATAACAAGAAACTTTGTTGTCTAGTTTGAAAATTTGAGGATATGGAAACTAGTGGCAGCTTCCTCAATGTTTGATGCAGTCACCTTGGAGAAACTAATATAACGAGTCTTTACGGGATTTATATATTGTAGTGAGATTGCTCTGGTGTTTCAGTCAACTGCAGTGATTTAGAGTTCCTTAGATAACCATTTTAAGCAAAGTCTCTTAATTTTGGGTAGATTTATCCTTCAAAAGGAAGTATGATATTATATGGACCATTCTAGCTTTTATAACATCGAAATAGTGAATCTTGTAAGCATCTAGGCAGAAATGTTTATGCATGGTTACTTGAGCACCGTTTAGGAGTAAGAACGTCTGTAAACGAAATTTTGAGGTATATTGAATTGGTTGAGTTCAATGATAGTATTTTCAGATATTTGTGGTATGTGTATTAAAGACTTCAATTTTGATCTTCTACAATGCTTTGTAGCAGATACAAGGTGGAGGCACGTTCCAATTATTGTTGAGGAATGTGTTAATCAAGAAAGTATTGCTCCTTTTATATCCAAGGTTTCAAGGTTTTAGAACAAACAAGGTGATTCAGAGACTATTGATTTTTGTGCTTTAATTGCTGCAATTTGAAAAAGAAAATTAAAAGAATCTCAATCTCAAGAAATATCACCTACCAAATGCTCATATTGTAATAAGACAAGTTTTTCTATCAATACTTTGGGAGATACTATAGAGTATGATAATGTATTTGTAATTTGAAATTGGTGGATTGGAGACTTTGTTATCAATATGGTGGTGAAGTGTAGGTGATAAGCGTGCATACATATATACAATGTATTAAAATATCATGATTTGCGAGTAAGCAATTACATAGCTGTAAATGAGAATAAGAATATGTTTAGGTGCTTAAAGATATATTGCTTCGGGGCTTGAACAAATCAAAATGAGATATCTAGGAAAATTCAAAAAGGCAACCAAGCACTTGTACATTTGAGACGAGAGTAATTTCCTAAGAGACTTATCACAAACTAAATTTTAGGAAATTTGGGAAACCGAAGAAACTAAAGCAAAAACAATACCCCTATTTGTTTGATGTATAAACTTTACTTTTATAAATTTCGAGAACGAAATTTGTTTTTGGGGGTTAAGAGTTGTAATACCGAAAACTTGATGTCGAATGTTTTGTAAACATTTATATAATAAAATAGAAAATTTTGAAATTTTATTGATTTTTAATTTTGGGGTCTTAATTTTAAATTTTTGGTATATTTTAGATCACCGTGTCCTCGAATAGTAATAAACCTCATTTTATGAAAAATTTAAATTTTAGAAAAAAAAAAGAAGGGGTGAATTTGTATATATATATAATTGTGTAATTATTTAAATATATATATTAAAACAAAAAAAAAGAGGAGATGCTGCATTCCGGAGTGAAACGCAGCACCACCGTTTTCCCCAAATCGATTAGGGCTAATAGCCCTAATCGAATCTCTCATTCACTCTCTGCCCTCTCTCCGTCGTCTCTCTCGCGATCTCTCGCCATCACTCTCCCTCCACCGTGCACAACCAAACCCGCCACCACCGCAACCACCGTAACCACCACGACCACCGCGAACCACCGCGAACCACCGCGGGTCGCCATCTCTCGGTCTCACGCCATATCTCTCTGTCGATCTCTCCCTCACAGTCTCTCTCTCGGCCTCTCTCTCTACCACAGTCTCTCTCGATCCCTCTCTCTATCCGGATCTCTCCATCTCTTGCTTCCTCTCATATCCTCTCAGTCCCTCTCTTCTGCGCGCGAAAGAACCCTTAGTCTCCCTCTTCCGCACGCGAAGAGCCTTTGTTCTCCTCCCTGCTCGCGCGGTCTCCTGTGAGCAGCTTCTGCCACCTTGCGGAAGCCCCAATTGAAAACCCTAGCTGCGATTATGATTCGCTCTGCATAGGTAAGGATGGGTCCTAACCCTAGCTTTAAGGTTTCAAAGTTCCTTAGTAATAAGTCTGGTTTACTAAACTAAATTTCGAATTTGGAAGCCTTGCAGGTCTGAGATTGGACTGAGAAAGCACCTGAGCAAGGATTGCGAACTATGAAAAACCCTAGGTGAGGAATTTTCAATCCCTTCAATAATTTGAATTATTTTTGTTGAATTAAGGTAGAAATTACATCTATATATATTCTGAAATGTGTTAGACTCGAAAGAAATGTATTTCCCTAAGTGTTTGTATGAAATTATTGAGGTTAGATCTTAGATTTTGATATAAATTGGACTGTGAAGTATGATAGAATATCTTAGATAATATTAGAGTTTTGTTTAATTGATTTGCGTAGTTTTCCTTGAGATTTGAATTGAAATTGGCGTGAATTAAATTAAGATTATGTAATTCGGGAGAATATTGATAAAATTGAGGAATATTGTAAATTTAAAGTCGTCGGCGATTTGAAATGATACTAGATTGATGAAACGAAAGTTTAGGAATGTAATTGTGCAAGTTAAGGCTATTGTAAATAAAGGAGAAATTGAAAACCCTTTAATAGAGCTTCAATTGATAATTATTCGTTTTGATTAGATTAGGTTGACCTTTGGAGACTCGAAAGGAGTCATTTTGGGTTAATTGTGGAAATAGGGAGTGGATACCCTCCCTAGAGGTGAGTGGATGGTTCATTGTGTTCATGAATGAGTAATATGTTTTAAAATTGGTTTGAAAATGATTTTGAAAGATTTTTACATGTTTTATATAAATTGTTTTGTAATTGTGGGCTGTCTGAACTGCATTGTGAAATACGAATGCATCCATTGTGTTTATAAATGCTTTTGTGCCATGTGCTATTTGATATTACTCTATGAACTGCTTTGGCATGAAATTATAGATTAATTGTTGGAAATCATGGCACATTGTTGAGAAATGGATTGATTGAGAAATGAAGGGTGCCGTAGATGACTATAGTCATATTCCCACCACGGAGCGACCCGACGGGGTGGCGTGGTTTGGGTTTGGATGTGCGGGGAAGTTAGACGTCCTTCCCTCTGCCGAAATCGTGCTATATCTAGTGCACCTCGGTGAGGTACGAGCCAACGCCAAGGAATGAGGTTTGTTTTGAGACATTGGATAGAAAAACCATTTGCGGACTTTCGTCTGGGTTTGGTCGCCCTAAGACGGAAGCGTTTTTCGATTGAACCCCAGGATTTTCTGAAAGGATAATTGAAATGGATGCATATTTGTGAAATGTGATTTATTGAAATGATTTTATGTATATGAAATGATTTACGAGATATGCTTTGACTGCCCACATTCACCCCTTGTTTATGAACACAATTGCACCATTGCACTCCACTAACTGAGTATTCCCCAATACTCACCCCCTCTCTCCACCTGTTTCAGAGAAGACTTAGTTAGGAGACTACTCGACGGATCTTGTGCAGTATTTTTGTGGATTGTATAGGTATTTGGCACATGCAGGGTTACTTTTGGAGATTTATAGCTCTCAAACCATGGAAAGGGAAGTCTGTACATCCCATTTCGTGCGGATTTTATTGATACTGGCCGAATTGTTGACAAGTATTGATAAAATCCGACGATTTTTGATTTGTTATTTATTATTTTGATTACTCTATTTTTGAAAAACTGTTTATATCTGTACTCGGACATTTGGACTGTAAATCTTAATTTCGTTGCTTTTTCTTTGATTTTGTGAAGTTCTGTACAACTCATACCGTTAGGATTTTACCGATACTGGCTTGTTTTCCTCGGGTAAGTGTTGGTAAAATCCGACGGCTATGTTTTGGGATTTCTTGTTTGTTAAATGCTTTCTGAGTGGCCAGGATGGTCACATCGCATGCGTGCATGTACAGGTTCCCACTCCCCATTGTGTGTTGCTGTGTACTCGTGCATGTACAGGTTCTCACTCCCCGATGTGTGCTAATGTATGATTGCATGTACAGAATCTCACTCCCTGATGTGTGTCAATGTGTGTGTTTGTACGTCCAGCAATGAGCCGGATTGGCTCCTTGCATGTATATTGATTTTGTGATTTCTTGTTTTTGAAGAGTCTTATGCTTTTGATGATTTATTGTGAATTTGATAGCATTGCGGAATCCCGGTAGATTGGGAGGTTTTGCCCATGTATCAAGACGACGCGACGATTGTCGCGTGGTCAATTCGAGGATCGGGGCGTGACACAAACAATTTGTTTGCAGGATTAGGCACAACGGTCCCTGTAAACTTAGAAAGGTGATATTTCAAGTGTTTATAAGTTAGGAATTCCCCAATTTGAACAAATATTTGAAAACCCTCCTTATGCAAGATAACTGCAGGATAATATGGTTCTGATGCATTGCAGGATGCTTTTGTACCTCCCTCGCATTTTGGGGCAAATTTGTGTCCAATTTGGGTTTATTTTTTGTTTTGTCAGGTTTGTGCACGGTTTGGATCTTGATTGTTCTATCATATGTTGACGTCCAGCTTAGGCCTTGCTGATATTCAGCTTAGAGTTTGTATTCAGGGTTCTAGACTCTTCCCCGTCGGATAAAGGAAAAAAAATGGGTTCACCCACATGCTTTTGCTGGTATTGATCCTAGTTTGTTGTGTCCAAAAATTTAACTTATATGAGCTTTTCGCAACTGATCCTGAGCCAAAGAAGCTGCTACTGTCCCCTCCTACCTCTCCGCTGATAAACAAAAATAAAAAATAAAAAGAAAAGGAAAATATGTGAATTTCTTTAACAAACCAGGATCTAGATCTTCCAATCCATTTGTCTTAAGAAGCAGAACAAATAGTTAAATTTTCAGTAGATGTATTATTATCCTATATCAAAGGTTGCAGAGAAAAAAAAGTTAGGTTTTAATGTAAATGGTGCAACAAAATCAAGATTTCCCTATGTTTTCTGTATCAATTCTATGCACCTCAGCAAATGGTTGTTACACAAATATTGGTTTTGTCAATTCTAATTCTTTTTTTTTTTTTTTTTTTTGAGTCTCAATCACTGCTTTTTAGTCAGCAGCTCTCCTGTTTCAACAAACTCAGATCTTTATTTTGTGCAGCCCTCTCTCTCTCTCTCTCTCTCTCTCTCTCTCTCTCTCATAGTTGTGGAACTGAGGTCACAGAGCAAGCTAGTAAATAGGAGAGAGTACCATTAGAATCTTCACAGAAACTATCACCTTTTTTGCTTTGTTGGAATTTAAAAAAGAAAATTAATATTGCTGACCAAGATTTATGTCATTTAACAGGTAAAGTTGGGAAGCATGCACACAGCCACACCGTCGGAAGAGAAGGCATATGACGGGATTATCAAGTGCTTGATATCGGGTCGATGTAAGCAACATACAACATTTTTTTTTCCTTTGACATTAACCAAACAAAATTCAACCACAACACCCTTGTGACAGAAGTCCCAAGACCGCACAGAAACGTGCATAGCACAAGACAGTAAAGTTTACAAAATTCTTGTACACATAGAAATAGAGAAAGGACACAATACGCCAAATTCAAATTCTTTGTTTTAAGCACAAGCATAAGCCTGGGAAACTAAGGCAACACACATGAATACTTTGAACTTCAGTAACCACCAAGAATATTTAAGGAGTGGTGGAGTGAGGGAGGTCTGGCAATGTTGGCATAGGCAAGTCAGGAAGGTTTGGCAGATGAGGCAATTCGGGCACTTCAGGTTTAGGCAATTCGGGCACTTCAGGTTTAGGCAGCTCTGGAACTTGAGGTGTAGGCAATGCAGGCAGCTCAGGCTTTGGCAAAGTCGGGATATCTGGAAGAGGCGGCAACTCAACCTTAGGAAGCTCAGGAATCTCTGGCAATGTCTCCAACAGGTTGCGTGATCCTGCAACAAACTTATTGCAGCTCATTGTGGCTAGTGTTATAAACAAAATCACCAAAAGATAGGATTGTTGGTTGCTGTGTGCCATGTTTGGAAGATTACAAGGACTTGAATGAGATGAGAGAGAAGTAAAGGTTGATTGATCTGAGTGTATGGTTTGAGTATTTATGCAAATGAATTTGGGGGAATGGAGAGATTTTGAGGGTTGGTAGGTGAGAAGGGTTGTGACCTTGTTTTGTAATTAGTTCAACTGCTTATCTGCATTCCGTTCACAGTCAATTACAGGTGTGGGAGTTGTGACCAATACCTAAAAAAACGCAAGATAGCTATATGGAAGTGGGAGATAGACACTTCTAAACATCAGTGCATGACGAAGATACTACTCTCTCTCATCAGACCCTTCCATTATATCCAAAAAAATTGTCACGCCCCGACCCATAGTGTCACACCCCAATCCTCAGATCCAGCACGTGACAGCCGCCGCGTTATCTCGATACACGGGCAGAACCTCCTCATATACCGAAACTCCACAAGACAATACAACTGAGCTTTCAAAATCTCCAATACACAATTCATAAAAAATATGGAAAGTATTTAACAATACACATGCAAAGGACTCCTCTGATCCATTCCCTGTACATACGAGCATGCGTCGGCACAAAATTGGGGAAGGGGCTCCTGTACATGCACGCATGCGATGTGGCCATCCCAGCCAACCAGTACAAGTAAAGCAATTAACATACAAGAAGTCCCAAATCATAGTCGTAGGATTTTACCAATACTTGTCTGAAGCAATCAAGCTAACATCAGTAAAATCCAAACGATATAAGATGTACAAAACTTCACAAATTCGAAAGAAAGTATCGAAATTTAGAATTATAGTCCAAATGTCCCAGTACAGATAAAACAGTTTTCTAAAAATAGAGCAATCAAAATAATGAAATACAAATAAAAAATCGTCGGATTTTACCAATACTTGCCAAAAACTCAGCCAGTATCAATAAAATCCGCACGGCATGGGATGTACAGATTTCCCTTTCCATGGTTTGAGAATTACGAATCTCCAAAATCCTGCACTTGCCAAATACCTATACAAAACAACAAAAATACTTCACAGCTCCGACGTCCGATCCTCGAACTAAGAATCCTCTGAAAAAGGTGGAGAGAGGGGATGAGTATTGGGGAATATTCAGTGAGTGGAGTGTAATGGTGCGATTGTGTTCATAAACAAGGGGTGAATGTGGGGCAGTCAAAGCATATCTCATAAATAGCAGTTCATATGCATAAAACATTTCAATAAATCACAATTTACAAAATGCATCCATATCAATCATCTTTTCAGAAAATCCTGGAGTCCTATCGAAAACACTTCCGTTTTAGGGTGGCCAAACACAGACGAAAGCCTATCAAGGGGTTTTTCCATCCAATGTTTTAAAACATATCCCCTTCCTTGGCGTTGGGTCGTGTCTCACCAGGGTGCGTCCAGATATAGCTCGACCTACAGCAGTGGGAGACACGTCTGTCTTTCTCGCTAAATATCATCCAACCCTCAACCACGCCACCCCGTCGAGTCGTTTCGTGGGAGGAATGATTATAGTCATTTACAATCCAGTACCCTTCATTTCTCAATCAATCCATTTCACAATCAATATGCCATAATTTTCAATCAAATAATCAATAATCTCATGTCAAATCAATTCATAAAGCAATATCAAATAACATATGGCACAGAATCATTCTTAAACACAATGGATGCATTTATATTTCACAATTTAGTCCAGACAGCCCACAATCACAAAACCATTTATATAAAACATATAAAAATATTTCAAAATCATTTATAAAGCAATTTTAAAACATGTTACTCATTTATGAACACAATGAACCATCCACTCACCTCTAGGAAGGGTATCCACTCCCTACACCCTATTAATATTCAAGAAATCCCCTTTCAAACTCCAATGAACAACAATTCTCAAGTCATTTCTCCTCCAATTTCAAGGGTTCACAAACTTTCCTATTTTTCAAACAATTTCCTCCGATTTTCTTAAGTTAACATAGCCTTAATTTCTTCTAATTTTTCCAATTGATGAATATACATCCCAATTCTACCAATCGCACCTCATTTACATCACATACTATTTTACATTCCAATTTTTCCTAAATTTCCATTCTCAATGAAACAGATAGTATCAATTAATAACAAGATAGGGTTTGAAACAATACAAATCATAAACTCTAAATCTTTAGCCTGACCCAATAAGATTTTATCATCATCTAACATATTCCCTCATCCTAAACAACCTAAATTCGATCTATTATTGAAGACATTTAGAAATTTCTCTCACCTAGGGTTTTACAATTCGTAGCCTCAATTGAATGCCTTCTCAGTCCTATCGATGATCTGCAGTGCCTCCTAACCAAAACATAGTATAGTAAGTTAGTTCAATCACCTAGAAAATCGAAACCCTAGAACTAGAAATCAGAAATCTATGCTTACCTATGCAGAGAAGGATTCGCAGTCGGCCTAGGGTTCTCGGATGTCCAATGAACACTGATCTAAGACAAGTTGCCGAAGAGAGATGCTCACACAGAGCACCACACGAGCGAGGGAGAGAATGAGAGGTCTCTGTCGCGCGCGAGAGAGAGATGCAGGGGAAGGAGTCCTGTCGTGCGAGAGAAGAAATAGAGAGAGTGTGAGATTAGGGTGGTCGTGTGTGATGGTTGGAGGCGGAGTGAGTCGTAGTAGAGGGAAAAATAGAGAGACTGAGAGTGAGAGCGACGAGCGAGATCGAGAGAGAGTGAAAACGGAGAGAGGGAGAAATAGAGGGAGAATGCGATTGAAGGGGAAAGAAAGAGAAATAGAGAGTGATCGATCGACCGAAACAGAAAGAGAGGGAACGGAGGGCAATCGAGAGAGAGCAGAGAGATCGCGAGGTAGAGAGAGAACGATGGTGAGTTGAGAGAGTGACAGAGCAACCGAAAAAGGAAAAGAGAGAACCGAGAGCGATGATGGTGGTGGTGTGTGGTGGTGACGGTGGAAGGCGGTGGCTGAGGGAGGCGGTGATGGTGACGGCGAAACAGAGGCGACGGGCGAGAGAGGGAGACGAAGAGTCGAAGAGAGGAATAGAGTATGATTAGGTTTTCAAACCCTAATCAATTTGGGGAGGAGGAAGGTGCTGCGTTTTGAGCCAAAATGCAGTGCCTTCTTCTCCCTCTTTTTATATATATATATATATATATATATATAAATAAATTTATAAATAAATAAATTGTTTATGTATATATGCATTATATATTTGCACACCCACATTTCACCGGAATGTAAATTTCATAAAAATGGGATTTATTACGATTCGCGGAATCGGCGTTATAAATATATCAAAATTTAAAAATTAAGACCCCAAAATCGAAAATCAATATAATTTCAAAATTTTTTACTTTATTATAAAAATGTTTACAAAATATGTCTGACACTGGGTTTTTGATATTACACGTAGATCCGATCACGTGACAACCGTCGCGTTCCCCTAAACACGTGTAAATCTCACCTCATGCCCCAAGGTATCGCAAGGCATTCGGAAAGTACCAAACAAGATCGTAGACCATCCCGGCCATCGACTACCATTCACCAACTAGAACACAATTTTCTCATTAAGGATAGAAAACAAAATTAGTAATGATTCTCAAGTAAATTTCGTAAGAAAAGAGAATTAAGGGTCATCATCAAATGTTTACATATAACCAAATCCATCCGGTATCAAAATACGGGGTTACATAAGTGACAATTAAAATTTTTATACAAAATGTCCTCCTTAGATCATCAATCAATACCTCATAAACAAAAGTAGGTCTATACCCCGAGAAAATCTCTGATAGGAGTCCTCCCAAAAGTCTGGCTCTAGATGACTGCACAGAATGACTAAACTTCCTCTGTAAAATAGAGAGGGAGGGGTGAGTATAGAAATACCCAATGAGTGCATAACATGGAATGATAATAAATGAGTGGTGATTGTGGATATGTCAAATGTTTTTCAAAAAATCATACGATCGCATCAATAAATCTCAATGTAAATAAGATTCCAATGATTCATGGTAAATAATTTATATGCATCCAATCGTCACAACTGGTTTTCCAAAACCGTGGGGTTGCCAAAATCTTTCCATCAAAGGTTTAGCCCTGACCAATGGTGGAATCGCCAAGGGATTCTCATCGACGTCAATCAATCATACACAATACCCCCTTACTTGGCTTTGGCTCGGGTCTCTCCTGGGGTGCAACCAGAGTAGTCCGATGGGAGGGATTCAGATGTACCTCTCGAGCACAGCTACCTCTTCATCCAAATAACTGCCAAACCACGTCGCCCTGTCGGGCTCCACACCGTAGAGGGAATGACAATAGCCATTAACCATGCACACAACACCATTTCACAATCATCAAATTATATACCAAAATGTGCCAACAGTTATACAAATGAATTCTCAGTGCATGAGTTCCATCAGTCGCATTCAATACAAGTCAATAAAATATGGCACATTATTTTTGAACAACACATGGATGCATTCGGTAGTTCAAATCCCCTTTCGGGATATTTCACAATCATAAAATAATTTTAAAACAATTTTAGAAATATTTATAAAATCAGTATAAAATATTTTCTCACTCAAAACCATAAACATGTATCCACTCACATGTATAGGAGGGTAGTCACTCCCAATTTGTCCGACAGCAAGAGTGTGGCCCTGATCAATTTGTCCAGCTCCTACGAAATATCATTACATGACCAACCATTAATATTTATCATTTTATGTCAACCCACAAGTCTAACATTCAAACCCTAACATTTTATCGCTCTCGTGACACAGACTTTCCTCCAACTAATCTCTCAAACTTCAGCATGTATTCCAAAATCATGGTGATTTAAAGTAAACTCAAGTTAGAAAATGAAGATTACCTAATTCGTTGTTACCATCTTTGCTTCAAACCAAATTATTGTCAAACCCTAGGTCTTCTCTCTCATTAGAATACTTCAGATCTTCCACCAGAGTGAACCTTCTAGAAGTTGGGTTATGAGTTTTAGAATCTATAAAGTGTGGGTTCTAGTAGTATTTGATTGGTCTTTGGAAGAAACAAGAAGAGAGGGAGAGAGAATGTGTGAATCGAGAGAGAAAATGAAGAACAGGAAAAATGGAGTTTGGCTTTCGCAGGTTCTATTGTCTCACCACTGCTCTTTATTTATAACTCATTTTCCTGAATTTACTTAATTGTCCTCCTTCACTTCCAATATACACAATTACCTAATATGCCCTGATTGGTAATTTGGAGACTTTTCTCAATGGGTTCTAGTACTTAAGATTTTATTTGTAGAGATAGGAGTGATCGATAACGTGCAAAAAGAGTTAGAAATAGGAAGTGTCAATTTGTAAAAAATAAATTAAAAATGATGATTAAAAAAAATTCTCTTCGAAAATTCAATGGTTTTGGGTTCATCTCCATTGACAATCGAACACAATATGATCGGCTAAAAAAAGAAAATGACATTCGTTGAAGACACGGGCTTGCTTAGAGATCGAAGAAATAATAATAATAATATATTAAGTATAATAAATTTATATTGTATATAAAGATTGAAGTGATTGGATAGCTCAGTAGATGAATTCTTTTTTAATAAAGCCAAGGTCATGGGCCCAAATCCTAAGGATGGCTTGTACGTGGAAAGATTGGAGGTATATTTCAAGTAAGTTAAATTTTCTTTATTCAAGTGCTGAACAGGAAATTGGATGCTGCTCGGTCCTATTGCATTCAAGCGTTAAAAGAAAATGTGCTGTCCGGTCATGCAAAATGGACGTTCGGTCAATACATGTGATGGAAGCTGTTCGGCCTTGGGTGCTACAGTAAAGGTAAGAAAACAATATGTTGTCGTTGGGTGTTGTTTGGTTTAAGAAAATTGTCAAATTTTTATGGAGTATACTATTTTGTATAGATTTATAAACATCGAACGAAAATATAATAGATATCGTTTAGTTAATATCGAAGAGAAGAATTTTATGAGAGAGTTTGTGACCGAATGGGTATGTGATAATCAAAGAGAGCACCGAATAGACAAATAAAATATGTCGTACCGGATGGTCACGAATATTATTGATGGATGATGAAAATGAATTTTATTAGTCCCATATTATTGATGGTACATATTACCGATCGATGATAAAATAATCGATCAGTTTAAATAGAACTCTATTGTACCAAATAAAAAAAAAACATTAAAAATTGATAAAACAAATATCATGAACCGAATAGATATACCAACAGAAAGAATGAAATAAAATACTGATAAAGGTTCTTAATTGAGAAAATAACTGACGGTTACTGATAGATCTATAAAAATGTCCATTACCAGAAATATTGAGAAACATGAGAAAGTCACTGGCAGATAGGTACCGATCGGGAATTCTATTATAACCGACGGTATTATACCGAACACAGAAATAAAGAAATGGTCTAGGGATGACAATTTCCCAGGAACAATACAAGCCATTACTCTACTAACCGATCACTTATAATTAAAATATCTACCGATCAAGAGTCTAAGAGACATTCTGAATAACTCAAAAGACAGAGTTTCACATTTATATTCAAATTAATTATTTCTCCCACGTTCTCATAAATATAAATATTTTTAAATTTTCTATTTAAATTGAGTTTCAAAATTTCAGACTTGTCTGGTATTACAAAAATTGTAACATAGCTCGACTTAATTGCGTCAATTTCACGTACCAAGGCCTAGCGGAGATGCATTCCAATAAATCACAGGCCACATTGCTCCATTTCGGTGCCTGTTAGCATGATAGATTCCAAATATTGTCAGGCTATTGCACTAAAACTTCTCTTGTTCAGAGCAATCATGTAGTATTCTTATGTATATATTACATGTAGTAACAAATCATTCACTCTACTTGTGCCATCTAAACTTGCATAATTATGGTTTTGGGCCTTTCCAGCATTTTTTTTCTTGGAAACCCTCTAAGATTGACAGTGTCATGAGAGAGCATCTGGATGCGTATTGTTAGTTTATTTTCACAAATAAATAATCCTCTATTCTATCCTTAATCCAATTCCTGTCCCAATATTTCTATTTTGAAGGAAGAGTGTATGGGGGGGGGGAAGAAAAGGAGAATTAGGCTCAAACAATCTGTTTTCCGGTTGCACAGTAACAAAAGGATTTCTAAAGGGATTAATTTTAAAATTTTCCTATTCTTCATCACCATGCATATCATTAGAGGGCACTGTGCGGATATGGAACAAAAGGTCAATGGTCACTTAAAGCTCACTCTTACAAGGAGGGCACTAATTAACCATAATGATCTCCCTTTCTGAAGGTTAACGTGTGTTGGGACTCCATCCTAAGCTGCTTCACCAGCAAAAGCAGGTTCCCACTGCATTCAATGAGAAGAAACTTTAAGCCCCATTATAGAAACTTCCCTAATTGCTCACCCTTGTAATGGTTCTGCATTCCAGAAATCCTGAATCATTTCTTTCCACGCCACAAGATCTGGACTATGGTAAGAAATTTTCCCCCATCATGATACTCAGAAAAGGTATAGAACCTCTCTAGCTCCCCAGTCTAATAAATCTGGGGAATGGTTGTTTAAGGGCATGGACCTGCAATGCTCATCATATCAAAAAGCAATCTGTGTTCCATCTGCTACCTTGGGGGCATCTTATGCATGAACCTACAAGCCATTTTGCACATTTATTTCCATCGCGCAACTCTACAAGTCCTTGCCACATCCTTAGTCATCCACCTGCTGTTATTTACACAATACCTACTCTCAATCTCCTTTCTCCACAAGATAGACCTCTCCACCATGAACCTCCACAGCCACTGTCCTTGGAGAAACATTTAAAATCAACAAAAAATCTCACACCAAGAACCCTTATCTCACATGTTGGCCTCTTAAGGACCTCCCAATTCAGTAGGCTAAGCCTGTGCACCTCCTTGCCAATCTTCTTGTGGATACCTCCACAGGGAGGTAAAAATGCATAGATACCTCAATTAGGTGGTTGTTAATTGAAAGAATTGAAAGAAGAAAGCAGCTACAATTATATGGGCACAGATTGCACATTGTGTCAGAAGCAAGGAGTTGAAGCTGACCGAGATCAATTGTTTAAAAGCAAAAAAAGAAAAGGAAAGGATACTGCATAAAAGCACCAAACTCTAGAAAATTCATTTCAATCTAGCAAATAGAGGGAGGTAAGGTCATCTAACAAAAGGAAGTTGTTATACTAAAAGATCTAAAAAAGACCTTCTACACTAACTCAACCAGCATTCGGAAAAACAATACTAACTGGAGGCAGGACTCATGTGATCCATGTAATGCCAAGCACTGCACTCGTACAAAAGCCACTGAGAGGAAGCTGAGTTCAGAACTATAGAAGAAAGCACTTCCCATTAGGAAAATTCTAGCAGAAAAAGTTGAGATCTTTTTTGCGCTGGACTTGGCTATTTTGATCTGCTTGGCCATTTGACCTCTTTGCCAACAAAATAGTGTCAAGGAGAAAATGTTGCCTAGCGGCTCGCCATGAACTGCTAATGAGTGAATAACCAAAGTTTAATGAAGCCATGAAGTTATTGCCCAAAGTCAAGTGCCATGTATGGTTCATGATGGAAGAAGACTAGTTTATCTAAATTATCATCATCTAGAGTCTGATTAGGATAGTAAATCACGCACATTCATACATGATAAAAGTTCCAGACAGTAGCATTTATCATAAGTTGCAGAGAGAGAGAGAGAGAACAGGATACAGCAGATTTCTATAAGCAAATCAAACACCTTGGATAGATATCAAAGTACTTGGATGAAAGTCCAACTAACATCCATGAATCACAATATGCATAAAGATTCATGGAGTAGTCTGCAATTCAGGCACTTCAACTTTGGGCAATTGTGGCAGAAATGGGATTTTTGGAAGGGTGGGCAATTCCACTTTTGGGATTTCAGGCAAATTTGGCAATGACACTGATATGTCCAAAAGGTGGGTGGCTCGTGAGCCTCCGACCATTTTAGTGCAGCTGGTTGCTACCACGACAAATAAAAGCAACAGTAGATAGGACTTTTGGGGGCTATATGCCATGCTTGTTAGCCGAAAAGGAGTGGAGAGACTTGCAACTATTTGTGAAGAATGTTGTGTTTGAGAATTGGTTGTGGTGTCCGTAGGTTTTAATAGGTAAAGGATGCAGAGAATTGGTTTTGGTGGGAAGGTTTGTGCGATCTGCGTGGTTTCCACTTTAGATATCATCATATTTAGTCACGAAAACTTTCAAGTAAGGACCTACATAACCTACCACAGAGGTGATTGCTCAGATGGACGCGTGGAAGCGCATATGGATTCATAAAGGAAGGAAAGGCAAGAGGAGGAGGGAGAGGAAGCATCTCCTCTTGTTTGGAATGTAAAAAGTTATTTTCCCGGGGGGGGGGGGGGAATAAATTTCATACACTTGTAGCTTAAGTGCACTTCGCCCAAAGCACCAAACATATGTCGTGGCATAGAATGTGGGCCTCTCATAGTAATGCCCACTGCGTAGAAAATGCAAATGGCCCCCTCCACTCTTTTGACTACCTAAAACTAAAGGGGGAACAACGTGATCCTGGAAATGGAAAATCTAGAGCAGTCTGTGGTGTTTGATTATCTCATGTCACTTTTCCCGTAATGAAATTGTAGTGTCCCGTTCAAAATGGAGATTTCTGCTCATCCAGACACTTTATACTGTAGCAAGACAAATGATTGGTGGAATGCTATACTCCCCCAGCATGTGTTATCAGAGGCCTCATTGACCCCCAACTTCTGCTAGAAATTCACCTTCAAAACTTAATGCAAAATTTCATAAAAGAGGTTCAACCACTGTAAAAGTTGTCAATTGCTTTCTTGTGTTTAAATATCATTGTCTTTATTCTAAATAGGTCTCCTATTGTTTGCCCTAAAATGGATTCAAAACAAGTGCCTTCCACCCTCTCACCCCCAGCCCCGCCCCCAAAAAAAAAACCCCTCCTATAGTGAAAGAAATAGTTTATTACTAGTTTGTGATCATGATATTTTAACAATTAAAACGGTGAGTGTTGTATCAGAGAAAATAGATAATGGTGATCACAGCGGAGGTAGGGGAGCAAACACATTTTTTAAAAAAATTTATTTTTTAAATTTTAATTTGATCTTTTTACTGTTTTCATAATATTTAACCAAGAAGCATATAAAGGAAATTGAAGTGTTAACAAAGTAAATCTCACCGAATATTTGTAGAGAGAGAAAAAGAGATATGCAATCAACTACTAACGGGGAAAGTTAAATGCAATTAAGAGGGGGGAGGGGCAATAATATGAGTTAAAGATGTACATAAAATGAAAGCAATCTAAACTACGTGATATCATATTTTGTAATAGAACACTCTCATATTAAAAGTGCTGAGGCTGCAGCACTCATCACATATAGAACCATACATATGTAGAGAGAGAGAGAGAGAACATGATACACCAGAATCCCATAACTATCCATCATTAAATCACAAGCCCCAGATATCAAAGTACTTGGATGAAACGGCAACTGGCATCCATTTAATGTTCCTAAGCACAACACGCACAAAGATTCAAGGATTGGTGGTTTCCTTGTTAACTTCAGGAAGTGTGGGTATGTCTGGAACATGATACAGTAAATGGTTTCCTTGTTCCTAAGCACAACACGCACAACTCAGGGATGTCCGGAAGATCAGGCAATTCAGGTTCAGGCAACTCGGGCACTTCAATATTGGGCAAAGTTGGGATGTCTGGAAGAGGTGGCAACTCAACCTTAGGAAGCTCAGGAACCTCTGGCAATGGTATCTCCAGAAGGTGGCGTGAGCCCACCACCATTTTGGTGCAGCTCATCATGGCCACCGTGCAGAACAAAAGGACATAGAGATAGGGTTTTTGGTGGCCATATGCCATGTCAGGTCGCTAGCAAAGAGGTTTCAAGAATGCAGAGAATAGCAACTGTTTGTGAAAGTTATGTATGCTTTGGCTAGTTGTATGAGAAGGGATGTGGAGAATAGGAAGGATTTTAAGATAAAACAGAAGGGGTTAGTGAGAAGGGGTTGTGACTTTTGTCTCGTAGTTGGTTCAACTGCTTATCTACCTGGCTTCCGTAGAAATCATCATATTTATTCACGACACCTTTCTGTAGTTAGGATCACTTAACATGGGAAAACCCAGGGTTGGCTTAAAATCCCCAGAAAACAATGTGACAATGACACTCTAAACTGATGCAAAAAAGTGTAATGTAAATCATCCAAGTGAAAGCAAGTAGCGAAAACCATGTCACTAAGTACAGTGTAATGCCACCGAATGGTACTAATGTACTGATGGTACTAATTTGAATGTAAATCATCCAATGGTACTAATGTTCCCACAGGTTGGCAAGTCAAACCTACTTTCAATTGAAATTTGTGAACCAAGGATCCTGCAAACAGCACTCGTTGAGATGGCGGTGACGGCCCCTTTCTGGCAATAGCTATAACTCAAACCGAGTACCCTCATAAGGCCACTAAAGAGGATAGCTGTATTGATTGCCCCTCGAAAAAGAAAAAGGGGAAAAAAAAAATGGTAGAGCTAACGACGGATATTTGAAAGATGGAAGTTAGTTTGCATGGCATCACCCTAATAGTTCAGTGCAAGGTGTTCATTTGATCAATTTGTGGGGAAAAAAAAATCATTTCATGTTACTTTGCAACGTTTTTTTTTTTTTTTTTTGGGGGGAGGGGGGGGGTTGATAAATAGTGAACCCGTCTCAAGAGTGGAATGCTGTACTCCCCCTTCTTGAGTGTTATTAGAGAAATCATGGCAGGCAAAATTTTGCTAGATTCATCTCGTCAACTTTGCCAACAAAAATACCCTAAAGTGAATTAAAAGCAAGACCTAACTTCCACCACGCTAGGGCTGCCCTGGTGAAACTAAGTTTCTTTGCGGAAGTTTGTTCGATATCGAACCAACATGCTTCCTTTGCAAGTGGAATCAGGGCAAGATAATAGACCAAACTCTAAGAGGGTATGGTTGGATTCTATAGTCTTCTCATTGTCAAAAAAGTGAGTGATTTCAGAGTTCATCCATAAACCTATGCCTCAGAGCATGAAAAGGGAAAACCAACCATCCGTATCGGCCTTTTCTCTGAGGGCCAGCCTTAAAAACCTAAAGATACTGTTACATTATTTGAACACTCAATCCAAACCACTTCTTAAGTCTTCAAAAACCAGTTCATGCGAAACCAGTTCATCATGCACACCACAATGCCGTGGAAGAGTTTGCAGAATGCATGATCACAGTAAGTATCTGATGACAGCTAGCAAGATGCCACGTGAACTGTCAGATGAAAGCAAATGCTAACTGGTTAGACATTGTTCTCCTCTGAATTAATGTGTAAAGTTTTTGATGGCCCAGATACGAGCATTGTCCTCCAACCAGAATCATCAAGGAGCCAGAGAATAACAGGGAAAAAGACATAAGGGAGCAGATTGTTTGATTTGTAGCATTTTCTGAACCCAAAAATCAACAGTGTATCTAATTTAATATAGCACAAAGACTAAAGGTCAAATACCGTAATTCCAACAAACTTTTATTTCAGCTGACTTGAAACACCTTACATCCATAATGCCAAACTAAGATACAACATTTTCATTTTTGTGTAGTAAATACGTGAACTATTCTATGATATAGAAGGTAATACAACACATAATTTCAGCAAACAACAAGAGGAAACACATGATGAGGGAACAGAGGAATACTAGCTCCAAAATGCATGGTTCTTGAATGAGAATTTGCCGATTTCCTCCTTCGAGCTATTTTTGTAATCAAGTGTCCACTTTTCAAATGTACAATCGACAAAGTCATAATAGCCACCATGGATCGAAAGTGTCCCCTTCTTCACCCTTTCTTCAATCCATGGGTATGAGACAAGATTTACTAACGAGCGGTTGATTGATTCCTGGAAAGAATAATATAACAGGCTCAAAACCTGAGCAGAAAGAAACTCGAACCTAAAGTAATACTTTGAATACATCCTAGAATCTATTCTTGCATTTTTTTTTTTTTGGGCGGGGGGGGGGGGGGGACAATGATGACCACCTCAATCACTATCCTCCAGGTGTACATGGGTAAGTCTATAGCATACTCAGAAAAGCCAAGAAGCCATGCACACCGGGCAAGCCACATGTGTTGGCTTGAAACCTCCATATTGCAATTAACAATGATTGAACCCTAAACCTTGCCTAGCCTAGAGAGAGGTGCATCTCATACCAGCTAAGTTGGGATTTGGATGCCTTAGATTCTAGATTCTTCCTGGCCTCTATTAAGAAAGCTTCATAAGTGAATTGATTTGAATTCAAATTGGAAAATGGTTTATATCTTCTTGTCACATAATAGTAACTTTAATCACAGTGCATCCAAAATGCCTGTTATTCTATGTATACCAAAAATAACGTAGTGGATAGGGATACAAGAGAAAGAGGAGCACCTTTTCACAATGCCTGCACTGCTGATCAAAGCTGAGGTTGGAAGCTGCAGCCTTTGTGCTTAGCCTTGCATTTCTCCCAACTATTACCCAACTGCCAATTAAGCTGCAGGGAGTAGGAAAAAAGATGATTGAAAAAAAAAAAAATGCATGCAGCCTCACAGACACCAAAGAAGGGGACAAATAGACCCTTGATAGCTTAGGTTTAAAAGAAAAAATAGACAAAACCTTGGGTCTGCCTCATCTTGCATGCTCATAAGGGCACGAATTCCTCCACAGCAGCAATGCCCAATAACAAATATATTTTCAACCTGAAGGAGTAAATGTTTAATTTTAAATTCCCAGAAAACAGGCTAAATGTTTTCCAACAGAACCAAAACTTGATTAACATTTACTAAACAGTTGTACCGCAACAGATTTCTCTAACTGCAAACCTTTTGTGGGAAAGTAGGAATTTTTATATGAATATCACCAGAAATCTACATCAAACCAAATAATTGCATACTCTCCTTGACAGCCAAAATTCTTAAATCTTGTTCTTTCCATTTTCTTGTATATCATTAATATTCCATATCATTTCTAAAAAATTATCAATTATTTCTTGATGCACCTAACATTTATCACCAAGATTGGTAGCCTGATCACATGCCACATTTTCATTGCAAACTTCCCTTAATTTTAAATATCTGGATTCCATGGTGCCAAGAACTCCAAAAGCTTATACAAGCTTATACAATTTAAGACTAAGGAGAAGATTTTAGGCAACAAGTAGTTTTTGACATCACAACCTCGTACCAGAATAGAATGTAGGCTCAAGAATTTAGTCCCAAAACACTTACTTCAAGAGAATTTACAGCAAATTCAAGGGCAGCATTTGTTTCTGTTGGCCCATTCTGCATTAGGAAAGGAAAAGGAGAAAATGGGTGCCTCAGATACCGAAGGTGATAATTACAGTTTACATACACACATATTCACTAACTACTGTTAGCAAATTAAAAACAATTTTTGTATGATACCTCATAAGGTGGCACCAGATTTGCCACATTCCGGACCATGAAGGCCTCTCCTGGTTGAAATCCTAGAATGCTGGATGGACAAACTCTAGAATCTGCACAAGCAATCACCAAAAACTGTTCCTGATAATGTCAGTAAACTTGTAATTGCATGTCATGCACCTAAAACTACAAAAACAAAATTAAGTAATCCATAGTAAGCAATAAAAAGACTCACATCTTGCTGAGATTAAATAAAGAACCATAGGGAAGAAAGCTAAAAGGATGGAAAGTGAAGTCACCTTTGGTGCTTGAGCCTTGGCAAGGCTTTGATAATGCTCTAAGTTTTCCCTGTTCCCCAAAAGAGCAAAATGAGAGTCATGTACATAATGACAATTCATGAATGTTCATAAAGTAAACAACCATGAATTAGAACTGCAGGCCACTCACAAGTATCTGTGCCTTTTGAAACTAAGAAATCGCTCTTTTATCTGGATAAACTGGTCATGCCCATTCTGAACTTCTACATTTTCTAGCTTCTTAAAAGAAAGCTCCTGAGTCAGACCTGGGGGCTCCCTAGCAGCCCTCAATGTAAAAGCTTGATTGCTCCTGCAAATGGAAAAGCGAGCCATGTGGAGCAGCAAAAAGAGTTTCTTAGTAAAATGAAAGTATAAGAGGATTAAATGCAGGTGATTTAAACTAAAACAGAGACATTCTTATCTTCTGATCAATCCTGAAGGTTGCATGGAGCTGTAATCTTAAAAAGTATGACTTTTCCTAAAATAGATCACCAAACAACTAACATCAGAAACTTTCAGATAATCTAGCAATTCGAGAACATCAATTCGTAGACCATACTAAATAGTCGCTTAAGTCCCAAACCAAGCAAATGATATAGACTCGATTCGTGATCTAATTTTGCAAGCAATTTCAAACTTGACTACAGGCCATGTAGCCCAGACACACGACAAAGACAAAGCAATACATTTTTTAGGTGTCCATGCAACATAGACTATAAGCACCTCCCAAATTGGGTCCATGGATATAAAGTTAACAACTTAGATCCAATTTTTCATATGAATGAGGGAAGAGATGGAAGCTTCCTAAACTGCTTACAAAGATCAACATATCTGAAAACAGGCAGCTGATTCGCTCATTATAGAACTTTAGATATTCTCCTAAAAGGTTTTTACATATGTAAGTGAAAAAAATAATTATCACAAGATCTCCCACATTTTACCATATTAGGAAGCTAGTCAAAAACAAGATTCAGGAAATTCTCAAAGCACATTAGAAGCTTAAACGATAGTTGTCAATAGTTTGATTCTTCCAATAGAATCCCTACACGATTCTACTTCTCAACAACCAGTCGCATTTAAGTAAATAACAACCGATAGATCAAACAAGTTAATGCTTAGATATAACAAACAATTCATTGCAAATGAAAATAAGGTAAAACGGAGAAAAACAGCACCAACATACTTGCAGAAACTTAAAAGTCCTAGGTGGGTCTGCTCAAGTTTCCCCAAATTCTTCTTGGAGTCAAAGATCTGCAGCACAAAACCAACCATATTTAAATCAATTACTCAAAAATCTTAAATGAGTCTGTTCAATTTCACTGATTTCCTCCATCAAAAACCTTGAACTACTATCCTCATTAAAAAAAAAAAAAAAAATGACATGCAAAGCGGGTTTGCAAAATTCTCAAATTAAACGCAACTATATCTCACAAATCAAAAAAAAATCATCCAAAAATCTCAAAAGGGTACCCTGAAAACTTCAAAAAAGAACCTTCGGGAAGCAAAGATCTAGCCAAATGAAGACAAAGAAGAAAGAAGAAAACTTACAGAGAAAGATGGTGATTTAGTTCTAGGAAGAAAATCCGATGAAGGGTCTTTTGAGACTGAAGAAGCTGAAACAACAGCTGCCATGGGGAAACCAGAAACAAATTTCTTCTGGGACTTTCCTGTTTCTCGTCCTCGAAATGTAAGATGAACAATGAAATGGAAATTGGGTGTGTGTCTGTCTTATAAAAAACGGTTGTAGGAACCAAGGAAATGGTGTTAGATAGATCAACATACACTTGTCTGTCTCCAACAAAAGCGGAGAAAAAGAAGTGGGTCTACTTTAATATTAATTTTTACGTTGATCGGATTCGAAATCTTGGCCTACTAAGCAACATCCCCGTAGGGTTTTTCTGAAATTCCTGACACTCAAAAACGGAGAAAATGAGCAATACATCCCTCTCTGACAATATCTACTTTTGGGGAAATTCCTTGCGTGGTCAAAAAGAGGATGAATTACTGTTTCGTCTAGAGCAATTGTGGTTGGAAATAAAAGCACAACGCAAATTCATTTTAATTAAGAAGTTGAAAGTTGGGAGGTTCTTCATTTTCTATTTTCTATATTTTTTACTCTGTTTACATAATATTTTACATAAAAATGAAATTTATAAATATAAATATAATAAGATTCAAAGAAAATAGTTATGCTGGTATTTTTCTATCATTTTAATAGAAAATTAAAAAGGAAATTGTTGCACCCAAATGAGGACTACAATTTTGTTCAATATTTGTATTGTAAAATGGCTGAATTCCTTAGATTGGGTTTTTAGGGAATTGCTTTTATGGGATCAAATAAACTTTTTCTTTTCTCTTTTTTTCCTTTTTCATCGTTTACAAAGTACCATGTTTACCTTGCTAATGAGTTATAAGTCACAACATTTTCGACCTCTTAAAATTCTCAAATTCAAATCTCTCTCGTATATAAAAAAATACCATATTTACCTTAGGACCGGTGTCATTTGGTGATCATAAAAGGCCATTTTCAAAACTTAGAAATTTTGTTTAAAAAATACTAACTTTTCTTAATTAAATCTGTCCTGATAAAATTTGTTTTTTTAGAAAAAGGTAAAAGAATGAATCATTGCACAGGGTTATGTGGTCAAATTGGTAATAAATATTTTGTGAAAATATAACATCCTAAGAATTTAAAACAAAATATCTCTTTTGAAAGAGCCATTTTTATGGTTAAAACAGTTTAATCATTTTCGGATTTAAGATTTCTCAGTCGATTAGTGAGATTTAAGTATTTCCTAAGAATTATGATCAATCCCATTTTGAAAATCTAAGAACATCATGATCATTTTGGTTAGAAGGAATAGAATGGGCCACAGAACCTACAGGCTTTGGGCTTCGCCCCACTACCTTTATGTCTACAAGAAAGATGGCCTTATTTACCCAACTCTTCGAATGGCCCAACCTTTTTGTCCATATCCACATTTTTTTTTTTTTTTTTTTTTTTTTTTTATTTTATAGATTTCAACCTACGATCGTCAGAGGATTATAACCACTAAATTATTCTCTTAAGAATATCCATATCCATCCATGAGCTCAAATTATTAAAACTCCTATCTTTTTTTTTAACCCACTGTAATTCAATAATCATATTAAATTTAATTAAATGTGATTTAAATCGAATTAAACTCTTAAGAAACAAAATTATTTTGTCTCGAGTAACCCAAAAAAGGAAAAAAAAAAAAAAGAGCTATTTTGGTGCATGTATTCATCATACATAATATTTAAATCCAAAATTTTAATTAAAGAATACTAATATCTGACTACCGGACCAATTAGGTATCAGTAAACTCCCATCAAATTCAAGTAATATATTTCTTAGTAGGATTATTCAAATATCTCAAACCAACATTTAAATATGGGTATGTATTTAATAGTTTTTTTTACAATAGAGTAAGTTCTTCGTTATATAGTACTAAAATCACAAATCTCTTAATGATAAAAAAAAAAAAAAAAAAAAAATCACGCGATAATAATGAAAGTGCAACCAATATGATAATTTTAATAATTTTATGCACCCAGAACTAGAAAAAAGAATATTTAAATATATAAAAAACTATGTAATAAGCCGAATATCAATTAATGGTATTTGAATATAGACAACCCTTTAAGGAACGATTACCCAAAAGTATTAATATTTGAGAACCATGCATCCAGCCATGCGATAGATGCATAGCAAACTATTCTTTTCAATATTTTTTAAACCGAACCAAGTAAATAACTTAATCAATGTCTCGATTCATTGATTTATTTAATTAGATTGATCTGAGTATTTTACGAATATCATATATAAAATTTATATATTATATATTTTAAAATAAAATAAAATTTATATATCTCTTTAAAAAAATGAATTTAAGTTTATATATCTTTAAAAAAAATTGAAATGAAAAGAGTCAGATGTTTTTTTTCTTTGAAACGATTTGAATAATTTACTAATTTTATTAATTTTGATTGAGTTTGATTTTTTCTAATTTAATAATAAAATTCAAATCAAATTATGATATGATTTACAATCAAATCAATAGAGTCCGACGATCCAACTTAATTTTAAAAACACCGATCCTTTAGCTTTTTATTAAAAAATTAATATTTTGAGAACCCGCTTGTAATGTCTCTTCAGAGTGTCCTTGCTCTGCATGGGTACGACTGTTTCTATCCTCACTAGTGTTTGTCGGCTCTAGTAACGTGCTGCTAGGAACAATTTCAACACTTGTTTACCGAAGACATTGGTTTTTCAGAGATAATGTCATTGAATTAATTAACTTATTAAATTCTTTGCCCTTTTTTCAAATTTGAATTAAAATCATCGAATCAAGACTCTCTCACCATTATTAATGATAAAATATTAAAATTTTTTAATTAAAATCTTGAATTAAAATCTTAAAAATAAAAAAATTATTATCAAAAAAATCAATTTCTAAATTAAATCACACAATTTTTGAATAGTATTAATTAGATAATCCAAATATTGATAAATCAAAACCAAAATAAAAAAAAAAATACAACTTCCTCTCTGTTCGGATTTGAAATGTTTTCATACCAATATACCTAAAGGCCCATGGTCTCTCTCCCTTTTCTTTATGTACTTTTTAAAAGCTAGGTATACTCTGAATCATTTTAAGAGAATTAAAATATTAATTTATATCTTCCAACTTTACCTTTATTCTTTTTTTTTATCTTATCATATCAACATAGTTATATTTATTAATTAACATCTACAAATTTCATTTTTACTAAATATACTTTCATTTCTCTCTTTACCTTTATCATATTGAGAGAATGCATAATAATAACATAAAAGAATTATAGATAATTAGTATTGAGAGAATGAGTAACTTAGCAAGATTAAATTATATTTTTGTATAATTAAAATCATTTAATTTCTTTTTTTAATTCTCATGTTAAAATTTTAAAACACAGTTATAAAAAGCAACTGGAGCAGTATTTAGACCGCATTACACCAATAATTATATCAAAAAAGAATTAAAAAAAAATATATATCAAAGTTGGGTAGCTGGCAACTCCTAGCACACTAGCAGTAGACATCGATAAGGATTAAATGTCCTTGAAACATGTAGACCCTACAAACCAAACTCATTTATGTCAACACCTCAACGGGTCCATGAGAACAATGATGAACAGATGGCTCAAAGCCTACCGAGGGCTATTAATTTCTGCAGGATTTCTCCAACTTTTATTCTTATTTTTTTTTGGTGCTCTAACTTGAGGTTACCGTTCAATATTTAGGATTTTGTACTGACTATTCTAGGTCGATCTACAGTGGGACCCCAATCGGAAGATAAATCTCTCAATATGATTTTTTCTATTTCGAACCCGACTATGGTTAACGAGTCTCAACGTCCTCTCCACTGAGCCAATCAAAGTTAATTTTCTCGAACTGTTTTTGTGGGACAATAATAACAAATTCAACATAAAGATGAAAATTCTGGGACCAGGAGATATTGTTACTTAGGTTCTCAATTGATTGAATCAACCTGGAAGGACTGAAGCTGTCTGCAAGCTGATCAAAACTTCAGGAATCAAGGCAATATATCTCATTAGATGAACAAATTCCTGCAAAATCAATATATTTTACAGTTGTCAACTAGTTTGGCAGGTGAACACTTTGGTGATGGAACCAAAAAATACTGGGATCAAACCCGCCTGCATTGGAGATTGGGGGGTAGGGGGTTAATGGGTGAAGACATAATCTGGCATTTTGTGGCTTAAACACCTTTGGATCAAAATATGAAATCATCAACACCTTTCGCTAATTGAAAACCAAGTACCTTGGAGAACACTTTCCTTATGCATCTTTTGTCCAACGATTAAGTGTTCGTTGTTTCAGAATTGTACCTGTCCGAGCAAGGCCATTCATAGGCTTCACTGGTGCTTGAATCCTGGGCATTAGATAGAAAGATGAGAGTTTACCGTTTTGGACGAAATTATCACCATGAAGAACAAAATATAATATAATTAGCTATAAATCATATATGGTTGAAATGTTTGATATTACAAACAAAACTATCTAGCTTCATTTGCTAAACCTCTACTTGTCCTATACTCCTCAATTAACATTTGTCGACTAAAATGAAAAAAATTTAGCATAAAATATAGGGTTTTCCAAATAGAGTGAACTTTCCCCACAAAAAAGACTAAAATTATGGTCATATTAGTAGTTTTTTGCATTAAAAACCTTACCTAAACTCTACTCAGCATCTATTTTCCAAAACAACATGTTAATTTATAAATCAATAGTAACCGCACAAGCTTCCTATAAAAGACAACCAGAAACTAAATGGTAATCAGAGGGCATCATGCAGGGACTCAGCAAGCAATTAGCTCACTAGTTCCACATTAAAGGTCCAAAAAACCCAGAAACATCCTCATTTGTCCCGGTCCCTTCAACCAGTCCCCCGTCCCTTGAACCAATACCGCTCCATCCCTTTGACACAGGCAATGATCTGATCTTATACTGGTTTTCTTTGTAAACAACTGTGTTTTTGCCTCCTTTAAGCTATAATGCTCAAGAATTTTACTTGAAAGAATCTCCCTCCCTCATGGAAGCCTCACAGCTCAGTTCCTCTTTTCAAGAAAATCCTCCTTTTTCTCCAAAAGAAGCACTTAAAACTTTTCACATAAGTAAAACAACTGATTTTTTCTTCATTAAATGAATTAAGCCAAAACTAAGCCTAAACCAATTTTTTAAATTTCAAATCAGTGACATTACTACCATGGTCATTCCCCTTAAATAGATTCAATCAATGCCACACAAGATCTTTAAAAATGTTCCTCCTTCAACCACATGTTCTCGAACCAAAACATGAAAGAACCCATAGAATAGGATGGGATTAGCATCAACCTTTGGATCAGACAAAAACAAGAATAGCAACCAGGTCAAGGAATAGGCTACACTTATTAACTGCCACAATTAGCTTGTCGAACTGTTAAGCACGAATAGGAAACTGTAAGGTATTGGAATTACATGGGGCCCATAAAGAAAAGAAAAAGTACCAACATTTTTGAGAGCAGACATATAATTGATTGGTAGTAATTAATGTAAATGAATCGACTAGCTTCAACAAGCAGAGAACATGGCCCCTTCATTTTTTATTTTTTTTTTTTTGTATGTGGCTTGGCTCTACCATAAGGAATGTTTTACAACCAGAGAGGAAAAAGGAAAATCCAAAATTTATATATGCATATAAAAGAAGCAAATCAGTTTTCAACTGTAAAACTGTAACCTGAAACATTTTTTTAGCCCTGGGGCGTGGGGGGCTGATTTTATGGTTTAACTGTGTTATTAACATTCATTCACATCTCCGTAAATATCTTGCAATTCATATTGAGTTTGACTTACAAATATAAAACCCATGGCCCATACTACTATCGCTACATAGTGTTGTGCTGTGCCTTTGGTACGAAAAGTCTCTTTTACTCAGATCACGTACACCAGGTATGAATATCTTATGCTACACAATTAACTTACCAAAGGGGATATCAAAGGAGCGGAAATTTAAAATTATATCATGAAAATCACACTGTGAATCGTTCAAACAAGAACTGTTTGATTAAGATCAATACAGAATTATGAGTGGGGTGGTGCTTTTGGCTTTGATACTAAAATTCATGATCGAAGTGACTAAATGGCTTTTCTCCTACAAAAGATGAATGGCTAAATACTAAGAACTTCCTCCTAAGGATTCTAACTTTCATTCCTACCAACATATTCTAAATCACATCAAACAAAGAAGATTTTATGATTGCAAGCCTCTTTATTTAAACCAAGCCCTTACACTAAATACTTCCTCCAACTTTACAAGACACAACCTGGGGCTCTCCCAAAACAAAAAGGTTTTTTAAGTTCTAAACGGACCAAGTAAGCAAGGGGGACTGTGTCTCCACCGCTCTGATGCCATAAAATACATGGAAGAAATCCTTGTTTGGCCTCCTCCCAGGAAGCAGATTTTACTTGTGCAGTGCTTATCCTGTTAAGAAAAGCCAGAGAAAAACAGACCTTATCTTTTAGATGGGATTAGCCGTCCAAAAGTAATTTTTACCTGCAAAAGGGATGACACAAGGAAAACAATCCAGGAGAACTTTTCAGAACTACCTATGAGTTATGACTCCCACCAATCTAAATCAGGAGAAAGAAGACCATAAGGATTCAGAGAGGGTTAGAACAAAAGAGTGACCAATTTTTCATAGCAGCAAGGTTCCTATTGAGATGAAATATAATGATATCGAGGCACCTTCAATCACAATGTGTTGATAGCCAGTGAGATAAAACCATGACTAATATCTTTAAAGTCCTAAAACTAGAAGTTCAAAATGTAACAAGAAAAGCTTCAACTTTGAAGGAATCTGAACCACATGATCCCATCAACTCAGATATAAGCATAGAAAAAGAGATCCATGAACCATAAGAAAAGCTCTAAAAGCCAGATTTGGTGGCTAGTAAATTTGTTCTCTTTAATTATGAAAAGATTGAGGAAAATGGAATTCTGAGAAGAAGGATGAAAGATCCTCAACAACATAAATTAGAAACAAGAATAGAAAACAATTATTCAATAATAACCCACTAATTCCTCTGAGCATCCTGAAAATGATTTACCTTAGAGGTAGTCATCTTAGACCATAACAAAGGGAAGAAAAGAACCTTCTCATAAATTAAATCAATTGGGGAAAGCTCAGAAAATTTCCAGGTATTACCTTTTAGTAAAATCCCAACATTTACCTACATCATTCTTGCAACGTAAGTGACTAACATGGATGGTCAAAAGATCTTGAAACTTGTTTGGACAAACCCAATTCTTCAAATTTATTAAAATTTCTCCCTATTAGTAAGCAACTGAGAAATGAAGCATTAATGATCCAAAGGCTGACCATTTCTTTGACATCTGATGCTAATGTTCGGAAAGATGGCCTGATTCAGTCATCTATATCATCAACAAACCATTCTCAATAAACCAATTGTGGACAAGAGGAAAAACAAATAAGAAAATCAAAATTAAATTAAATAATAATTTAGAAAAGAAGGTGCCATCATAAAGAGAAGTCCAAATTATAGTTACTGGACTATCTATCAAATGGAAGGACTGAAGCAGATTTAATGAAGCGTTCTGAAACTAGAGAAGAAGCATTCTGAAGAATTGATCAATGCAATACGTAGGTAAGATGTGGCAAAGGGAGAAGCCCTGATCTATGAATCCTCCCAGCAAACCAGAGTTAAAATAGAGGTATTGAAGAAGATTTGGTAGATTAAAGTACCTGATTTGGTGACTGAGAAGAGCCAAGTAACTGTGAGCTCATTCTGCAACAATCGCATTGTTTGCATCATCTTCTCTAAGTTACTGTTAAAATTTTTTAAAAGAAAAAGACAAATACATTGCAAGATCTGTAAAATATAATGTCAAGGGTAGGGCATTAAGGAACTTTTATAAAAGAAAATTGAATTAATAACCATTGACATGTAAACTACCGCCTAAACAAACACAGTTTGAAGAAGACAACTTTGAGCTCAAAACAAGGAAAAATCTATAACCATTAGATGATTACAATTTGTGAAGATTTTTAGCCTAGTCTTTATTTGAAGCTATGATCAGTTACTTCTTTGTAACATGTTTTGAACCGACACTTATAAGTCACTTCACACAAGATTAGATTATTAATTGTAATTATTGAGCAACATCATTGCATTGGCGAAATATCTTCTTCTTACTAGTTTCTTTTTTGTAGATAAGGGGTATAAATGTTACGAGCTCTCGATGAGTAGTTCGGCTTCAACTCAATTCACTTGCTTATTAAACGAGTCAAGTTTGAGATTTTCACTACTTGACCCGAAAGCTTACAAACCCGCTCATTAAAATATAATAAATAAATATATTAATATAAATATTTACATATACATATGTACATATATTATTTAAATATATATATTTGGAATTTTAATTTCAAGTCAAGTTTATGCCTACTTATTTAAACTCGAGCTCAAACTTGGGAAGTAAGTTCAATTCAAGTTTGAGCACAAGCTCCGAGTGTTATGATGAAGTCGAGCTTGAGATCCAGAATACCTGGTTCAATTACAACCTTATTTACCAGAAATTGTCGATATAAGGGTTCACCCGGTATACAAAGTACTCCCCGACGTAGTGTAGGAGTAGAAGAAAAGTGGGCGTATATGTACGCAGTGTTCTCCTTGCATTTTGCAAAGAGGCTACTTCCACGCAATCACAGACCTCAATAGTTTGCATAAAATGCATGCAAATTGCCTATCATAACTTACAAGGAGAGCCTATACAAAAAAAAAAAAAAAAAAAAAAAAAAAAAAAAAGATTTGGTTTATTAAAAGTATATCATGAGCCAAATCTAGCAGTCAAAACCGTCAAAGCAACACTGACTTGACAATGTTTAACGGAGAATTTAATGTTTTTTGGTACAAATATGCAAATGAAATAATATTAAACATCTTTGAAAAAAATAGAACATACAAGGTTACCTGCATTTCAGAAGAAAGAAGAATGGCATGCAAGTAAGCAAGCCTTTGTTTGCACAAAGTCATGAAGAAGCAAATCTAGGAAGCCCCAACACTGAATGGCAACCAAAATGATACGGTTGTCTCCATTCTGCAAGAATTTCTTCAAAATTAACTATTGAAAAGAAAAACGCACAGTTAGAATAGCCAAGAGACTGCAGAACAGTATTTTCAACTCTAATCAGATCAACAAGCCAGCAAAAACCTCTCCACAATGGTAGTTAGAACAACTTCCACATTACATGATTTGTGATCTATGGAGAATCAATATCAAAATTTTATTTTGCAAATATTCTAGCAAAAGGATTAAGAAGTCGGCTTAAAAACAGATATGAGAAAAAGTTGTTTAAAACATCTATAAACATCAAGTTATTCTAACTGTAATGTTCAAACACAATCTGCATATATACTTGTAAGCTTCTTTTTCATCTGGGTAATAGTCCTTCATGATGTCCATGTCGGCAGCCTCTCCATTTTAACTTGAGGGTGGAAGAAGAATTTCCAACAAGAATAATGAGCTGACCACAAGTGATATTAAAGCTGAATGGAAAGAAATGGAATTTTTACTTGATACAACAATAAACAAAATAAAGTATTAACATAACAAATACATCACTTAAGTGTCATCTCCCATCTACAAAAGTACTCTGCATTTAATGTGTGGATGTATGCCATGCAGCTGCAACTTAATATGACTCGCACAAAATTAGTGTTAGCAACATGACAAAATCAACACTTCTTTACAACCTTGCTACATTAGAAACTAATCAGTCAGAATGCAATAGAGAAAACTTAAATGTTCTAAATTAGCTGGCCCTCACACAAAGAAACCAAGTAAATATGACACAGAACTATTGCAGGGTGAAGAGCATGATCAAGATATTGTATCAGTGTTATGGAAACTAACACAGCTTTGAGGTTTCATTCAAGAAAGCAATTTAGCAAGGAATTTTTGCATAATAAGAATACTCAATATCAGCAATACCAATCGGGTACTTAACAGCACTGGGAGATCCAAGAGGACTACAAAATTCCAGTTGCCAAATGAATACCCAAATACTATTATCAAATAAAAGGTTCATAGCGCTATGGGTGATAGTCATGAAGGCAGAACAAACATTGTTGATTCATTCATCTGAAATTTCACTTGTCCTGCTCTTGCAAAAGAACTCTTACTGAGAAAACTTCACCATAGATATACATTTTTCATATTATGCATGGCTCAGGAGTAGTCACTAAGAGTCCCCATATTATCCACACTCCCACAAATGTGGGATCACTGCCCTTTCCTTCCAGGACAATAAAGCCTACAGAGCACATACACAAAACCACTACATGCAGAAAAGATGGCATTGACTTCTACTTTGTCGGTTTATATCAAGTGAAAATAAAAGATGAAGTGATAGTATGACAGGAAAAAAAAAAGTTGCGGCTAATTTCACATTCTAATTTAACCACCAAAAGACCAATTGAAGAAAATCCCTGGTCACTCAGCATCATGTTAACCACCATGAAACCTGAAAAGGGATATCCATGGTCGCTTTGCTTTACATAATTTAAGGATATTAGCATACAACATACAAGAAAATGGGATCACAACAACAAAAGACATGAGCCCTTACTTCACTAAGAAGCTTTAGACTTATCATCCCCAACAACCGAAAGTATGGGGAGACTACTGAGAAATTCATCAAGACCCTCAAAAAAGCCAATCCCTTCAATACCATCTTCCTCTCCATGCCCGGGACCATGTCCCTCCCTCACTCGCCGGGTAGGCTCTTCCACTTCATTGCTAAACTCCACATTCAAATCCAACTTTCCCACATCTTTTGAGCTTTTCCCAGTCTGTCCCTTTGAACTACCAGTAACATTTCCCTTCCTCACCGTGTCTGACCTCAATTCTCTTCTTAACTCCTTCTCTCTCCCAACAACCCCATCTTGCACCTCACTGGAACCTACATTCTCCTGCACTGTACCACCCTCATTTCCAACATTCGATTTCTCCACCACATTCTCCTTACTAACATTTTTTGACCCAGGAGGTCTCCCTCTCCCTCTCCCACTCCCATTCTTCGGCTGCTTCTTCTTATTGATCTTATCCCTAGTACTATTCCAATCATAGTCATCATCATCATCGCTCTGCTCCGGAAAATCCATGCCATCATCATCTATAATTACAACCTTAGGCCTCTTCTTCTGCCCCACATTCCCAAACCCTCCTCCACCCTGAATAGGGCAACTAAACATCTGCGTAATCGGAGACCAATTCGACAAATTCTTCCCCTTTCTATACCCTGCACTATCAAACCCTAACGGGAAAAAACCCCAACAGCAAAAATACTCCCCGACGACCCCATCTTCAGGGATTGGGTTTGGAACCCTAACTGCATGAAAAGCCCTCTCACAATTCTGACACCTCAAACAACATTCCTCATACTCCTTCCCATACTCGTACAGATTATAACAGTAAGGGCATGCCGTCCAGAAACTCAAGCCCTCCTTCACAATTTTAATACTCTTGCTACTACTACCCTCTCTCTGCTTCTCTCTCTCTCTTCTTTGCTGCTCCTCCAAAACCCTAATTCTCTCATTTTCCCGCGCTTTTCTCTCGGATTCCTCTCTTTCTCTCTCTCGCCTCTCCTGCTCCTGATTCTGCAGCTCCTGATGGTGCTGCTGCTGCTGCTGCCCCTGATGCTGCTGCTGAAAGTTAAACTCAGCTTGATTTTGATGATTTTGAAGACCTTGAACAAAAGAAGACGAAGAAGACGCAGCGCGAGTGATTTCGTTGTCGTAGAGAGACTTCTTAAAGGGATCGGAGAGGACATTCCAGGCCTCAATGACAAGTTGCAGAGCTTGATCGGAGAAGGAGAATCTATTCTTGTTAGGGTTTAGGAGAAAGGCGAGTCGGCGATAGGATTGGGAGATCAATTCGAAGTCTTGAGTTCGGGAGTGGAGCTGGAGAATGCCGTACCAGTCGTAGAGAGTGTTGTTGATCGGGTGTGAAGCGGCGAGGAGTGTGTCGACTACGGCGAGGATTTGGTAGGGCTCTTCGAGTCTCGGGTCGGATTCTCGAGCTCGGATCGCGAACGATTTGCTTCCCAGCAGATCTCGCGCTGCCAACAGCTTCTCCGCTATCAGTAGCCATCTCTCTGCTTCTGCTCTCCCGTCCATCTTCTCTCTCTTCCCCTCACTCTCTGACTCTCAATCTTTACCTTTCTGGCCCTTCTCTCTCTTTGAGAGTGAATTTTTATGGTGGGACCAAAAAGGGCATGGGTTCTTTGTCGATATGGGGGTATTTAGGTAATTTCAGAAGAGGGATTCATTGACTGCTGGATTAATGTATTTGTTGGGCCTGGGTACTTCTGAATCATAATGGAAAACGTGGTTCACACTAGAAGTCGAACTGAGCTCAAACGTAAGTTTGATGGCGATGTAAACCGAAAAAAGGGAAAAAAAAAAATAAAAGTGGTGTGAAATATCACTTTTCACTCATTTAATAAAAAAGAAAAATAAAAATAGGACATAATTTCGATTCTAAAAGTTATTTTCATTTTGAAGTGGACGAATTAAGAAAGAAATAAAAATTTTTAACAAATTTATTCTTATTTTTTTTTTAACATTTATAAAGTTATTCATTAATTTTTTTTTCTATTTTAATTTTATTTAATATAAAATAATAAAATTTAATTTTCTTAACCAATTTTATTAGACAAATTATTTTTCATTGATGATGAAGATTTTATTTTTTTTACATTACTATTCTATTTTTATTTAATATAAACTAATAATAAAAATAATTTGTAAAAAAATAAGAAAAATATATTAAATAGCTATTTTTAGAAAAAAAAATTATATTTTTAAAAAATATGTTTTAAATTAAAAAATAAAAAAATAAATATATGATGAAAAATATTAAAATATTATTTAATAAGAGTATAATAGTCAAGTTAAAAAATAAAATAATATTTCTTTCAACTTTTTATTCTAATCAAACAAAAAAAATATAATAAATTTCCTTCCCTTCCATCCCTATCAAACAAAAACACCAAAAGTCAATTGTTGTGCAGCACACTACGTGTATGGGATGAAGAGTAATTAATATGGGGTGAAATAGATTAAAGTTTATATATATATTATATTTTTAATTAAAATTAAAAAATTTTAAATTTCAAAATTTTACTTCAATTTAATATTTTCTAAATTAAATAAAAAAATTTCAAAATATTTTAAATGAATTGCTCCGTAAATAAAATTTATTTGATTTTTTGAATTATTTTATATCTCTGCATTATTTTTTGAACGATTATATATGTCTCAATGGAAAAATTAAATTGAATTTATAATCTTTTAGGTTTTTCAAGTTATTATTAAATTAATTTTTAGTATTTTGATAAAAATGATGATTATAAATTTTTTTGGTATAAATCACCAATATTTAGTAATCATATTGAATTAAATTAAATCCGTTTCAAATCGAATTGAACACTTAACAGATAAAATTCTTTTCGTGTTTGTTTTCATTATAAACAAGACTCAAATATAAGATTATTAATATATAACCATTAAACTAACTAAATATTGATAATGATTATAAATTTTATTAAATAAAAAAAATTATTATAATTAAAATTACAGTTTGAAAGGAAAATTGAGATCCTCCCTTTTACCTTTTTTCATAAAATAAAAAGTAGAAAGAAGACCTTGATTTAATATGATAATTTTTTTATTAGTGTATAGAATTTTATTTTTGTTTAATGGAAAATTTTTCTAGAATTCTTCTTTTTATTTATAAAAAGATTTTGTTATTTTGTAATAGATATATTTTCAATCTTGACTTTAAAAAAAAAAAAAAAAAAAAAATTGTTTTTAAGCCTTTCCTAATTTGTTAGCCTAATCCTCTCCGATATGAATTGGGTTCAGTCTTCCCATCTTAAAAATTTATTTCAATTAAAATAGTGTGTTTCATAAGAAATTAATTTTTAAAATATTTTTTTTCTATTTTTCGTGTTTGGTTATTGGAAAACAATTTAGTTTATGTAATGTCAAAACCACCCAAATTTCCTCTTACTTTGGATTTCGACAAATATACATTTAAAATTTAATTATATTCAAATCACTCCTTAAACTTTTAAATTTACTTTTACTGACCTCTTCTCTCACTTTATTTCTCGAATTTCTCATAAAAAAGTCTCTAATTTTAATTTCATGTTTTCCTTTAATATGGAAAATTTAAAAGTAAATGTATTTTAATTAGTATAGTAAACTAATATGTGTATAAATTTAAAATAACATTAATGTTTACTTAATTCAATAAGTGGACACTAATAGTCCTTAAATAAAGTCTCAGATTCAAATTTTGTATATATAAAAAATAGACGTTGAGAGAATTTTATCATTTAAGGGTCTAATCCAACTCGTATCGAATTTAGTCAAGTTTAAAATAATTATTAGATATTGATAATTTATTAAAAAAAAAATTAAACAACACTATTATGGATATTGAAGTTAAGATTTCAAAATTTATTTAGGCTATGTTTACATATATTTATGAAAAGTACATATTGATTATTTTAATTATTATTTTTGTAAATAAAATTTAAATTTAATTATAATTTTAAATATTTTCTTAATAAATTTAATCTAATATGAAAATACTATACTTTTGTTTAAAAAATTAATTTTGAATATTGATAGTACATTGCCCAATAGCACATAACCATAAAGATCCATAACCATAAAATCTACAAAACACCGAGCAACCTCTCGGTAAATAACCAGGATAACTAAGCAAGTACACAGCCAACCTCTCTCGGTACCAAGTGTTCAGTCATCCACTCTTGATTAATCTTATGCGACCAACATCTCTTGATCGAATCCTCCCTATACGACTCTCTCAATCAATCAAACCCTCTTAGGTAGAACTTTCCCGGCCACTATTGCGGTGATTCAAAATCTACTAAAATTTTTTTATTACAATTTCTATAATTTCGAAATATTTCTAGCAATCTCTACACATGAAAACTAGGATTTCTATGCCCTTAAGCAGGAAACTCACCATGCATACACATGTTATATATACTAAGTAAAGCCAACCCACAAGACACATTCAATAACTCTATACACTACACATAGAGGATACACAAGGCTATTTTAAAGCTCTTCTTAATTTGTTTTCTTTCTCTCTCACTTTTATTTCTAACTTGAGTATCAAAATTTTCTCTATTAAAGTCACCTTTGGTGGATATTTGCAAATCTCATTATCCATGAAGGTCCAGAAAACTTATCGGCATCAGATCCCCACTCTAGTCAGCAAATCAATTTACTTGTGAAGTCAAAACTGATTTCAACAGATTAATGTCATCCATGGGAAACAGATTGACTGTTTAGTATAAAAAACTTCACATTTTGTTTCGCACCATCTCTTTTAATGCCGTGCTGCCAAAGAAAAAGAATGGAGATAACATCTCCAAAGCGATGTCTGTGGGAAAACAGGTATTCAATCCCATAGACCCTCCTCTACCAATAGCTCCAACTAATCAGTTGGATATTTCCATCGTCCACACTCACTATACCATTATTTCACTTCCGATAACCTTGGGAATGTCATCCAACTATGCTACCATCACAACCATCTTCATTGTGGTCAAACTGTTGTCCCTTTACAATGTCATCTCAGGTCGGCCTAGTCTGGATGCCTTAAAAATATTACCAAGCACCAAATACATGAAAATCAAGTTCAGGACACCTCTTAGCATCGGAGTGCTCAACTATGATCCAGGTCCATCGAATAGCTCAATTTAATAATTTTTGTCCATCGCCTACTATTGCTTTGCTAGTGTTTTAGTATTGCTAACTACTTGTTCTGATCTGGAATTTTGCCTTATGCTTATTATGATAATAATATCTCTATTTTTCATACTCTGACAACTCTTCATGACATTTTAATCATGTCGACCGTGCAGTAATAAAAAATGGCTTGCGATAACACAATTAGGGGTATCCCTCTGTTGAGCCACTCTCTTGGCTCTGCACCATATATGGGTTTTGCACTCACTTTTTCAACTCCATGCCTCTTAACGTCCTTCATATGGGCCCTAGCATTTGATCGGGATGACACATCCACTCTTTTGGCTTCAAGCCATATATAAGTTCTACATCCACTATCTCAGCTCCATGCCACATACAGGTTCCATGCCCACTCTCTTGGCTTTACACCACATAGGAGTTCTGCATCCACTCGCTTAACTCCGGGCCGCATATGGACTCCACACCTACTCTTTTGGCTCCGCGCCATATATGGGTTCCGTACTCACTCTCTTGACTCCGCGCCGCATATAAGTTCCACACACACTCTCTTGGCTCTGCACCATATAAGTTCCATGCCCACTCTCTCATCTCTATCTCTTATGGTATTCTCTAGGCTCTACGCCTTATGCTGGTATTCTCTCGGCTCTATGTCTTATCTTGATATTCTCTTGGCTCTATCTCTTATGGTAATCTCTTGGCTATATGCCTTATGCGGGTATTCTTTAGACTACATATTTTATGCAGGCATTCTCTTGGCTCTTTGCTTTATGCAGGCATTCTCTCGGCTCTATGCATCATGTGGATATTCTTTCGATTCTATGCCTTATATGGGTGTTCTCTCGGCTATGTATCTTATGTGGCTATTCTCTCAACTTTATGCATTATGTGGGTATTCATTCAGCTCTATGTCTTATGCAGGTATTCTCTCAACTCTATACCTTATGCTTGTACTCTCTCGGCTCTATATTTCATGGGTTCTAACACTTTCTCTCGGCCACAACAACTTGAATACAACTCAACGCTCAAGTCACTTTATTTGTATGCACAATCAAAGCGGCAAAAAAAAACACTATAATGGCCAACAAGGATCTCTTTCATTCGTATAAAAAGTACAATGACAAGAGATGATGTTTATACAGAAGTACACCAAAGGAAGAAGAAAATTCAATCAGAAAAACCGGGTCTCATTCACTCTTGCTCCACGCCATCCTTTCAACTGCTTGCAATCTCATCTCATTCTCTCTCATCTCGGTCTCCAACCTCTCACACTTATGAGAGTTACATCAAATTGACAGAATGCAAACTCCATGTTAGTCTTCAAATCCTTTACTTCTTTGTCTTTGAGTCCTAGATATCCATGAAAACTTGCTTAAAAGTAGCAACTAAAGCCTAACTAAGTGCAGTTGACTTCTACTTTTCATAACACAAACGCTTTATATCAAGCATCTTAGAACTAAGGATCTCTCCATCATTTCCGACAAGAAATCCATGGCCAGAATCCATCATCACCTGTATGGGATTACATGTCTGCTCTACCTCATCTAAACCACAAAAAATTTTGCACAATATGTTTTCCCGGCAGTTTCTTACAAAGGCACCCCTTCGCATCTCATTCGCCCTTTCATCTTTTGTGTGTAAAGATAGCCAAAAAATCCATCACCCAAACCCATCTCATTAACCATTTCATACAATTCTTTACCCGCCATTATATTTTTAGTCTCGCCAATCTGGCAATGACCCTGAGATTCACATCCCTTCGCCATTTTTGCTTTTTCATAGAACTCACAAACCTTAAAAAATCCAAATTTTCTCTGAATAAACAAGCTAACAAACACAAGACAGAAAGTGTATTGAGTATGATTTCCCTAACTTTAAAATCTTTTAAAAAAACACCAAAAATCTAATCGGTGTATTCTGCATTTAATACTCTATTCTCGTGCCTATTCCAATTCCCCAATTATCTCTACTCTTAAAACCATTTTTTCCAAAATGTTATTGGGAGTGAAGGTAAATGATGGTATATGACCCAGTAACCCATAACCATGAAGATCCATAACTATAAAGTCCATAGACCACTGTGTGACCTTTCAGAAAATAACCAAGATAACCGAGCAGGTATGCAGCTGACCTCTCCGGTACCAAGCATTCAACCATCCCTTCTCGGTCCTCTCACTATTAATCTTACTTGACTAACATCTCTCGATCAAATCCTCCCTATATGACTGTCTCGATCAATCAAACCCTCTCGGGTAAAACTCTCTCAACCACTATTGAGGTGATCTCTCCTGTCACGTTGCGCCTCTATAAGCAAATACAGATCATATTTACATGAGATTTGAATCTTTTATAACTTTACCCAATAAGAAAGGGATTCTCCATGACAGTTGAAATCTTTTTTGATCCTGTAAGATCCCAAATCTCTTACAATATTGATAAAGAAGGAATTCTTCTTGACAACTAAATCTTCCTTAATCTCGGAGGATTCAAAATCTCTTAAAGTTTTTTTATTACAGTCCTTATAATTTTGAAAGATTTTCAATATCTCTTCAGAAGAAAATTAGGATTTTTATGCCTTCAAGTAAAAGACTCACCATGTATGTACATAATATATATATTAAGCAAAGACGACTTATTAGACACGTTCAATAACTCTACACATATCACACAGAAATTACATTGGGTTATTTTAAGACTCTACTTATTATATTTTCTTTTTCTCTCATTTCTTTTTTTGATTTGAACGCCGAAAATTCGTCCGTCAAAGCCACCTCCGGTGGGTATTGTAGATCTTATTATCCACGAAGGCCCAGAAGACTCATCGGCACCAGATCCCCGCTCAAGTTAACAAATCAATTTACCAATGGCATCAAAACTAACTTCAACAAACATAAATATTATATTTGAAATAAAATAAAATAATTAATGATTATAAGAAAAATGAAAATTTTTATCTTTTTTCTTCTCAATTCTCTCTCTCTCTCTCTCTCAAAGTATTTTGGAAAAAAAAAAAAAAAAACATGTGAGAGGGGTTTTGATGGAAAACAATTTTAAATATTTATGACCTGTTGCAATGCTATTGATCTTTATTGGGATATTAGAAAGTATCCAAAAATTTAACAGAATATGATTTGGCCTCCATAGAAAAGTTTCTAGTCACGCAGTACAAAGACAATGCTCTTGAAATGACTTAAAAAAAAATTGTGAAACTCGTTTTCCTACCCACTCGGTGCTAGTAAATAGATTTTGTAAACATATGAAAATATAAAAATAGTAGTAATATTTGATATTTTACCCAAACAATAAAAAACTAATTTTTCTTATTATGAGAGATTTTTCAAGAAACAAATGAAATCATTATTACATGAAAAAGTGGGGCTTTGGTTCGAATAACAATTTAGGGGGATTGTGGGAGATTTTGGGATTATTTGTGGGGGTTCAATATCGGAGAGATGTGTGGGTATTTATGTCATTTGGGAGAAAAAAAATTATATTTTTGGATAATTAACATTAACTTAATCAATTTTTTATATAAATATATTAAAAAGTAAATATTCTTTTTCGTTTTTTATAATGGTAAACAAGGTCCTGTTGAAAATGTTTTTTGGGTTTGGCTATTTGCATTAGAAATGTGAAGTTAGGTTTGACGGAAAGAGAAATGAACATATAAAAATAGATGCCAAAATGATAGGAAGAAAATTTGATAAAAAAGTTATTTTTTTATAATTAATCGGTATTTGAAATTATATTTTAGTTAATTCGATTCAAGTGTTGTTGGTTTCAATTTATGAAGAAACTCTCTCAACATAGTCTTTTGTATTACCAAGTTTTGAATTCAATATTTGATTAAATGATGTAACATTTTTATCTATTAGGTCAATTATCTATCGGTGAAAAAAATTATTGAGTAATAAATAATGAATTTTTAATTTTTCATACAAGATGAAGAGGGAAGTTGAAGGTAAGATTCGAGCTGTTTTTGTACTATTATTGTAATAATCAAATTAATATTTAGTTGGTTTAATGGTTAAATATTAATAATTTTTAAATAAAATTTAAAGTTTGATTAAAAATAGATATTAAGAAAGTTTTAATTTTCAAAAGATTTATTTAGTTTAAATCAGATATAATTGAATTTATTGTGACCATCGGTGACTTATAAAAAAGGAAAAATCAAGTAAGAAAAGGCACTTTCTTTTTCAACTAGTTCAGAAGACAAAGCCCAATCAAACAAAAACCTAGTTAGCTTTCTAGGGAAAGTCACATCACACTGAGAAAGGCTTCAAGCCCATGATGGGGTGGATTGACTTGTGAAGGCCTATAAGGTACTTGTGGGCTTTGTGGTCCTAAGCCTGCATTATATGTCCCTCCCCCGTGACGAAGTTTGAAGATACACAGGATACCAACGTGTGTTGAGTGCAGCAGTAAGAGGTCTGCACTTTGTCTTTATGGACTCGATTTTGAGTTTTTATGGTGGCTTAAAATAATTATCTTAGAAGATCTCTTTTCATTTTTGGGTTTAAAAACATATCGATTCGAATTAATCGTAATTAAATTTTAGATATCGAGTGGTGCAAAAGTTACCAAAAAAAAAAAAAAAAAAAAAAAAAAAGATACATTGGGATGGTTACTCTAGGACTAATCGATGGTTGCACTTGGTAATTAAAATATTTTTTGCTATGAAGGGGACACTTTGACGGTCACAGTTTCTATTTTTTAATTTAATAATTTTGAATTTGAATGTTGAATAATAAAAAAAATTAAAATATTTTTTTATCTTGAAAAAAAGTTTCACATAAATCTAAATTGGAATTATACCAGTAGACATAATTTGGTGATTGTATACTTGAAAATTTTTTCTAATAAAACAGATTTAAAAGATAGTGACCACAATTATATAGAAAAAAATTTATTAATATTATATATTTTTAGATTTATAAATCTCCTAAGATTAATATTTTCACCAGGTTTTCAAACAATCTCTGAAGTGTTGAGATTTTGAAGATTCATCGTGATTAACTGATACGATTTAAATGTTAAATGATAAATTTGATTTCTAACCAACAAAATCACTGCAATTTATATTACACCCAATAGAAAAATAAATTATCTTGTAAAACATTTTTCCTCATTGTGAAAATATAAAAAATAAAAAAAAATAGATAATGAGTACTACAACTTTTTATTTTTAATAATATATTTGCCTTGTTATATATACTTGTCAAAATTAAATTTATATCGAACAAAAAAGCTTTTTCTTTATGTCATCCCTAAAGACTTATTATTGTTGTGGGCTACGGTGGTGGACAATTGCATCTACTAAATCAAAATAATTTTATTAATTTTTACATGTCAAATAAATATTGTTCTAATTCAACTCAAGATATTGTCCTCACTAACATTATCAGTTAATCCACTAAAAATATTTTATCCCAACTGTCGTTGGGTCCTAAATCTGTTACTGGTTATGGGTTCCATGTTCCCAAAAAAATAACCTAATGATCACATCACCTCCCCCAATCCATGATCCGAGATTTAAATTTTGTTGTAAAAAAAAAGAAAAAATAGTTATAGGTTCCATATAAATAATGTTCGGTTCAAGGAAAAATGGAAAACATTCTACTTTTCATTAGTATTAATATTTATGGATTTGTAATCACAAATTTGTGGTTGTTAGACATATAAAATAACAAGAAGATTTGTTTGATTATGAAAATTCATAATTTGAGCGATGTCTTGTTCGCCTAATAACAACATCATTAAATTCTTTTAATCAGATTTTTTTTTGTTTAAACTTTAAAAATAATAAAAAAATATATATATCAAGAGAATTTATCCAATATGCTTGACAGTTAACTTGAACTATATCAATCGAGACTACTAAATTAGTTATCAGATACTAATTAATCAAAAAAAAAATTCATAATTTAACTAAAAATCATTTCATAATTCATTTCACAATTCATTTGAATATCAAAATAATTAACTTTGTGAATACTAGTACACATAAGACTCTTGAAACACGTGACACACGCATAAATATAGTAGCTGTTTTTAGGGATACAATATCCGATCTGACCATACTTGAAAAATCCAATCTAATAGAACGAGTTTTTTTAAAAATCAGGTTAGGGTCATATTAGAGTTAGGTTTTAATATCAAAGTAATCGGATCGATTCAAATATAGATTTAGATTATAAATGATTCGATTCGATAATAATTTATAATAAAATAAAATTTTATTTAATATAAAAAGAATTTTAAATTTTGTTATAAATTATAAGTTTCATTTTCATTCTTGAAAAAATATTATTAAATTAAAAAAGAATGTATTAGGCTATGATTTAGGTCCGGTATGTGTCGGATACAGATCGATTTAAGATCGGATTGGATCGATTTTTTAAAAGTATCTAATATATCAAATCGGATCAAATCGAATCGGATTTTTAAAAAAATTCGTAAAGTCGGATATTGTTTTTTATTTTTTAACCAAAATTGAGTTAAAATTAGATATGAATATTAGAGTTAAGATTTAGAGTTGGATATGGTATTAATATGACTTGAATTATGACTAATCAATTGCCATCCTAGTCATTTTACCTTTTTTAGATTGATTTGGGTTTAGTCTAAGAATTTTTTTTGGGTGCTTTTAGAATTACTCCACCGCTCGATATTTGTAGTTTCGTTTCAATTAATTCGAATCGATTCGATTGAGATCTCTTTTAAAAGGGTAGAGGTCTCTCAATATAGTCAACTTTGTACCTAAATCATATGACGAATTCCTGATTTTGATTAACGGGTATAAGAATCTACTCGCTATATCAGTTACCCGTTGATAATCTAAGAAATTTTCATACAACATCTGTTGCATGACATGATAATAAGAAGATTTGTCTCTTGGGATAATTAAAGTGGTAAAAATTTTTTATTTTTATTTTATTTTCTTTGATTCGCTCACATTTGACTACTTCTCCTTGCAAAAAAATAGAAGAAGATTTTGAAAATTTTTGGAGGATGCGTGGGACCATTATCTGATCGTCGCAGGCTGAATATTTTGCTAAAGCCCAAAAGGTATGAATCAATACTTTTACGCTCAGCTTGGATGGACAGAAAAGAAAAGGAAAGAAAAGAAAAAATTTTAATAAAAAATTACTTCATTTTTTTTGGTTTGAGAGTTTTTAAAGAAAAAAAATAGGAAGAATTGAAAAAATTTTAAACATAAAATTTTTCTTCCCAAAAATAGAAAGAAAAGAAAAGAAAAGAAAAAAAAAGTTGTCTCGTGAATATATTAAATTTACCCTTAAGAAAATAATAAAAAAAATTTTAATTCCAAATAAATCCTATGTCATTTTCTTTTTTTCCCAAAACTCTCAAATAGAATAGAAAAAAAATCTCATCATCTCTTTTTTTTTTTTTTTTTTCTTTTTTTTTTCCCTAAACTCCTAAACTAAACGTTAAAGAAAATGGGGGCCATTAAAGATTCTTATTTGGATTTGAGGAGAGTCGAATTATTATTTTTGGTCAAGGAGATGGGAGACAAATGCATGTAGGCCCTCTTTTATTTCTCTTTCCTCTCTCTTCTTCTTTCCATGCAGTCGATCAAAGAAGATGAGGAATTTTGGAGGATGTGGGGGATTGTTATTTGATCCTCGGTCGAACTGTAGTAAAGGTGAAAAAAAAAAAAGAATCAATATTGAGAATATGGCCATTAAATATTCCTAAAGTTTAAGGAGAGTCAAATTATTATTTTGTGGGTCGATTGGAGGGAAAGGTCGCATGTGATTTCCTTTATTTCTCTTTCTCTTTCATCTCTGCAAGGTTGATCTATATCCTTTTTTTTTTCACCCGAGTTAGAATCACAATTCAATATTTGAGACTTTATTCAACTAATCTGAATCGATCCGTTATTAAATTTTTTTTGGGAATATCGCAATGTGATTTTTTTTCATTTCTATGACGAGTCAAAAAGTATAACTAAGGCATCTCAGCATTTTTTCCGTTGAGCTGACCAAACGTTGGTGGTCGATCTATATATATCTATCATTTTTTTTCTCTCTCTTTTACATGTTGTGAGTCGAAAAAGATGAGAAATATTTTATTTTTATTTTTATTTTTACCAATGAGGGTAATCTTATCTAAATCTAATTTTCTTAAAGGGGAAAAAAAAATTCAACTCAACTCAAATTCAATATTCTCCTCGAGCCCCAATGGAGATCATATTGAATCCCACTTTTTCCCGCCTTTACCAAATTCGGCATTGATGGGATCCTTTATCCCACTTTTTGCTTGTTCATTGATTGACGAGGCAGACCTTTAGTCGCCTAAGGTCCAGAATGCTTCAGAATAGAACCAGCGCAACAAAATCTACTCTGATTTATATTCTCCAGAAGACAACCTTTTTTGTTTGGACAACATTGTCATGTGGCTAACATTTATTCCTCACTTTTTCTCTGATAAAGGCAACAAAATTGTGAGAATCCAATGGGTCCAAAGTGAATGAGGCTCCAAAGGATGAAGTGGGGAAATTACAGTAATACTTTTAAAGTGAATTCACTTCCAACTACACAAAAGGAGAATAAAATGGGACTTAATTTCAAATTTTGAAATTCTTCGATTAATATAGAAGAGAAAAATAAAAAATAATAAGTAATAAAAATTAAAAATTAAAAAAATCAAATTATAGTTTGAAAATAAAAATAAAGAAAATAAAATGAGATAAAAATAAACTATTCATAGAACTTAAATGATAATAATAAGTCATGTTTAATTTGAATTATCAATAAATCAAATTATTTAAAATAAGCTAAAAGTCATAACTAAGATCAAACTGTATTATTTTTAAAATACTAAAACTATCATCATTCTAATTATGTTATGACTTTTTCCTTTTATTAGGTTATAACTTTTGTTCCCTCCTCATATATTAATTGCAGTGCTTGCGGAGGAGGTCCAATAACAATCCAAATTTATTGATCACTAAAATAGTACATATTGAATTTTTAATAAAATAAATTATGAAAGTCAAAATTAATTAATTATTATTTTTTTAATTAAAAAAATGCATCAAGGGCTGTCGCCCTTTCATTAGTACAATTATCCCCAAAAAAAATTCATTATTTTTTTTTTCTTTCTATTTGGAGCAAGATAGTCTAGTTTTGGCACCGAGGACCCCTGCATGATAGCATTTTGCGATTGATATTTATTAGTTTTTTTTTATATTTTCATGTAAATGGTACAAATCTCAAACTTTTGCAAGTCTGCTATTCTTTCTTTAACCCCTTTATTTTCTACTAAGTCAAAAGAAAGATCTCTTTGTTTTCTCACAAAATATTTGTTTATGGATTTCAGTCGAGTAAAATTATTTATAACAATAACTGTCGAAAATTTTCCTTAAGTTTCAATAACTTCAGATATTTTGTGAGCCAACTAATATATAAATATAAATATAAATATAAATATAAATATAAATATAAATATAAATATAAATATATGTATATGTATATGTATATGTATAGACTTAAGGACTTGTTAATAAAACTGACGTCTACATAACCTACATCGCCTAGTTAATAATAGGATTATAATTAAGGACTTGTTTCAAACAAGCTCTTCTTCATTCAAAGGTAATTTGAATAAAACTGACGTCCCGTGTGCCTAGTACCGTTCCCATCCCGTTAAAGAAAAATTCCTGCCCACGAAACTATCCAGCAAAAACAAGATGGAGATTTTCTTTTGTTTTTTTTTTTTCAAATTTATAAAACATTTAAACATAATATTTAAAAGTTAAAATATTATCTATTGAAGGTATGTTTTGCTTCACAAATAACTGTTCTGTTAAGTTGAGTGAGGAACCGGTGTTGATGAGTCATCTACACCTTTGGAGATGATCAGACCTGCAAATACCATCAGAGGTGGCTCTGATGGAGGAAATTCTGAGACTCAAGTCAAAAAGAGTAATGATGAAAGAAAGAGAAACAGACAGAGTAAAACTATAAAATAGCCATGTGTAGCCTCTATGTGTTAAATGTAGAGTTGAGCGCATTGCTTACCTTTCATAGATTGTCTCTACATAGTATATATAGTATATGCATGCATGGTAAGTCTCTTGCTTGAGGGTGTAAAAATCTCAATTTCCTTATGTAGAGATCGATGGGAATCTTCTGAGATTACATGGACCGTAGTTAAAAATCTTTAGGAGATTTAGAATTTCATTGATTAAAGGAAGTTTAAGTTGTCACGAAAATTCTCTACCTTATCGGGAGTGGTTACAGAGATTCGCTTTCTTATTATAAAAGATTACTCCTAAGATTAGGGAATGTTCAAATATCAGGTGATTATGATGTTGATTTTTGCTCGACAAGCATTATTTGTGAAAGACTATTTGGTAATAGACGAGAAAGTTAGACCAAGAGGGGAATAGGCAGTTTACCAGAGAGGGATTAGCCGAGATGGTCAAGAGACATAAGCAAGACCAAAACTACCCGAGCCCATTAAGCCATACCACCATTAGCGTTCTCCCAATCGAGCACTCTCCCAGTCGAGCACTCATTTCAACCTTCTCAGTCTCACCATCTCGGGAAGATAGCTACTCTTGACCGCTCGGTCATCTTAACTCTCGGTACCTGGGCTTCTCAGTTATCTTGCTTCTCTGTTATCCCGCTCCTTGATAGATACATTCCGTTACTATAGGGAAATTCAGTCAATTACGTTATAAGCATAACTTGAAACCATCTGTTGAAAGAGTAAATCCCTAGTGAATTTGAACCTTTTTAATTCGGATATGAATCTTCCCTATTCTTAAAAAAAAACTCTCTCAACAAGAAAACATATCTCAATAGTCATTCCCGATAAGACAAAAAGTCTTCAAAATAACTTAAACTTTTCTTAATGAATAGGATACTAAATCTCTTAGATATATTTAACTATAGTTCTTGCAATTTCAAAAGATTCTCAGCAATCTCTCCATAAGTGAATTAGGGTTTCTATACCCCTAAGGTCATACAGGACTGACTTTACACACATGCTATATATATTCAACACCAACAGCTAACCTGGTACGTTTTCAAGAACTCTACACTTACCACACAGAGACAACATAGGGCTACTTTACTGCTCTCCTCAGTCTATTTCCTAATCTCTAAAATTACTCTTTCTGATTTGACTTTTGAAGCCTCCTTGACAAAGCACCCTTTGACAGTATTTATAGTCTCATCACTTTCGAAGACCCCGAAGACTCATCATCACTTTAGTACTTTAGTTCCACACTCAGGTCAACGAAACAAATATCCGTGGAGCAAACCCACCTCCATTAGATATATAGAAATGAAGAGAAATCACTCACAAAGTTTTAATCTCTAACACACTCAAAGAAATGTCTCAAATCCTAAGGATGTAGCACATGTATATTACTAGTGGTACTACTCATAAATCCAGTCCATGAATGTTGAGTTTTCAAATAGATTGCTAGATAACTTAATACGCAATCAAAACATATTTGATGTCTTCAAAGAGACATAAGCGTCAGAAAAAATATATATGTGATTTCCAAATTTGGACCAATCGAATGCTTAATTTATATATACTTTGCCCGAACTCTTTAATATGAAAAATATATGGCACTTCGGCCTCTATATATAAAGAAAAGAAATAATATTTATTTCATGAAAAGGCAAACAAAGGAAGCCTTGAGGGGTTACACTCAAAACCTCCAAGCAAACTCAAGGGGTTTCTAGTTTTAGAAAAATCCCTCCAAACGGTTTGTTGCGACACCCCTAATTTCTATGTACGCTCCCTCAATTTAAGGAGTATTGTGTTATAAAAATTTGAGATGTTATATATATAGTTGGGGTAATTTTCCTCATATAATCACTAAAAAAATCATAGTCACTGCTACTAGTTGAGCATATTCTCTTCAAAAAAAATTACCTAATACACCAACAGTTAGCATGCATATTCTTGTGCAAATAAACAAGATTTACACATAGCAAGATTTTCTCGTTAATGAAAATAACAATTGGACCATAAAGAAAAGTGATTAATAAAGAACATAGAAGAGGAAGTATTTACTTAATTTTTTTTTTTAAAAAATAATTATGTAAAAATTTTTGTTATTATTTGACATTTTCATATTAATTGTTGGATATTTAGATAAGCTAAGTGCCCGTTTGGTAGGGTTTATTTTTTACTTATCTTCTCTTTATAAGGAAAAACAAAAATTAAGAGGTTTTAAAAAAAAAGTTAAAAGTTGTTTGGTAATTTTAATTTTAAAAACAAATTTATTTCATAATTTTTAAATAAAGTTAAAAGTAAAAGATAAAAATTAAAAATTAAAAATTAAAGAAAAAGAGAGAATATGAGGGTAAATAAATTTATGATATTGACATATTTGATATTTCATATCCTAGGGATATAAAAGAAATAAAAAAATAAAAAATTGGATTTTAAAAAAAAAAGAAGTAGAAGCTCCTCCAAGAAGCTTTTGCAATCTCCATTTTCTTTATTAAAAAAAAGCTACTTTTTTAAGAACTTTTCTAAAATAGTATTTGACAGATTTTCTCCTTAAAAGAAAAGAGAATCCATAAAAAAGCTCTGCCAAACGAACACTAAACTTCTCTTAATTTGGCTCAGTTTATATCAATTTTTTATCTTATTTGTAATATTTTATGACTAGAGTTAAAATTTGTATTGAAAATATAAAATTTCATAACTATAAGAAAAATTTTTCTATAAAATTTTGTAACTATATGAAAATTTTCTATATTAAAAATTTATTTTATTTTAAAAATCTAATCTTTTGCCCCCCAAAATAGGTCTATTTAGTACTCCATCGGATTCTTGGTAGATAAAAAAAAAAAAAAAAATTATCTCCACATTTTAAACTTACATGACAGTAAAATCTCTCCAATGACCAAAGTTATAAATTCTATTTTGTTTTACATAAAATGATTGGAATGTCTCGTTCAAATTCAAAAATTAGAATAAATTTTATTTTAGTTGGTATTTCAATCTATTCTAAACTTTATGGTCAAATACCGATTGAAACATTGCATATATATTCTACCAACTCCATTTCAAAATAAAATTAAAATTTTAATAAAAAATATATGAAAAATTGTAATCTTATTGTTAAAGAATCTAAGCATTTTAATTGTTATTCCATTTTTGTATAGTTTTAAAATTGTAATTTCAACTCTTCAGGGGATGATTTAGAAGTATTTTAAATTTTTGAATTTTACTTTTAACATTTGATATTACGCTTGTATTTTATAATATTTAATTTATTTTTAGATTTGAATTAAAATTTATATTTATTAAATTAGTATTCTAAATTATATATATATATATATATATATTTTTTTTATATAGAGTACCATTGAAAGAGGACGACAATGGCAACGAAGATGGTTTCCCCTTAAAGTGAACGAGGGCGTGAATGAGACCCCTTTAATCACGTGTCTATCATGTGACACTGCTTCATGGTGCAAGAAGTAGCCATCATAGGACCTTCGTTCCCATCATTTCTTTGCCATATCGAGCAGGAATCTGTCTCCCCGTGACTCACGTCTGATTTTTCTTTTTATCTTTTTTAATCATTACTTTAATTTTAATTAAATTCATTTTAAAACATATTAAATTTCCTTTTTTCAAAAAACTCTTTCAATATTATTTTTTTCATTTACAAAATTTTTTAAAATCTAATTTAAAAAATATCAAAACCATATATCAAATAAAGACACAAATAATTATAAGATAACCAATAAAATTTTGTGGAAAATATGTTATATATGTTGGAGGTGGGTTATAACTCTACAGATACCGACTCCTTATAGACTCGAACGGTCTCTGTCAGTAGAGAGAAAAACGTCTGCAAAAACTGTCGGAGGGTGTTCCAACGGGGAGACTCCGATACTCAAGTCAGTAAAAAACGATTTTCGCATGAAAGAACATATTGAGAATTTGAGAGAGTGATTCCCTGTGATTGATGTGTCCAATATATTTGGCCTCAAGAACCTACCTACCTTGGAGGATTTTGAGAGACTTTATACCTTTCAGAGTCGTGCGCCGCTAAGAGATTCAACCCTACCTTCCTTATCAGGCTGATCCGAAAATCTCGTGAATTCAATATTCTGTGTTGATTGCGATTCTCATCCTTTTGAGAAATTTCCGTCTTCAAGAGGGATACTTTCCTTGATTGAAAGATTCCAGGAATACTGCTCTGAAATAGGACACTAGAGTTATTAGGATGTTTTGATCTTCGATAAGTTGTTGTGGCAATCGTTGGACACCGATCAATAGGCGTTCTTTATGGGCTTTTCAAAGATTGACTCTTCCAATTGGGCCTTGAACCATGTCCCATCATTTACCCCCGACTCATGATATTCTTAGGAAAAGAAGTGCCATGAGTAATAACTTTTGAAAGAAAGAAAAAAAAGGGGAACCTTTATTGACTTGGTTTTTGTTGTTTCGATTTCTGTGAATCGTTTTTTGTACGCTTTATAAGGGTTCAAGCTTATCAAAGGATTGTATACTCCATCAGCTATACTGTTCTTTTAACCCTTCTCTGAAGAACTCTCTTTCACAAAGAAAATGTCGAAAGATTCTTTCTCGTCGCAAAGTGTGGATGTATTCAGAGCACCATGACCGAAGAGGATTTAAGGGAAGTTCAAATAGAAATGTTGCTTGGAAGCGATTTCGAATTTGTATTGTCAGGTGAGAGGGACAGAGTAAGTCATGCTCCCGAAAATTGTGTCCCAATGTATAAGCAATGTATGAGATACGACTTAAAGATCCCATACACGGGCCCACTAGCGGAGGTCCTGAAGTATTGAAACATCCATCCCTCATTGCTCATCCCAATCGCTTGGTGTTTTGTGATTGCCCTAATTTTCCTGCTAGGGTTTTTTCGCGTCCGCTTCGACCCAGAGATTTTGGGTGCCATCTTCTCTTTGGGGTGATGCAGTTCCAAGGGTTCTACCTGTGACTGGTATAAACTCCAAACTCATAGAGAGTCTAGCTGGAGGTTCTTTTATAGTGAATCTCAAAATAAAAACTATATACAGAAATTTTTCTATGTGAGGTTTCTGAACAAAGATCTCCTTCCAGCGCTTTCAGACGCCAGCCAAGTACCTTTCTTAAGCATGAAGACCCCTGATATCTTTCGTCATTCTCGCTTTCTACGGGCTGTCGCGTGCCATTATGAGGCTCATCACCAGATTCTTTGGTAGATGATGAAATGTTGCTGTTGTCCGGCTTGCAAGTGAGCGAGACAAGGTAGATCACCAAACCTCTCTTACTGGAATGACAGGAAATGGAGTGGGTTGACATTGTGTTAGTTATAGACGCTCATCTTTTCAATGAGATTTCTACCGAACGGGAAGTGCGGTCGCATATGAAGAGGAAGACGTCTGATACTTCTCCCAAGTCCCTACAGAAAAGGTCCAGGGTTTGAGCTTCTAGCCCACATGTTGAAGAGGAAGAGCAGGCCAGAACTAGAGAGCATGGGCCTTCCCCAGAGCAGCATTCTGAAATCGGGGGAAACTAAACGATAGATTACTCGGAGACCTTTGACGCTCCCATTGAGATTGAAGAGGGAGTTGCCCCTGACGAGGGACTCCTTGAGATAAGTGGGAGTGCTCTGGCTCAGGATTCCCAATGGTGGGAGGAGCCTCCAGCGACACAGATCCCTGTTTCATTCCAAGAGAAGGATCGGAATAGTCTCCCCGAGGATCCTAGTGTCTCTCAGAAGATATAGCAGATGACTATTATGTTCCACCGCCTATTCCGGTTGAGTCCGTTAGTGGAGAGGGACGTAACTTTGAAAAAGGATCGATGGTAGTCTTGGTGGGGGGTCATAATTTTAATCTTATTGATCCGCAGGCGGCATTGCAACTTGCTGAGCGGTTTGAGTTTCCTCCGAAGCTTGCTTTTCAAACGATGCCTCTAGATTGTATCGACAAGGGTATTCATTCTCTTTACCTTACAGTAAGCATTCTTCTTGTGAGAGTTAAGCTTGATTTTGCCATCTCATGATTCTAATCGATGCATTTCTTTCCAGCCTTCGGCCCTGACTGAATTTCATAGGAAACGGAGGAGGGAGCATGATAACCAATTTTTCACATGGGAAACCAAGTGTTGGCACTACAGAATGCTCTGGAGAACCAAGGGAAGTGCATCGTAGAGGAGAAAAATAAAGAACTTAACCATCTCCATAAAGATCTTGCTTCAGCCCACGCTCGTTGCGAAGAATTGGAAACGGAGGTATGCATTCGAGGAGCACAATTGAAAGTTGCTAAAACATTAGCTCATCTCTGAGAAGAATCCCTTCGGAGGGTGAACAAGAAATGACCGATCTCAAGGCGTCTACTGTCAGAGATAGAGATTCTTCGACAAGTTGGTCAGTACGAGCTTCTGCCTCCTCTTAAGGGATCAGCGGATTCGAATTCTGCCACTATCGCTTCCATTGCTGCCCCTGCTCTCTTGTGATTTTGTGGAGAAATTTTTGCTCCATAACTTATTGAAATGTAATGATCTTTGAGAAACTTTTGAATGCTTTATCCCGTTAGTCAGGTGAGGTCGGGGAGATTTACCCTTTTGATGAGTGTCCGATTGGTTGAGCCAGGTTGTCCGATGTCTGATGTTTGATTGAGAACCTCTAAGGTTAGGGTTGCTTTTACCCGTTCGGGGAGATTGATCCTGACATATTAGTTTGGAAAGTCTGGGTAACTGAGGCCCGTCGGTAGGTTAAAAACCATAGGAGTTAGGGTCGTGTTTGCCTGTTCAGGGAGTTTCAACACATTCGTTCGGAAGATCTGGGCGACTGAACCCCGTCGACTGATTAAAGGCTTTAGAAGTCAGGGTTGCGTCCATCCGTTCGGGGAGTTTTATCCCAACTTAACGACATATTCGTTCGGAAGGTTTAGGCGACTGAAATCCTTTGGTAGATTAGAATTCTTAGGAGTTAGAGCTGTGTCCTCCTGTTCGGAAAGTTTTATCCCAACTTAAAGACATATTTGTATGAAAGATTTGGGCGATTGAGGCCCTTCGGGAGATTTGTATCCTTAGGAGTTAGGGCCGTGTTCGCCCGTTCGGGGAGTTTTATCTCAACTTAAAGACATATTTGTTCGGAAGATCTGGACGACTGAGACCCTTTGGGAGATTTGAATCCTTAGGAGTTAAGGTTGTGTCCGCCCGTTCGGGGAGTTTTATCCCAACTTAAAGACACATTCATTCGAAAGATCTGGGCGACTGAGACCCTTCGAGAGATTTGAATCCTTAAGAGTTAGGGCCGTACTCACCCGTTCAGGAAGTTTTATCCCAACTTAACAATACTTCGGAAGATCTGGGCAACTGAGACCCTTTGACAGATTAGAATCCTTAAGAGTTAGGACCGTGTTCGCCCGTTCGGGGAGTTTTATCCCAACTTAACGACACATTCGTTCGGAAGATCTGAGCGATTGAGGCCTTTTCGGGTGATTTGAATCCTTAGGAGTTAGGGTCGTGTTCGCCCGTTCAGGAAGTTTTATCCCAACTTAATGACACATTCATTCAGAAAGATCTGGACGACTGAGACCCGTCGGCCGATTAAAGGTTTCAGAAGTTAGGGCCGTGTCCGCCTATTTACAGAGTTTTATCCCAACTTAACGACACACTCATTCGAAAGATTTGGACGATTGAGACCCTTCGACAGATTAGAATGGGTGCTTTTCTCCGCGAATCATTAAGAATCCAATGCCATGTGTTATTAATGAATAATAAGAGAAAATCGAAACCATTATCAAGGAAAAAGTGCGGGGAAATCCGAGTTGTAGGCCGGATAGATACTAGTAGGCACATAAGGCTCGTGCCAACTGTTTTCACCATGGATTTGGAGGATCATCCTTCCTGGTTCATTGTGCGGTGGTCTAGGATCTGGCCCATTGGGTAGTTCGTTCAGCCATGGTGCATTGTGTCTGTCGGGAGAAGGCAGGTTCCTTCCCTTTGCACTGATGAATTTCTGTAGTTTATCACTGTGAACTAAGAATTCTAACTCATCCTTAAACCTTTTGCACTTGTCGGTTGTGTGGCCATAATCCCTATGGAAATGACAGTATTTGGATTTGTCTTTCTTGGGATCTTCTTCCGTGAGACGAGGGGGCCACCTAACGTATGACTTATTTTTTATCTGATATAAAACCCGACTTGGGGTATCGTTCAGCGGAGTGTAGACATTAAACCTTCGCGGGGGCAGAACTCCTGGTTTGTTTCTCTTCGGAGAGGGCTAACGAGGCGATCGACTGCATTCCTTTCTACTAGGGTGGTTCTCTCATCGGTCGAACGCCTCTACTTTTTCTACTGCAATATATTTCTCCGCTAAGGAGTAAAATTCTTGGATGGTCCGGGGGGCTTTTTTGTACAGAGACTTTCGTATCAAAAGAGCGTAAACCCGTTAGGAGGGTAGCTAGTGCGATGTTGTGATCCAAAGTAGGGACTTTTAGCATTTCCATTTTAAATCTTTCCATGAAGTCCCTCAGAGACTCTTCATTCCATTGTCGCAACGATAGCAGGGAAGTGGACTTCCGCTTGGCCCCTCGGCTGATTATGAAATGAATCTTGAACTGCTATCGGAGTTGGACGAAACTCTTGATACTGAACAGCGGAAGAGAATTAAACCATATCAGGGCATTTTCTTTTAGAGTGGTGGGGAAGTGCTTACACATCACTGCATCCAATAAATTTTGGAAAATCATAATTGTTATGAAGTGGGCAGCATGATCACGATGATCGGTTGTTCCATCATATTGCTCCATGGGAGGTTATAGGACATCTCTCGGCATCGGTTCTGAGGATATCTTAGAATCAAAGGGTGATTCGCCTGAAAGACGTGGGGGTCTTCCCCGTCCCTAGCAACCTTCTTCTTCAGTTCGACAGCCACGAGTTGTTTGATTTGCCTTTTCAAGTCTTCAGGGTCATGTTGAGTAGTTGCTGATCGCTTGGGGTTAGCAAGAAGGTCTCATCTCGGTGGTCGCTTGTTTCCGGACTTGGCGGTAGACGAGTGGCTATTTGGTTCGAGGTCTCGACTAAGCTCCTCTAATTGTTTACTCATTATTTGGAGTTTTGACTCCAGCCTTTCCACTGGGGGTTGATTAACTTGCTCGGGCCTTGAGGCCATAGCTGGCTGCTCCAGTACTACAGGTTGTAGAATCGGCTCCGGACGGGACGGTCGGGGAGAAAATATATGATCGTGGTTCGAATGGCGGGATGCCGGAGGGGCTATAGGTGTGGTGGGCATAGGGGCATACCCTTTCCAATGGGGGCAACCTTTGAGGATGCTCTGATTCTCGGAGGCATGGTTGTTCGAATAACAGGAATTGCTCTAGTCTGTTCCCACAGACGGTGTCAATCTGTTGGAGGTGTGTTATAACTCCACAGATACCGACTCCTTATAGACTCGAACGGTCTCCGTCAGTAGAGAGAAAAACACCTGTAAAAACCATCGGAGGGTACTCCGGCGGGGAGACTCCGACGCTCAAGTCAATAAAGAGCATTTTTCGAATGAAAGAACAGACTGAGAGATTAAGGGAGTAATTCCCTGTGATTGTTGTGCCCAATGTGTTTGGCCTCGAGAACCTACCTGGCTTGGAGGGTTTTGAGAGACTTTATATCTTCCAGAGTCGTGCGCCGCTAGGGGATTCAACCCTACCTTCCTTATCGGACTGATCTGAAAATCTTGAGAATTCAATATTCTGTGTTGATTGCGATTCACATTCTTTTGGGAAATTTCATCTTCAAGAGGGATACTTTCCTTGACTGAAAGATCTCAAGAATACCGCTCTGAAATATGACACTAGAGTTATTAAGATGTTCTAATCTTCCCTTAGAATCGTTAGAGATGCTGGCTATTGACCAGTCGCTCAATCGTTGAGGAGTTTTCAGGACTTGTTCGGTTGAAAGATTGACACGTGATTGCCCGATTGGGGCTATTACCTTTTGCTCAGTATACTATATTTGGTTAGCGGGACGACTGAGACCCTATCGTTCGAAAAATCTGGGCGATTAAGACTTTTTGATAGGTTGTCATGATAATCATTGGATACCGATTGATAGGCGCTCTTTATGAGCTTTTCAAAGATTGACTCTTTCAATTGAGTTTTAAACCATATCTCATCAATATGTAATCAAATTATTGACTCCTAAGATCATAAAAGATCTCTTCAAAAAGGGTGGCAAAACCAATAATTAGATACTACTTTTTATTTTCTACATACCTGACATTTCCCACTTGATCAAAAAGAGAGAGAGAAATGATATAAAACAATGGACACTTAAAAAAATAGTATTAATAATTCTTTATCAAATTAAATGGTATAAATGGAGATTTAAATTATAGAATTCAAATGAATTGAATGAAATTGAGAAAATATTAAGAATGCATTATGATCGCTTGATATCATTATATTTGAAGAGAAAATTATATAAAATTGTAATAAAACTGATACTATTATATGGTATTGAGTATTGAGTTATTAAATAAAAAGTAAGAATAAAAAATGATTATAATAGGAATAAAAGTATTTAGACGGATGCGTAACAAAATTAAAAGAGATATAATTAGAAATAAAGAGATACGTAATAAGTTGAGAGTTAATTCAATTATAGATAAAATACGAGAGTATCGTTTGAGATGATTTATATATATGTAACAAAAACTTAAAGATATACCGATAAGAAGAGTCAAAAATTTAAATATAAGAAATTTAATAAAATATAAAAATAAATTATTAAAAACTCGAATATAAATAATTCGTAAATATACGATAAATAAAATTTTAATCGATGAGGTGATTTTAATTAAAAATAAATTTATATAAATTAAATCAAAATTCTTATATTTTATTTATTTATTTATTTAGTTTTGGTTAATATTTATTTCATGATTGAAGGTTCGTGTTGTTGTAAATCAAATTAGGCAACCCCTCTCGGCAAAAAAATGTTTTCAGAGGGCAGAGAACAATTTAATATTTAAGCCATCTCCCTTTCTCTCTCTCACATTGGTAACTTTTTTTCATAATAAATGAGGACCGACAAGACCGAGAATTCTAAGTCAATTCCGTACTATTTCCTCTTGTACCAACCTCCTCTCATTTTCTGATGTAAAATCCCTCTCTCTCCCTCTCTCTCTCTCTCTCTCTCTCCCTCTCCCTCTCCCCCCCCCCCCCAAAAAAAAAAATCATCTACACTTACTTTTTTTATTCTTAATATCGGGTTGGTCTTCGATGCTCCTCTCAGTTTGGCAAAAAAGGTTGCTGTTGCTGTTGCTGTCTCGCTTTTTAAAGCTTCTATGCCAAAATTACTTTTTCGATCTCCGAGTTTTGTGTCTGATTTATAATTAAGTCCATAAATTTTACAAATTATAATGAATTAATCTGTCATTAAGAGGAATTTAAGTCCTAAATCGTTACATTTTTATGTTTAATTAAAGACCTAACTCTGAATTGGGGGCAAAGTTGTCCTCAAGCCTTTATTCTAAATCTCTCCGAAACCCTACTTTTTTATAAATTTCCTTTCTCTCTCCTCTTTCATTCTTTCCATATTTGTTCTTGCACTTACCTTTTTTGACTATATTTTCTCTCAAGACTGAAGATTGAAGGCTCTACGATTTGCTGGGTCTGATCATATTCTTCTACCATGTCTTTTCTCTTCAAAATGCTTTTTCTTAATTTGTTTTCTAGATGTTTACCATCTTTGATCCAAAACCCATTTTTCTAGACGATTTATGGAGTTAGAAGAGTTTGACACTTTAGGTGTGAGGGGTTTTTAGACTTTCAACTAGATTTTACCACTTTGGATCCAAGACCCGTATGTGTTTCTAATCTTCCCCCACAATTTGTTTCAAATTTGGGAAGATGAGGCCTCTGGTGTAAAGGGTTGTTTGATTTTTAACCAGATTTTCACCATCTTAGTTGTAAAAACCATGTTCAAAATTAGATCTTTTAAGTGGAATTTGATTGATGATGGGTGTTTTTTTCCCCTTTTATTTTGAATATTGAAGAAATGGCAAGGCAAAAGATTCAGATCAAGAAGATTGACAAATTAACAGCAAGGCAAGTGACTTTTTCCAAGAGAAGGAGAGGGCTCTTCAAGAAGGCTCAAGATCTTTCTACTCTTTGTGATGCCGATATTGCTGTTATTGTCTTCTCTGCTACTGGCAAGCTTTTTGAGTATTCCAGCTCAAGGTCTCTCTTTATCTCTCTCTCTCTCTCTCTCCCCTTTTTTTCTTCTACGAGCTTGCTAGAAATGTTACTTCATATATATATGTATGTATATGAGTGTACTGTATCTTATGTTACATTTCTCGATAGTCAAGGCAAGCGTTCTTAAATCAATACTTCCTTAGTAATTTGAATACTTAGTTCAATATGTGGCTTCATCAATCTAGGCTCAGTGAGAGAGAGAGAGAGAGAGAGAGAGAGAGAGAGCTGTTTTTTTTTTTGGGATATTCTATGGATCTCTCATCTTCTAGAGAATTTAAGGAAACTGAAAAGAGCTTTTGAAGTGCAAGATCGTCAAAAGAAACTGGTGTTCACTCATTGACATTTTAATGCCAATTGCAGAACCCACTTCGAAGGTTTTGAGGTACACAAATTTTAAGCCAAAAAAAAACTTTATTTAAACACCCCAAGGCCTCACAGAGAGAGAGAGAGAGAGAGAGAGAGAGAGAGAGAGAGAGATAGATTTCATTTTTTAGGACCTTGGGTGAGGTTTTGACTGCCTAGGCATTCTTGCAGTAGTCTTGAGGTGTAGCGGCTGTGGTGCTCCTTAATATTGAAGGTAGAAGAAAAATAATATCCCCCTCCTCATCTGTGGAAGTCCTTTTAATCAAAATGCCTTTCTCACACCTCAAGGGTCAAATCGGCTCTCTCTCTCTCTCTCTGCCATTTTATTTCTCTTTCTTTCTAGCATTTTGTTAGCGTGTGATTAAAATTAGATTTTGTCCAAAAACGAAAATTGTTTATCTCGCTTTGTATCCTTTTACATTATATTTGAACGGAAAGATTTGAAAAGAAAAAAAAATTCAAGAGATAAAATTATTTATTTTTTTTCGTTTGGAAGTTTTATGTTGAAAAAAAGAAAAGAAATAGAGTGATTTTTAACGTAAAATATTTTCTTTCTAAAAGTGAGAAGAAAAGGAAAGAAAAAGAGAGAAAAAAAGTTTGTTTCATAAATATATCAAATTTACTTTTTAAAACTAAAAATAAAATTTGTTATTCTTAATGAATCTTATTTTTTTCTTTTTTTTGATAAAACTCCTAACGGAGAGAAAATTAAAATTTTCTCATCTTTTCTTCTCTCTTTTGACTAATCTTATTTTTTTTTCTTTCTCCAAAACTCCAAACAAGCTATAAATGAACTACATCAACAAAATGAGTAGGACATTAACAGCTTGTTTGGATGAGAAAACTTAAAAAAAAAAAGATTTGGAGATAAAATCATGATTTTTTTTTGAGAGTTTAAATACGAGAGAAAAAGAAAGATTTAGACGGATTTCAAATCCCTCCAAATTTAAAATTTTTTCTCTCCCAAAAGAGAAATGGGTGGAAGAAAATATGTGAGTTAATATTTTTATATTTCAAAAATACCTTTCAGAAACTAAAAATAAAATTTTTTATTCCCATTAAATCCCATTTTTTTCTTTTCTTTCATAAAACATTCAAACTAGATGGAGAGAAAATTAATTTTCTCTCTAACTAATCTTTTTTTTTTTTTTTAATTCAAAACTCCCAAACACACTATTATTGCTAAATTTCTTTAAAAACTCTAATTTGAATAGTTAATTTTTTTTTTTTTTTAATTTTTTAAAAGAGCTTCCAATTGAAATGGAAAACCAATGGACATTAAAAAGGTTATAAAATATCTTAATAAATTTGGAAATAAAATTATATATTTTTTTAAAAAAGTTTTCCAGTCACGAAAAACTCCATTTTGCTTGAGCTGCACCCTTTTTTTTTTTTTTTTTGCGCCAAGCATCAAATTTATACAAGAATAAGTGCTATGGTATTGAGGCATTCTAATAAAGCTTTTAATGAAACAACATAGACATGATATGACAAATTCAACTCTAGAATGGAATCCAAAAATTTATGCCTAAAATATTAATTAATTTTTTTTATGAGAATATTCTCATTCTATATGTAACTACATAGGTTGTTGTTTTTGTAAAGAAGATAACTAAAACTGCCCTTTTTATAATTTAATAATTTTTAAAAATAGATAAAAATTGTACTGAACTAATATTAAGTATTATGAATATGTGACATTATCAAAATACTTTTATCATCTCATATAATTCAACAAATTTTGAACCTAGAAAAAATCGGGTCAATTCATATGTAAATTTTGAACATCATTATAGAAACCCATAACTTGTTGTTTTTGTAAAGAAGATAACTAAAACTGCCCTTTTTATAATTTAATAATTTTTAAAAATAGATAAAAATTGTACTGAACTAATATTAAGTATTATGAATATGTGACATTATCAAAATACTTTTATCATCTCATATAATTCAACAAATTTTTAACCTAGAAAAAATCGGGTCAATTCATATGTAAATTTTGAACATCATTATAGAAACCCATAACTTGTTGTTTTTGTAAAGAAGATAACTAAAACTGCCCTTTTTATAATTTAATAATTTTTAAAAATAGATAAAAATTGTACTGAACTAATATTAAGTATTATGAATATGTGACATTATCAAAATACTTTTATCATCTCATATAATTCACCAAATTTTGAACCTAGAAAAAATCGGGTCAATTCATATGTAAATTTTGAACATCGTTATAGAAACCCATGTCCATGTATGTTAAATTTTATCATAATTTTTGCTAAAATAAATATTTATATATGACGTCATTCTGTCACTATTCATTACTATTATCAGTATATCTCAACATATATCAAGTTATATTATTATATTTAACAATATATCATCATTCTATTAGTGTAACAATATGTTAACATATTATTTGATAAGCTTGACTTTAAGGTTTTTCCTTAAATATAAATATCTTAACTTGTATGAAGACCCTCTTTATTCAATGTATTATGTATACAGAAATATGGAAAATTCTCTCTCTCTATGCTTATTTCTACAATATTATTTTCAAATTTATCAAGACATTTTTATTATATTTTTAATATGCACATTTCCTAATTGAATTGGGGGTTTTAATTTTTGAGAGAAGATATTTAAATTAAGGTAAATGGGGATAGACAACTTTCTTTGTTTGTCTCGTCGAACTATCTTTGTTGACAAGGGCTTCCTTGGGAAGATTTATAGATTTGAGGTTTCCTTGTTTCTTTTGGTTCGAGGTTTCATTTGGTCTAATTAGGTTTCGATTTCATTTGGTCTAATTAGGTATAAATTTTGTATAACTATCGTTGGTTCTTTTGAGTTTATAGTGGTTCAATTAATTTTATCCTAAAGAAAAAAAAACTTAAGATTATTTTCCCCCCCTCCCCCCACAAAAAAAGAAATCTTGACTATTGCAATTGGAAACTTTTGAATTATTAATATGTAAATCAAATGTTCTGCCCTCGAGCAAGAGAGACAAAAATTTGATCATATTAATAGACCAATTAAACTCCTAATATATGCTCTAAAGCTTAAAAAGCTTAATGTTTATTTTTGTACAATTAATATAATTTTACTTAACAATAAAGAATTAATGATATTGATGAAAGAAATTAATTTTGTTTAAAATCCTATGCATTACATCCAGGATTTAGTAGTCTGACATTCGAGCCATGTCACCTGTCTTCCCTGAATAATTTAAAATAAATTGGATAAACAATATAACACGGTGAAATATAAAATACTAACATTAATAATTAATTATTTTATTCAATGAAATAGTGAGATTATTATTCATTGATTTAAAAGCTCCTAAAATGAATTAGATGAAAGTAAGTTAAATTGAAGAATGAATTCAAAGAGCTTTCATGCCAAACTGGAACACGAATAGCAAGTTATCAAATTATATATACATATATATATATATATAGAGAGAGAGAGAGAGAGAGAGAGAGAGAGAGAGAGAGGTAGGTTTGAGCTTATGTTTTATGCTTGTCCAGTATTCTGGACCATAACTTGAATTCTTATAGCCTTTCTCCATTGACAAAACTATTATGGGAGAGAAAGGAAGAGGTAATTTTTCCCCTTTTTTTGGTTTTTTTTTTTTTGGGAGGGGGGGGGGGGAGGGGTTTATGGGGCTAACCCATATATTTGTGAAAAGTGTGATAGTAACATAAGATATCAAAAGTAAGGATTTCCTGAAGGTTTTTCTAATTATAAAACATTTTTAGAACGCTTTGCCTCTTTTCCATTTTCACCTTCGATAGTCATCTGCTATACATTTAACTGACTAAAAATCAATGACTCAGTCTTCTTGCACATGCACATGACTTTTGATGGCATTGCATACACACACACACACACACACACACACACACGTGTGTGTGTACACACATATATGTATATACATACATACATATATATATATATATATATATATATATATATATATGTACACACACACAAAACAAAATTATAATTCTCTCTCTGAAACATGATACCATAGAGCCACACACATATATAGGAAACCAATGTAGAATCTACCATTCACTCATGAAATCAAACATCTCTCGTCCTCTCTCTCCCTCTCTATCTCAACCTGCAGAGCGATTGGTTATTGCACCTATGTCAAAGTAGTAGCTTTTGGGTTTAAACCTGGGAGATGTCCTTCTTCATACTACTGCTCTTTGGGAAGTGGGAATTTAATGTAATCAAGTAGATCAACAGGTAGATCATCAAGTAGTAGTTAAATCTTTCTTTTTCTTTTGCAATTCTTAATTAACATATATCCACAATCCAATGCTTACACTTAAGATGCATACTTCTTCAGAAAAAAAAACTAAGCATCATCAAATTAAAATCACCAAAATGATGCCTACTTCTGACTTTCTTTTTCTGTTTTATGAATGAAAGCATGCAGAAGATAATTGACAGGCATAGGTTACATTATTCAGTGGAGAACAATGACCAACTTGACCAACCATCTCTAGATTTGCAGGTGAATTTCTCGGTTTCATTCTCCACATCATGCACATTGTATGTCCTATGGTTGTCCAATGGTTGCAAGATATACTAAGACCTATGAATGGCTAATGAAAGATTTCATGTGCATTTATTCACGACAAAAGGTTTTCTTTTTTGGAAGTGAAATGCTATTCATTGTACAAAATCTCTTAAATAGTTTTTATGGCTGAATATTTAAACACAATTTTTCTGATTTATATCACCAAAATTTGATCTAGACAAGCATAGGCTCATGACAATTTTCATTAGGATTTTTCTTAGGAGAAAAAGTTATTTTTTTTTTTTTAAAAACACATGCCAGGTCAAACTTGATGCATTAAGTACATTGGAATTGATAAGATATAAATGCAAAAACTTGCAGATTTCTGATAAGGAAGTACATGATTTGTGAATTTGCTTGGTTGCTTCTTCCAAAATTTTGATATTTGTATTGAATAAAATGTATGATGGAAACTCTGTGCTGTCCTTCTAGCTTGAGAGTAGCAGCCATGCAATGTTGAGCAAGGAAGTTGCAGAGAAGACTCAAGAACTGAGGCATGATCTGACTCTCTCTCTCTCTCTCTCTCTCATGGAATGCTATTAGTACTCTGTGATTCATTGCATATTATTTCATATAATGTAAACACAATGATGTCAGGCATATGAGAGGAGAAGAGCTAGAAGACTTGAGTACAGAAGAGCTAAAAGGACTAGAGCAACGAGTTGTAAGAGGATTGGGCCGTGTTATAGTTATGAAGGTCTTTACTTTTTTTTCTTGACGTTGGTGAATGAGTGATCATTTTTTCTTCAATTTATTCATAACATCTCACATTACTAACTTAATTAACCCTTTTTTTCCATTTCAGTGTGAAAATATTATGAATGAGATAAGTGCTCTAGAGAGAAAGGTCAGAAATAAAACCATCTATCCATATGCATGCATTGTGCACAATTCATGTTGCATATATATATATATATATATATATGTATATATATATATTTGAGCTTTTTGAAGGAACGAAAATAAGCCTTTGGTAGAGAAAAATGAAAACAACCAAAAGGATTGGGGGAGATAATTTCAATTTTTTTTTCTTTGGCAAAATACAAGAATTACAATTTAAGAAATTCTATATGAACTCAAAAAAAATGATGACAAAAATGTGATAGTGTTTTGAGTTATAAAGAACCACATATTACATATTTTTCAATGACAAGAGAACCACTGCCATAAGTTATTTTGGTCCATTTAATATAATTCTTGTTTTATTTGTCCATTTAAGAAGTTTTACATGAACTAAAAACGTTATTCTCTTTCATTGATCTGTTATCTTACCTGTCACATGTTAGGGAGCCCAATTGATGGAAGAGAATGAACAGTTGAGGCAGCAAGTGAGATTCCCATTTTCTTTGTTTCTTTGTCACATAGACTGCATTCCTTTTGCTTGCCTTCATATGTCTCATTGGTTTGGAAATGGTTGTGTTGTATTGGGTTGAAGATGGAAAATTTGCCAAATATTTGCCAGGCTCTGTTAGCTGAGCAAGGACACTTACGCAAATCAGTCATCACCAACATTTGCAGTGTGGCTAATGCTCCTTCCGACCATGATGTCAATGATATTTCTTAAAATATAACCACTATTTTGTTATTATCGTGTTATTTTCGGTTTATTGTATTTTTATAATTCTACTTGGAAACTCCTGAATTTGCCCCCTTCTCGATGTTTCTGCAGTTTGTCTTTCCCTGATCAAGTTTAGGAGATCATGGAAAAAAAAATCTAGTGTTGACAGAATAAACCCTCTGAATTGTTTTACTTTCAGTAACTTAAATACGAGCAAAAACTTTCCTCACCCATATTATGTATAAAATGCCATATGGGCAGTTTTTAGTTTTTGGTTGGTCTCAAGCTAACACCATGAGCAGTGTGACTGTGAGGCAAATGTGGTAACATGGTTTGTTCTATCATCTTGTGCTTTAGAGAGATACCTTATTTATGCCTACTTTTGTTCTAGGGGTCTACAACATATATAGTATCTCTATTCGTTCAACCATTTAATAATAAAATAAACGATGTAGAACTTTTGAAGCAAAATTAGGGTGTGGTCACTTTTTTGTCAGCATGTTTGTAAATGCATGGTTGTGGTGAAGCTCAAATCTCTATCATGGCCTTGAACAAAATCATAATCATAAAATGTTCCTCGGCCTCATGTTAAAAAAGTTTACACACACGAGAGAGAGAGAGAGAGAGAGAGAGAGAAATTTTTGCTACCCTAAAAAAGTTTAAATTACACAGTTAAAAAGATAAAAATTTTTATTATATATTAAATGTAATAATTCTTTTTTAAAATTAATTATTTGTTTAGGGTATATAACGATTTGGACATTGTGTTTAACTCCCAATAATATTTGGTTCAGATTTAGAAACTTGATTTATTAACATTCATGTAAAAAGACGATCCACTGCATGATTCTCTGAGAGATTTTAAAAGCCACAAAGAGGGGAAAAAAAGGGACTTTTGTACCATGTAAGAATTAAAACTAGTGAGAGAATATGAACATAGCACAGAGACAAACTTGCAATGTTGAAGAGGGATGCTTTTACCATCTCAGTGTTGTCAAACTCCACAGTGTTAGTTGGGCGGTGCCGAGGCCCGGAGGAGGCGCAAGGGTGGCACCATACTTCTCGGGAGCAAGTGCCACGGGTTCAGCCTTGGGCCTAGGCCGGTGATCCGATGGGAGTTATTTTTCAAAATATTAAAAAAATAACATGAAATTTTATAAATAGGTTATTTTTTTTCAATAATCAAAATCAATTTTTAAAAAATAGACTTCAAACTATCCAGACAACCTACTCGTTAATTGAAAGGGGGAGAGAGATAGAGAGAGGGAGAGGGGTGGGCCCATTGTTTGACGTGGTGGAGAGAGAGAGAGAGAGAGAGAGAGAGGAAGAGAGAGAAATAGGTGGGCTCATTTTTATGCGGAGGACTAGAGAGAGAGAGAGTGCTAAATTCATTTGGATTACATTCTTTTGGAGCACTTTTGTCTCTTTAATAAAAGATTTTAAATTTGAGTTTAATCAATTTATAATATTACTCAAATATCAATTGATTTACGAGAGAGAGAGAGAGAGAGAGAGAGAGAGAGAGAGAGAGAGAGAGAGAGAGAGAGAGAGAGAGAGAGAGCTCCTTAATTGTGCATTTAATGCCTGAAAAGATCAAGAGCCGGATTGGGCTTTTCTGCAAATTTAATTTCTTTTTGGGTCACGCTGGAAAAGCATTTTGAGCACATAAAATAATTACATTATTAACAAAAACTCACAATATCTTTAATGCAATTATTTTATAAATTATGCACATAAAATAATTACATTTTATAATAATTATTATTATAATTATTTTATAATAATTACATTTTGAGCACATGATTTTTTTTTTGATAGGAATTGAGCACATGATTTTGGAATAGCATTACAGTCGAGTATAAAAAATATAATAATTTTTCAATATCTCCATTCAAAAAATTTTAAATATTTTAAATAGGATTTTCGACAGATCGAATTTATTGTAATCCCTCTTTAACAGCAACTAATCCTATTAATTAAATAAAATAATATAAAACATCAAAATTATTGACCTGAATGAATCATCTAATTCCTTTGAACTTGAATCGAGTCTGAACAAGCCCCAAATTTTCCATGCAAAAAAAAAATTCCGCTCAACACTATGGATCCGTGTACTGTATTTGGGCTCTTTAATCACTTGATGTGGTTTTTAGAACAATTACATTAAATAATCACTTTTATTTCTACCAAAAAAAGGGAAAAAAATTAATCACTTTTAACCAAAAAGTACATTGCTTCCTCTTTATTTTTATTCATCTTCCGAATTGAAATAATATTTAGTGAAAAAATTTAAAAGATTTTTTTATTAAAAACTGAATTATTTTATGTGCATACCTTATAAAAATGTAATTATTTTACGTGCATAATTTATAAAATAATTACATTAAAGATATTGTGGTTTTTTATTAAAAATGTAATTATTTTATGTGCTCAAAATAATTCCCCAACATGACCCAAAAAGAAATTAAATTTGCAGAAAAAGCCAAAGCTGGCCGTTGATCCTATCAGGCATTAAAAGCGATTTTCCGGATGCCGAAGTTGATTTCCTCGACTTCAACTTTAAAGCTGATTTTTAACGTATCCACTTCTTTTTTTTTTTTTTTGTTTTGTTTTGTTTTATTTTATTTTATTTTTTAAAAATGAATAGACAGATCGGTTAGTCTGAAGTTGATTTCTTAAAAATTGGCTATGATTTTTAAAAAAATTAATTTCGATGGTTTTGAAAGAAAAAATAACCTTATTTGAGAAATTTGGTGCCATTTTATCAATATTTTGAAAAAAAATTTGGTTCAATAGAGTCTTGTGACAGGTGGCATTAGGATGTTGAAGAAGATTGTTATGGAAATGACCTCTAATGCTTCAATTTTGGAGGCTTACCATTGATCATTGCCCTTTCTACGTCCCTATGTCACTGGTATTTTTTTTTTCTCCTCTAATCTTTATCTTCTGTAACTTCTCGATGGTGGAAATTATGGGAGAAATATTTACAGTTTCTTTCATTTTCTATGCAATTTATCTATGCCTAAGGGAATGGTTGTTGATGCAATTTCTCCCTAGTGTTAGTATTTTCTCCCCTTTCCTCTTTTTCCTTTCCAAGTTTTCTTTCAAAGTTGTTGCGTACAAGAATTCTCAAGCAGAGAAAGCAAGACGGAAAATAAATTAAATCTCAATCCAAAATCAACATCAAAACCAAGATAGGAAAAGCAACAGAGAGAGAGAGAGAATCCAAGGGCTTGCTACCATCACCAAGGAAGTAAGAGTTAGAGAGGCTTGATAGAGGGAGGGAGAGAGGGGGAGAGAAAGATAGCATGATGGGGGGGGGGGGGAGAGAGAGAGCAATAGAGAGAGAAAGGTGTCAGGGTTGCACCTAATTTAGGGTGAATAAGTAAATAATTATAGAAGTACCCCACTTTTCATAATTATGTTAAAAAAAGAGAGAGGAAAACATAGTCAAGAGAGAGGGAAACCTTGAGGGGTTACAATCAAATCCTCCATGCAAACTCAAGGGTTTTTAGCTTTAGAAAAATCCCTTCAAACCATTAGTTAATGTTAGAATTTCAAATTTTAAAACTGAAAATCAACATTTAATAGGAAAAATATAATTGAAATGGATTAAATATTGATAAATTTGGAAGGGTTTTGAATGAGAATTCATATGGCTAGAATTGTGTGGCTCATTCAAATCTCCCCCACCTTCCCATGTTTTTCTCTTTTGAGTATTTCAATCTCTTTTGAGTATTTCAATTCTTCTCTAGATAGACCAATATTGAATTCCAATGACATTTAAGGTATTTTAAGACTGTTTAATGGGGCAAAACCTATAAATAGGCCTTTCATAAGTAGAGGACCCCTAAATCCAAAATGAACTTCTTGCCATCATTTGAGTGAATATTAGGGCTCAAAAGGTTTTTTGCAGTCTTAAAGAGCACTTTTGGTACATTTACGGTAGCTGGAGGTGAAAAAATTATATGGTCGGATATAATCCAAAATCCACTTTTTCGCTTCTGTTTAATTTTGACTCATTTATTATATTAGAACCATGCATTAGGATTGCCATGCATTAGGACCGTCATGCATTCTAACATTTGGTATAAGTGCCAATATTGCCTTTTTCGGTGATTTTTTGTTGAAAAATTCAATCTTTGAACTCTTGGTTTCTTCAAAAATTGGTCTAAAAAATTCTTTTTGTGCTTTTGATATCGGAAATGGATTGCACATAGGGTTTTGCACAATCCGGTATTTTCAGACTTCAAAATGAAGTATTTTTGAGTTTTTTGATGACTTTCTGGTGACAGGACCCGTCGGATTCGGGTCAGGACCCTCAAGATCCATTTGAGTGAAGAAGATCCAGATACATACTAAAATGACGTCGTCTTTGTCTATACCTTTAAAAATTGTGGTTTTGTCCAGAAACTTTTAGTAAATTCACAATTTCTTGAAAATTTTTAACTTGTTACAATCTGGCCCTACAATATTTTTAAAACCCCATAAATTTGAAAATATTACATATCGGTCCTTTCGATTTTTTTTGGGCATAATTTTATATAAATCTTTAATGCATATATATATATTGTTTTGTATATAAAGAAAAGTACAAAATTTATAAAATGTATTTTTAATGCATAAAGATTTTTAATTCAATTTTATACATAAAGCAAGTACAAAATTAGAAAAATACATAAGGAACATTTATTGCATAAAATTGTAATGCATTTTAGTTTGTCACAAACATATAGTAAAATATCTTAGTGGTCAATATAATTTCTAATTAATTATGATACATCCACAACAATCATAGTTAAAACAGAAATTATATAAGAATATGAATGATCACATTAGGAAAAAATATTTTGCTATGATAGTTATTTTACGTAATAAATTTTATCCTACAAGAATTTTTGTTGTATAAAATAATAAATTGGGGATAAGATATCAAGATAGCTAATTGCATGCAATAGTCTACCTGATTTTGAGATCCCTTTGTTTATGAAATATAATAAGTGCGGTTTATCTGATGCATGTTTAGGAAGGTTTTGTCAACAAGACGAAGATAAGTTTAAGACTGATTAGTTTTTAAGCGATTCTAAGTAAACTCACAACCTACCTAGAAATCTATCCTGTGTGCATTGGTGATATCGTCTTATAGAACTTAATAGAAAATGATAAATTGATCAGAGACAGATTAACTATATGGTAATGTCTTAATTAACCCACAGGTATTAGAGAATAAACCAGTTTTGGTAATCTTATCATGAGATTAAATAAATCTAATAGTGTAACACCGTAAATTTGGTATTTAAATTTTCATTAAGACCTTTTATGTTATTCTGAGAGGATTCGGATTTGTATTGACTATGGTGTATTAAGAGAAACTCTATGAATCTTTATTGGAGTTTTAATGTGTTCTTTAGAGTTAGAATTTGTGTAAGAAAGTGATTGAACTGTATAAGTGTCTTAGGGATACAAAATGACGAAAAAGAATAACCAAATTCAATTAAAACACTTAATCAGTGAAGGGTAAGATGGTAGAAGCACTTCCATCTATAAATAGGACAACTTAAAACCAAAGTCCACACTCCTCTCCCTTCTCCAATCGATCACACACACTCTCCCCTATTTTTCTTTAACTCTTGACCTCTCTCTCTCTTTTCACTTAAGATAGACCAAGCCCCTGAAAAGTCCTTAGATTAGAGCTCCAAACCATCAAACAAACGATTGGAAGTTTGAATCTAGAGAGAGATTTGGGATTTGTAAAGAAAGAAAAATCCAGGGTTTGAAGGTCACGAACTAAGAGGCGAAATTGGTGGTTCAAGTAAGTTAATCTTCCTTCATTCATATTAGATTTGGATAAATCTTATTGTATTTGAGTTTTATGTTGAGATTTGAAACTTTGGGTTTGAGGATTTAGAACTAGGGTTTGTATAATGTTGAAGTTTAGGGAAAATCTTCAAGTTTGAGGCAAGTATCATTCTTGTATTTGTTTAAGTAATGCCTAATGACTGTGTGTAACATGTTTTCCATGTGATTATGATGTTTAAACAAGGATGGAATGGTTTAGAAATAAAAGGAGCCACGTTTTGAAACATTAAAGTATGAAAAATTTGGGATTCTGCTTGCTGGACACTTAAACCATGTTTTTGTTTTTAGCCCATAACTTTATTTGCATAATAGTAAATTAAATGAGCTTTTCTTTTTATGAAATTGGATTTTTGGAGCTTAAAAATGACATGTCTCAAAGGATTTTACAAAGTGTCGAATTTTTGGTGAATTTTTAAAATAACACAAATTGTGTAGAAAATTTTCCCCTATTTCTTGTCTTGTTTTGGCATTGAGCTTTGTCTCAAATTTTAGCTAAATTTTGGGCTGAGTTATGTTAAACCTTGAACATGAAAGTTGTAGATTTATGTTATATCTTTAAACTTGGCACTTGAATCATCTCAATCCAAAATATGCAAAGAAAGTTATACTAATTTTTGCAAAACCACTCATGCTGTATTCTGAATTTCAAGCTGTAAATTTGAGTGACTTGGATATTGCTGTGTGATGAGAACTGAATCTAGTTATAAATATAAAAGTTATGGCCCTATGTCTTAACCTTAATTAAAGATTGGAATCACTTTAATCCAAGTCTTGTGGGGTCAAGATATGATAGCTTTTCTAAAACACATTTGTGCTGGAAAATAAGGGTTGTGAAATATTGGGGAGAAAACAATTAGCTCTAGTGTTGGTTTATGATTTAATAATTAATTGATATTCAATATCTTAGATTAAGGCATTTGGAAACCCAAGGAGGTATTGGATCTCGTTTGAGAGTGTTTACCCTCTCCAAAAGTGAGTGGATTATATGTTATCCTTTAAATGAGTAAATATTTTATTCAATTTTCTAAAATTACTTTTCTGAAAGGATTTTGAATAACTTTGTGTGTGTGGAATATCCATATACATAAAACTATTATGGTTATACATCCAATTTGTTGAAAATAAATTATGTATCATGTTTATATCCATTATATTGCAAGTTTTGCCATTGACTTAAATTGAAATTTGTATAGTTATATGGGCACATAAAATAGTTGAAAATGAATAGTGTATGTATTGTCGTAAGGTGTGAGTTTAAACCCCTATTAATAGCTATAGTCATTTCCTGCCATAGTGTTACGGGACAACGTGGTAAGGGGTTTTATTCGACGGGGAGGTAGTCGAGCCCGAGAGATGCCTTTTTTGTCCCACGAGCTAACTTGGTTGCACCACTAGGGTTGTTCTGAACCAATGCCAAGGTTAGAGGTACTTGATAAATATGAAATGTTTGAAAACCTTTTGACAGTTTTGTTCTTGGCCATGGTAGGCCTTGATTGGACTTGTTGTTTTTGGCATTTCCCCTTTGGCTTGGAAAGTCTGATATATGTTGAATGAATAATATTTATCTTATCATGATGATTAGATTTAGTTAGAACGCCTTGACTTTTATGATGATCATTTATGTATTTGATTACGATGAAAATGATTTTAGGAATATCATTTGTTATATCTATACCTACCCCTCTTTCATTGTATAATATATTATTTCATTCACTGAGTATTGTTTATATTCATTTCTCTCATTTTTTTTTATAGAGAATATTTAGTTTAGAGATTAGCCCTTGTCTTGAGTCGAACCGAAGATATTTTGAGAACTTTTTCGGGTATTAGTTCTTTGGTTATTTTTGAGGTATTAGTAGTGGAGGTGAATGTGGGTGACCATTTTGAAAACTGTATTCAGGACTATACTTTGATTATTTTGATATTAAATTCTATTGAAATATGTAAACTTATATTGAGGATCTTACTTTTTACTTTCTAAAAAAAAACTTGTGAATTATTTTTGTTGAATTTGGCTTGAATCCCTTGAGTAGGGATTTTTAAAAATTTTTTTTGTGCATACAATTGGATATTGACGGCCGGGTTGGCATTGTACATGCGTTTAAATAGGGATGAACTAGGCTGGTCCTTTGGTCATATGTTGAATGCATATTGGCTTATTTGTATTTGTTGAATTATTTTAGAAAATGGATGGATATCTATAAATGCCTTGTGGTATTTTGGTGTACTGATTAGACTTACCCATCTTTCGAGATAATATGACGGTTGTCGCATGATCGATCCGAGAGTCGCGGCATGACAATTTTATTGGTATCAGAGTTTAAGCTCTGGTTTTGTAAAACTTTAAGAGATTTTCAAATATGTTTTGTAAAACTTTAAGAGATTTTCAAATATTCACAAGTATTTTCAAAAGTTCTCAATTATTTTCAAATTATTTTAAAGTTTTGGTATTCAAAGCATTTCCAAAGGGTTTTTAAAGCACCGTTTATGGGTCCTAGGAAGTTGAGTTTATTTTTAGAGGGTTATGTGTTTAGTCCTTCACCTAATTTTGTGTGCTAAGCTTATTTTTCTTTTGTAGAACTATGCCTCCTTAAAGAAGAATGATGAATCCGAATGAATTTCCTCCTACTCCACCTCCTTAACCTGAGATGTTTTTGGGTATGTGTGATGTCTCAGTGACCAAGGATTGGATTGGCTGAATCCAAGAGACCATCATTCACATGAGGTTGGATGACGAGATAAAGTTGTGAGTGACTGTGAAGCTGTTGGACAAGCGAGCAAGGACTTGGTGGGAGAATGTGAAGGGTAGGACTTCTAATCCTCCTACTTGGGGGGAATTTCTTAAGGCCTTCAAACAGAAGTACTATACTCAGTACTATAGGGATGAAAAGAGGGAGTAATATGATAGTGACAAAATATGAGACGGAGCTAAGATTGCTAGGTACATATATTTCAAAGTTTATGAACTCTGAGGAGTCCTTGTGTGCAAAGTTTAAATCGAGGTTGAACTTAAATATAAAGGAGAAGATGTCGATAACAAAGGGGCATATGTTTCAAGATATTTTAGAATTGGCCTGGAGGGTCGAGAAGATGGTAATTGAGAGGGGAAAAGGAAAGTCTATGGCAAAAAAAAAAAAAAGAGAGAGAGAGATTGCTCAGGTTCACTTCGAGCCAAGGTTCCAAGAAGAGTATTATTCCACTGAATCTCACTCCCAATCTGAGGATCTTTCCCATAGTGTCAAATCTTTATTAATTCACTTGGATTGAGTTGATAGTCAAAACATAGAACACATTCTAGGAAAGCAATTTGGTAAGCAAGCGTTAGAGGATCTTAAAGACAATTCCACTATTGTTCAAGTTATGTTCCTTTTTTAATGTGGTATTTTAGACAAACCTAATTTGAATGTGTCAAGAGTCAATTGTTTGCCTGAACCAACTACTCAAATACAAACCAATCCTTTATAATGTGACCTTGGGAGTAACCTTGATGTCTATTTCAAAGAAGAAGGAGATTTCTTCCAAGAGAGGATACGACACAAGAATATGGACAGGGATTTTAGGAATGTGTGTCGTAAGGTAGACATCCCTAAAAAAGGGTGAAAGTAGATGTTTCTAAGTTTAACAGTAGGTTGGGTCATAATTTCTTCTTAAACTAGTTAGTAGCCATAACTGACCATTTTGAGTGTATGACATGTCTGATGGCTATCAAGTTCTCTTCACAAAATAAAGCTAACTTGTGTTGCTAAGTGTTAATGTCGAAATGTTTAAAATACCTTAGAATGTTCAAGATAACCACTCGTCACTCTTTCAGCCATATGAAGTAAAAACATAAAGAGAAGTGTCTTCTACCCTACTTTTTGAAAGCGACTCCTTGCTCGACGGATGGATTTTAAGCAAGAGTTTGAGTAATGTTATGAGTACTGGTGTCAATTTTATGAGTTTATGTCTAGGCATGTTTGTGAGGAAACGCCTTGGGACATGGTTATTAGATTCACTAAAGGTCTAAGTAATGAGAGTATGGAACATGTAGAACTAGACAATCTTGATCAGTTAGTTGAAGTTTATCACACTACTTTGAAAAATTAAGATATTTCCTAATACTCCTATATCTAGACATGCTAGTTGTCAGGCTGGAGAGTTATGATAAATGCAATCTTCTTCGACTTCTTGTGCTAGTGCTACCTTCTAACTCTCGATGTTAAGGGATAGTCCTTCAATTTGGCAGTGCTTTTCTGGTCTTATCTTCTAGAGGTAGTTACTTTTTTAGGTCATCTTTGATGCCACAAGTTGGGTGTACTCCTTTTGAGGTGACAGTTCCTAACCCATCCCATATTGGTGGCTTAACTATTAAAGGGGGCAACTTTACTTCATATTGTCCTCAATGAGGCCTTACCTTAGGACATGAGCCTCTTGAACTTGAACATATGCAAATTTCATTGTTATGGTAGTCCATTTTATGATGATGAGTACGATTTGGTGAGTTCGATGAGTCCTTGTTATAAGTGATATGTTGTATTATATTTACTATTACAAGTCAAAAGCATACTAATATTTTTCACAACTTTGTTATATATGGGGTAAAAATATACTAGATTGTAGTAGATGTAGGTAATGCCATAAATATAGTGTCCAATTTGTTGTTAAGAAGTTGAAATGGAAAGTGGAACCCTACTAAATGCCTTTACATGTTAGTTGGGTGGACAATACCACTTTGCCTGAGATTGAAAGATATAAAGTTCTCATACACCACATTGAAAGATATAAAGTTTTCATACACTTTGGTGTATATTCGAAAAATACTATTGTGATGTTTTTCCTTTAGATGTTCCCTATATTCTATCAAGTTATCCTTGGCTATATGATTATGTTGTAATTATGAATGGCAAAGATGATATCTTCATATGTCTATTGCAAAATAAAATCATTCAACTACATCCAACACCACCTAAGGAGACAACCTTCAACCCTAAGTGTAAGATATTCCCACTAATGCTTCTTACCAGATGTCTTCCTATTGTAAATTATAAGATTTTTAAGAGAGAGGTTCTGGACACAGGCTCATATTAGCTTTAATTCCTTCTGATTTCATTTTTTCCATCAATGCTCCTAACATTGGTCAGCCCCTTACAATTTCTCATTTGTTGCGTGAGTTTGCTGATGTTACCTTTGAGCTTCTTGATGAGTTTCTACTTTTAGGGATTGATCAACACTCTATAGATTTATTTTCATGATCTCAATTACTATCTTATCTTACAATTGGATGAACCTAGAAGATCATGAAGAGTTGAATAGGTAAGCGAAGGAACTACTGGAAGGAGGTTTTCTTTATCATAGCCTTAACATTTGTGGTGTCCTTACCTTGCTTGCCCTAAGAAAGATGGCTCTTGTGGGATGTGCATAAATGGTTGAGCCATTAATCACATTATTCTAAGTATAGGTTTCTAAATCCTAGGCTAGATGGTAGGTTAGATTATATGGTTGGTACTAGTTGGTACTCTAAGATCTGCTTGCATAGTGGGTACCACCAAATTAAAATTAGGCCAGATAACGAGTGGACTGTTTTAAGCCCCAAGATTAGGGGTGTATTCGAGCCGAGTCGATCCCAAGTATCCTTATACTCAAACTCGAACTTGATTTTTTTTACCCGACTCGAATTAGAAGAGTAATAAATAATAGGGGCTTAAACTCGATTCGACTATATAACAAACTACTCAAACTTGACTCGAACTAAACTTGAAAACTTGATTATTATATAATATATTAATATATTTTATTTTATTCAATTTTTTATATTATAATCATATATAAATATATATAATATATATTAATATACATAATCGAGTTACTCATCAAGTTTTCGAGTCTAAAAGTCTACTACTCAAACTCGACTTGAATTCGGTCAAACTCGAGTCAAGTCGAGCCGTTGACTGAGCGGCTCACGAGCAGCTCGAATTCGATTTGGTCCGTGTAACAGCCTTACCCAAGATAGACTATGTGATGGTTAGTGAAGTCATTTGGTTTATTTAATGCCCCTAGCATACCCACATGAATGATGACTTAAGTTCTACGTCCTTCTGTAAAGAAGTTCATATGTGGTGTACTTATGTGACAATTTTATGGTGTATATATATGACATTCTTGTGTATAGTAGGTTTAAAAAAAAAAAGAAAAAAATTTGTACATTGACCTTAAGAAGTGTTTCTTCTTAGAATCCCATATGATCATAGGTTTCATAGCTTTTGTATTGGGAATTTATTGTAATCCCCAAAAAGTGAAGGCCATCACTTCTTTGTCTAAAAGCACAGCATTGTTTGGGGCGCATAGTTTACATGCATTAACCTCCTTTATAAGATTTTTATTTGTGACTTTAGCACTCTCATGGCACCTATCACAAAATGTATGAAGAATAGTGAGTTTTCTTGGCCACCTGTAGTGTTTGAGGCATTTCATGTTCTTAGGGACAAAAATGACAAAGGCAATTGATTTGAGACATCCAACCTTTTTAAAGTTTTTGTGGTTGCTGGTGATGCCTCAAGTGTTGGTATATGTATAGGTGGAGTTCTTAGTCAAGGAAGTCACCATGTCGCTTACTTTAGTAAGAATCCGAGGAGGCAATGAAGAAATAATACCCCCACTTATTCGATATATGATGTTGTGTTTAAATTTTGAGGATAAAATTTATTTTTAGGGGTTAAGAATTGTAATGCCAAAAATTTAGTATTTAAATTTTCATTGAAACTTTTTATGCTATTCTAAGAGGATTCAGACCTATATTGACTATGGTGTTTTAAGAGAAACTCTATGAATTTCATTGGAGTTTTAATGTGTTCTTTAAAGTTAGACTTTGCATAAGAAAGTGGTTAAAGTGTACAAATATCTTAGGGATACAAAATGACGTAAGAGGACAACCAAAATCAATTAAATTACTTAATTAGTGAAGGGCAAGAAGATAAAAGCACTCCTATCTATAAATAGGACAACTTAAGCCCAAATTCCATACTTCTCTCCCTTTTCCAATAGATCACACATACTCCCCCCTGTTTTTCTCTAACTCTCGGTCTCTCTCTCTCTCTTCTCACTTGAGATCGACCAAACCTGCCTAAGGTCCTTAGATTAGAGCTCCAAACCATCAAACAAACTATTAGAAGTGTTGAGAATACTAGGTTTTTTTAATGATAAAAGAATTTAAAGTAAGAAAATGGAGTTGAAAAGGGAAAGGAAATCATAAAATGAAGTCTGCAAAATCATAGAACTGTAAACCTTGTTGATTTGTTTGCTATCTATGTCGACCTGCCAATACACAAACTCATCCAAGTTAACCAATTTTAAGAGTCGTGTCGACCAATTAAACTCTACCAAGAACATGTTGACCTGACAATATTCCTTGTCAACCTAAATAAAACAAATGAATGACTTTTGACTAAGTAAGATTGAGTCGACACACCCAACAATATGTCGACCTGAGAAAGTCTCTTCTACATCTTGTTGATCCAAGTAAAAATCTATCAACATAACCTCCAAATTGGTCAACTTGTTTCCCATGTCAACCTGACCACTTTTACATGTTGACCTGTCCTCTTCATGTTGACCTATTTAAATTCACAGGTCTACCAATTTAAGTTATGTCAACCTGACTACTTGAAGATATCAAACTGCACACATCACGTTGACCTATTTAAGTTTACGGGTCCCCTAATTTAACTCTTAGGTTGACTTATTATTACACATGTCGACAAGGATCCTAACAGAAACTTTAAGAAGGTTGACATGCCCGATAAATTATCGTCCAATCCTATTTGCTCTATAGGTCTCATACGGCGACATATCTTTAAATTATGTCAACTCAGTAAATATGTCGACCAATTTGAAAGTGTCAGGTCTACCAATTCATTTTGGAACAGGACTATGTCAACCTGAAGGTCAAAATATGTCGAACCACTATAGTATGTCGACCAATATAGAAACACCTTGTCTACCAATTATCAAGAAACAAAACTATGTCGTCCTGAAATTTTAATATGTAGACAACCACTTGATTAGATGAGCTTAAACCTAACACTGTTCAAATGATCGACACATGTACATAAATTTGTTAACACAACCAAACTATTGACCTGACATTTTAATATGACAACCACTTGATCATATGAGCTTAAACCTAACACTATTCAAATGATTGACATATGTATATAAATTTGTTAACACAACCAAACTATAGACCAGACATTTTAATATGTCGACCTGATTAGTGAATATGCAATACAAAAACTTGAATCCAAGTCGATGTCATCCTTAAACTTGTCAACTTGAGTCATTGTTAGATGCCAGATTTCGAAAATGGCATGAACACAATGGTCATCTTCTCTTACTTTATTTGTCTATCTCTCTTTTTATCAAAGATTAATATTCAAATATAACTAGCTTCTCTCTTAATTCACTAAAAGAAAAGAGGCGCCAGTGTAAAGATGAAAGTTCAGTGCGAAATGAGGAAGGAGGGCAAAACATTTAATGGCAAATATTAATGAGCAACGTTCGAGCTCAACCACCGCACAACGGCTCTCTTTAACATAGTAATAAATATCGGAGAGAAGGACAAATGAAGGTGTTAATGCTCTATTGATGATCTGAACAACCAAAAACTTATTACATCTTTACTCTATTTTTGTCTTCTCATTCTTTGTTTTTTATATTCATTCATGCTTCTTGAGTGTAAGTTCTAGTAAGAACAAAATTTGTCTAGTCTGAGGACTTAAGTCTCATAACGTAGACCTTTACTCTTTCCTATACTGAAAGTTTAGAAGATTAGTAAGTGTGTCACGGTCTTGGGTTTAGAGAGAAAGAATCAACTTATGTTGGGTTGAGAAGATAGTGTTTGAGAATAACATTGTTAAGGTCCAACTTAAACCTGCAATAAAGTTTGTATTTGTGAGTCAATAATAAAAAATCCAGGGAGAGTCTGGAAGTGGACGTATACCAAGTTTGGTAGAACCACTATAAAAGTTTTTTGTATTCTTTGCTTTCTTTTCTAAACCATTAACTGTCATTTACATTTTAAAAACTCTTGAATAGCCAAAAATTATCAAAAATCTTAAATAAAACTATTTACCCCCTCTAGTTATATTACAATTGGTATTAGAGCGGGTGTGTTGGTAAAAAGCCTAATAGTTTCAACACCAAAGATCCAAATGACCCTAAACGGTGATAGTGTACTAGTTGAAACATGCTCAACAAATCGTGCACCCTTCTTCAACGGAATTAACTTCAACTATTGGAAGCAAAGAATGCGTAACTTTATCATAGCTTAGGATCTAATAACTTGGGAAATTATTGAAGGAGTTGAGTGTCCAATAGAAGAAATTGATAACGTACATGTACTAATAAAGTTGAAGAACATGACAACATAGCAAAAGAAAGCTTATCATGCCAACAACAAAGCCATTAATCTCCTTTATCTTGCCCTAAGTGTCAACGAATATAACCGAGTCTCTTCATGAATCACGGCCAAAGAAATTTGGGAAAGACTTAAAACTACTTACGAAGGCACCGATCAAGTTCACAAAAGCAAGATTAGACTATTGAAACAAGAATATGAAGCCTTCAAGATGAAGGAAAGAGAATCTATCAGTGAAATGATGACAAGGTTCAATAAAGTGACAAATGAATTAAGATTGCTTGGGAAAGGAATTCCATAAGAGGATATGGTAGACAAGATTCTCAGAAGCCTACCAAAGTCATGGGAACCTAAGTTGATTGCAATAGAATAATCAACAAATCTTAAAACTTTAACCATGGATGAACTGGTTGGTTCGCTGATAACATACGAAATGAATCTAAACTTGAAAGAACCAGGAAGAGAGGAAAAGTTGGTACGACTTTCTTCATAAAGAGAAAGGAAGACAACATTTTAATAATTCAAATATATGTAGATGATATAATCTTCGGAGGAACAAGTGTAAGAATGTATGAAGATTTCACAGAGAGAATGCAAGGAGAATTTGAAATAAGCATGATGGGAGAGTTGAACTACTTCTTAAGACTTCAAATTAAACGGTCAGAAAATGGTATATTCATTACTCAAATAAAATATACTAAAGATCTTATTAAAAGGTTTGGCTTCAGTGAATTCAAAGGAAATGCCACATCTATGAGCACAAGTATCAAACTAGACAAAGATGAAAATGGTAAACCTATTTATCAAAAATTGTACAGAGCATGATAGGATCACTTTTATATTTCACTGCTTCTAGACCGGACATACATTATAGTGTATATCTTTGCACAAGATTTCAATCACATCTAAAAGAATCCCATTTAATGGTGGTTAAAAGAATTTTTAGATATCTTAAGGATACCATCAACCTAGGCCTCTGGTATGACAAAAGATCCATCTTTCAGTTGTATGGGTTTTTGGATGCTGACTTTGCAGGATGTAAATTAGATAGAAAAAGTTCAATGGTACTAGTTAATTCTTTGGAAGCATGTTAGTATCATGAACTTCTAAAAAACAAAATAGTATAGCATTGTCAACAATGGAAGCTGAATATATTTCTGCTAGACAGTGTGATACACAAATCCTATAGATTAAGTATCAAATGAAGGATCTTGGTATGGATTTTGAATGTGTTCCTATAAAATGCAACAATACAAGTGCCATAAATTTAACTTAAAACCCAATGTATCATTCTCGAGCCAAACATATTGAAGTGATGTATCACTTCATTAGAGACCATGTGTTGAAAAATGAAATAATTTTTAAGTACATAGAAACACAAAAAATAGATTGTTGATATTCTTACCAAGTCATTAGATAAAAATAGATTTTATGAGCTAAGGAGAGAATTGGGAATGATGGAGGTTTAGAAATAAGCTATGAAACTGAAAACAGAGTATGTAAAGATTTGAGAAATTAAATCACTGATTGACCTATTTTGAGGAAGATGTCGACAAATTCAAAAGAATATGTCGACCTCCTAGTTATTACTCTAGAGATCATGTCAACCTATCACTGAGAAATCATAAATAAACATGATCTTGTTGACTTATATTCAAACATGTCAACACACACTGTGGTCGATAACGGGTCGATATCTATAAAATCTTGTTGACCCATATGTGTTTTTAGAGAAACCAGTTTATCTTCAAAACAGGTTGACATACATGAAATCATGTTGACCCATGACATGCAAAAATGAATATGAACGGTCATTACATTGACCTGTTCTCTCTCTATTTCAAATTTCACGATTCTATCTCTCTTTCTCTCCTTAGGCGAATTTCATTCGAAACCTAACTTTCTAATATGAAATCTAACCTTCAATCTTTATCAACAAATTCTATCAAATGTCTGCCAGAATGAAAAACTTTTTTCAAAACAACCCGCGAGTGCAAAGTCCTCAATTGTAAAACTCTCCTTCGCACAACCCCCTTCTGCAAAACCTCCACTAGTGAAATCATTAAACCCTTCATCATCGAATCAATTTGTGAGAAGTTGATGAGTTCAATACCCAGAATTTTTGAACAATTGATCAAAGCAAACTGTTCGGCAAAGTATTCACACAAAGGAAGATAAATCAAGGGAGACTGATTGATTGGGTATTCCTCAGGAAAATCAATTTCAAATACGAAGAATACCTAAGTCAGGTATGTCCCAGTTGGCTCTATCTCCCTAACAAGTACATCTATGAAAAGGCAGTTAAGATTTTCTACAACAACATTGAAGTAATTAGTGATGGAAATGAAAAGGAAACTCGAATTATTTTAAATGATCTTTCTGTGGCATATGCATTTCGGATGTAAGTGAATGGAAAGGTCATTGAAGTGACTTCTAGACTCATATGTAAAGCAAATAATCTGGAATGGGCGGATTATAATAAATGTGAGCCCTACATGGTGTCGGATGGAATGGGTGGATTATAATAAATGTGAGCCCTACATGGTGTCGGATCACTTGAAAAATGTTAGAAAGGTTTTCAACGATCCTAACATGTCTGTGGTTTATACTAATACCATAGATTTAGGGTTTCACGAGAGGATCCTGCATTTGATTGTTGCACATATAATTAGACCTAGGGGTGAGAACCATATAACTATTTCACGTGAAGATTTCTGGTTGATCACATGCATCATAAACGAAAAAAATCTTGGACTACATTTCATTGTTCCATATTTTATGATAGCTATACAACGATCTAAGAATGCACTTGTACCCTATGCCAGCATGATCTCTGATATTATGTCATACTATAGAGTGGTATTAAACTCAAACTCTAGAACTGAACTAATTGAGAAAATGGGACAATGCATCCTCTATGCTTAGAGCAAAATGAGTGTGCAATAGTGAAGGAGTTTGGATTAGAAAGGATGACAATAAAAGAAAAAGGTCATCGGAAGAAAGATTGAGGAAAATCAAGAAGGAGCATATATGGAGCTAAGGGGAGTTATGGAGCAAGGCAGGAGTTCTTCTAGCTCTCAACCCATTACTCTTGAAAGAATTTGGGAAAAATTGCAAAGGATTGAGCATAGGCAAATTCTGTTGGGATAACAAAACTATTCCCTAGATGTAGAACTCCAAAGGGTTGTTGCTAGGTTAGATGCCTTAGAAAAAGACAAAAGAAAATCATAAGACCTTCGCCTTCCTACTGATCAGCTTTTATTGGTTCCGAGCTCCTTAACTTGTGTAACTTTCGTTTCTTTATGATACATTCTATACTACTCAGTTGGCTTGTCACTTGGTTATTGTATTTTGAACTCTCTTATGGTATTTTGAACTCTTAACGATGTAACCTCAGTTTGTTTGCTTATCACTTATGTGTTTGATTTTTTGTTTAGTAATATTCCATGTTGGCTACTAGTTTATTAAACTTTACTTGTGTGATTAAATATGCTAGCCTTTGAGATTTAATATGTCAAACATACTTAAGACTCCATGTTTGCTTAAATGGTTGTAGATAAGAAACATTTGATGCTATTTACTAGACTGGAACTCTAAACTACTCATGGTACTTTGAATAAAAATATTAGGTTTTATCTGCTACTGATTTTTCTTGCTTGTACATTGAACATCTCATGCTTATATAATTGAGAACTTCATGCTAAATTTAGAATAAAATATTAGGCTTTATGCATGGTACCTTGATTATAGCACTTCATGCTTATATAGTGAGTTTAAATCTTCATGCTTATAGTACTTCATGCATTGCCTTATTTGCCGCTGAAAATGGATGATTACCTTTGGCCTTTCTGCTGCATTAGTTGTCTTATAATGCTGCTATCTTTTGACATTCATGTGGTCATGGGCTTTATTTAATTTTCAACACTTAGACTTATTATAGTTATTGTGCCTACTGGATTTATCCTGGACTTGAGCCACTATTGGTTGTTGGTTCTTTTGATGAATTTTTGGAGAGGTGTTGTTAATTGGTTGAGGATGAGTATTTCAAATAGCGTATGAGTCATTATTTGATGGTGAGGTTTGTGAAAAATTTTTGAGATAGAGTAACTTTGGATTGATCATATGTTGTGCTATTTTTTTCATGACAAATAGGTCATGCTTTGAGATAGACTAACTCAGATAGAGTTTTGTGGAGGGCTAGTTCAGTCATGCTATACTAATTGAGGTGGAGTAACTCTGACATTTCTGACTTGGAGATTATTAGGCTATTATTTTCTGACACACTTGATGACCTGTTAAGAGGGAGTGGTGACTTGCTTTCAGAGAGACTAATAGTTACTACATTTAAGCTATTGTTGGCCCTTTATGTTGATGACAAAAAAGGGGAGAATAATGAATTAGGGAAAGAAGGCAATTAGTTAATTAGTTGATGGCAGAGGAAGTCAAAAGAAATCAATCAAAGGAGAAAGAATGTAAGAAGGTGAGGCTCTATGTTGATGACATTAGTTAAGAATGAAATTAGCTAAGTCAAGTCATTTAAGTCACTTTAAGATTTAGAAGGCTTACAAACCTTAAATGAGTATATAGGAGTTTTATCATCATAAAAAATAGGATATTATTGAGAATGCTAGGTTTTGATGATAATAAAAGAATTTAAAACAAGAAAATAGAGTTAAAAAAGGAAAGGAAATCATAAAATGAAGTCTACAAAATCACATAACTGTAAACCTTGTCAATCTGCCAATACTCAAACTCATCCAAGTAAACCAATTTTAAAAATCGTGTCGACCAATTGAACTCTACCAAGAACATGTCGACCTGACAATATTCCTTGTCAACTTGAATAAAACAAAAGAATGACATTTGACTAAGTAAGATTGTGTCGACACACCCAACAATATGTCGACCCGAGAGAGCCTCTTCTACATCATGTCGATCTAAGTAAAAGCCTGTCGATATAACCTCCAAATTGGTCAACTTGTTTCTCATGTCAACCTGACCAATTTTACATGTCGACCTGTCCTTATCAGTTCATAGGTCCACTAATTTAAGTCATGTCAACCTGACTACTTAAAGATGTCGACTTGCACACATCACGTTAACCTATTTAAGTTCATAGGTCCACCAATTTAACTTCGAGATTGACTCATTATTACACATGTCAACAAGGATCCTAACAGAAACATTAAGAAGGTCGACATGCCCGATAAATTGTTGACCCATCCTATTTGCTCTATTGGTCTCACATGGCGACATATCTTTAAATTATGTCGACACCCTAAATATATCGGCCAATTTGAAAGTGTCAGGTTTAAATTTATTTTGGAACAGGACTATGTCAATCTGAAGGCCAAAATATGTCAACTCACTACAGTATGTCGACCAATATAAAAACAACTTGTCCACTAATTATCTATGAAACAAAACTATGTCGACCTGAAATTTTAATATGTTGACAACCACTTGATCATATGAGCTTAAAGGGGTCAACCTAACACTGTTCAATTTGAATAGTCTCATAAAATTGGTCTACATATGTACATAAATTTATCAACACAACCAAACTGTCGACCTGACATTTTAATATATCTATCTGATCAGTGAATCTATAATATAAAAACTTGAATCCAGGTCAATATCACCCTTAAACTTGTCGACCTGAATCATTGTCAGAAACCAGATTTCGAAAATGACATGAACATAATGGTTTTCTCCTCTTATTTTATTTGTCTATATCTATTTTTTCAAAAAACTAATGTTCAAATATAACTAGCTTCTCTCTTAATTCACTAAAAGATAAGAGGCACAAGTGGAAAGATGAAAGTTCAGTACGAAATGAGGAATGTGGGCAAAATATTTAATGGCGAACATTAATAGGTAACGCTTGAGCTCAACCACCGCACAATGGCATATCAATAAATACTAGAGAGAAGGAAAAATAAAGGTGTTAATGCTCTATTGATGATCTGAACAACCAAAAACTTATTATATCTTTACTCCATTTTTGTCTTCTCACACTCTATTTTTTATATTCATTCATACTTCTTGAGTGTAACTTCTAGTAAGAACAAAATTTGTCTAATCTGATAACTTAAGCCTCATAACTTAGAACTTTTACTCTTTCTTGTACTAAAAATTTAAAAGACCAATGAGTGTGTCATGGTCTTAGGTTTAGAGAGAGAGAGAGAATCAACCTGTATTGGGTTGGGAAGTTAGTGTTTGAGAATAACACTATTAAGGTCTAACTTGAACCTATAATCAAGTTTGTATTTGTGACTCAATAGTAAAAAATCAAGGGGAGAGCCTAGGAGTGGACATACACCAAGTTTGATGGAACTACTATAAAAATTTTTGGTGATCTTTGCTTTCTTTTCTAAATAGTCAACTATCATTTACATTTTAAAAACTCTTAAATAGCAAAAAATTATCAAAAATCTTAAACACAATTATTCACCCCCTCTTGTTTTATTACAAGAAGTTTAAATCTAGAGAGAGATTTGGGTTTTGTAGAGAGAGAAAAATCTAGGGTTTGAAGGTCATGAGAGTAAGGCAAAATTGGTGGTTCAAGTAAGGTAACCTTTCTTCCTTCATCTTAGATTTGGATAAATCTTATTGTATTTGAGTTTTATGTTGAGATTTGAAACTTTGGGCTTGGAGATTTAGACCTAAAGTTTATATAATGTTGAATTTTAGGGAAAATCTTCAAGTTTGAGACAAGTACCATTCTTGTGTATGTTTAAATGATGCATAATGACTATGTATAACATGTTTTTCATGTGATTATAATGTTAAAACAAGGATGGAATGGTTTAGAAATGAAAGGAGCCACGTTTTGGAAAATAAAAGCATGAATTAGGGATTCTATTTGTTGGACATTTAGACCATGTTTATGTTTTTAGTCCATAACTTTCTTTATACGATAGTAAATTAAATAAGGTTTTCTTTTTTTTCCCCCTTATGAGACTAGACTTTTGGAGTTTGAAAACGACATATGTTTTGAAGGATTTTACAAAGAATTGAATTTTTGGTGAATTCTTAAACTAACACAAATTGTGTAGAAAATTTTCTCTGTTTTCTATCCTATTTTGGCATTGAGCTTTGTCTTGAATTTTAGCTAACTTCTAGGATGAATTATATTAAATCTTGAACACGTTGTATATTAATGTTTTATCTTTAAACTTGACACTTAAATCATCTCAATCCTATATGTGCAAAGAAAGTTGTTCTAATTTTTCCAAGACTGTTCATGTTGTGTTCTAAATTTCAAGCTGTAAATTTGAGCAACTTGGGTATTGTTATGTGATGAGAATTGAGACAATCATAAATATAAAAGTTATGACTATATATCTTAACCTTAATTAACAATTGGAATCACTTTAATCCAAATCTTGTGGGTCAAGATATGACAGCTTTTCTAAGACACATTTGTGCTGGAAAACTAGGGTTGTGAAATATTGGGGAGAAACCCAATTAGCTCTAGTATTGGTTTATGATCTAATGATTACTTGATATTCAATATTTTAAGTTAAGTCATTTGGAAACCAAGGAGGGATTGAATCTCGTTCAGTTTGGAATTGGGAATGGTTACTCTCCCCAAAGATAAATGGATTGTATGTTATGCTTTAAATAAGTAAATGTTTTATTCAATTTTCTAAAATTATTTTTCTAAAAGGATTTTGAATCGCTTTGTGTGTGTAGAATGTCCATATACATGAAATTGTTGTGGTTATACATCCAATTTATTGAAAATGAATTATGTGCCATATTTATAACCGTTAAATTACAAATTTTTCCATTGATGACTTAAATTGAAGTTTGTATAGTTATTTTGATACATTAAATGGTTGAAAAGGAATGATATATATATTGGTTTGGAGTGTGAGCTTGAACCCCCTATTAATGACTATAGTTATTTCCTGCCACAATGTCGCCCCATGGGGCAATGTGGTGAGAGTTTTATTAAATGGGGAGATAGTCGAACCCGAGGGATGTCTTTTTTGTCCTATCGGACTAATTTGGTTGTACCACCAGGGAGGTCTCAAACTAACGTCAATATTAGGTGTATTTGATAAATATGAAATGTATGAAAACCCCTTGACGGTTTCGCTCTTGAACGGAGTAAGTCATGGTTGGACTTATTGTTTTTGGCATTTCCCCTTTGGTTTGGAAAGTATGAGATATGTTTGATGTATACATTTTATCTTATCATGATAATTGGATTTAGTTGAAAAATCTTGACTTTTATGATGATCATTGATGTATTTGATTATGATGAAAAAGATTTTGGGAGTACCATTTGACATATCCACACTCACTTTTTATTTATTGTATAATATGTTAGTCTACTTACTGAATATTATTTATACTCATTCCTCTTATTTTATTTTTACAGAGAACGTTTAGTTTGGAGATTAGCTCTTGTCTTGAGTTGGACCGATGATATTTTGAGAACTTCTTCAAGTATTGGCTTTTTGATTATTTTTGAGGTATTAATAGGTCCAGGTGGAGGTGAATGTTGGTGACCGTTTCGAAAACTGTATTTGAGACTATACTTGGATTATTTTGATGTCAAATTCTATTGAGATTTGTAAACTTACATTGAGAATTTTACTTTTTGCTTTCTTAAAAAAAATAAAAACTTTACTTGTAAATTATTTTTGTTAGATTTGGTTTGGATCCCTTGAGTAAGGACTTATTTTAATTTTTTTGTGCATATGATTGGATATTGATGGCTGTGTTGGTCTTGTGCATGTATTTAAAAAGGATGAATCAGTTAGTTCTTTGGTCATGTGTTAAATACATGTTAGCTTATTTGGATTTGTTAAATTATTTTAAAAAATAGATAGATATCGATGAATGTCTTATAGTATTTTGGCATACTGGTTAGGCTCACCCGTATTTTGGGATAACATGACAATTGTTGCATGCTTGATCTGAGGGTTGGAACATGACAAATAAAATTAAAACTTTAGTTCACAGACAATTTTTATATCATAAATTTATTCATTATATGTTTGACATTGGTAAACATATATTAAAGGTTCAACTAAAGATTGTAAGTATTTTTGTTACTGCCGTAAAAGCCATTGATATTGTTGAAATTGTCATATTGAATGGTGAGAATAACAAGGTGCGGAAGGTGAAGTTTTTTCTCAATTTAGAATGGCGAGATTTGGATTATACCATAAGGCATGACAAGCTGCCTGTGGTAATGGATACCAACTCTAGAGCAAATGAAGCTCTTTATGAGTGTTGGGAGCAATCTAATCATTTCAGTACGATGTTCATTAAGGATAAAATATCGGCTAGTATTCGTGGTTCTATCAATTAGCGTAATGATGTCTATTCTCTTCTTAAGGCAATTGATGAGTCGTTTAAGACATTTGATAAAGCTCTCACCAACACATTGATTATGGAGTTCTCATCAAAGAGATTCACCTCTATCTACGGTATGCGTCAGCATATCATGCGAATGTGGGATATAGTAACCCAACTAAGAACTTTTGAGGTAGAGATATCTGAATCTTTCTTAGTGCACTACATTCTGAATATCCTCCACTGCTTTACAGTCCTTTCAAAATTTCCTACAACACACATAAGGCTAAATGGTTCATTAATGAATTAATGGCTATATATGTGTAGGAAGAAGAGAGGTTGCTTATAGAAATAAAGGAGGGGACTAGTAGTGTATATTTGGTCATGAAAGGAATGGTGAAAGGAAAAACCAAGCGAAAAGAAAAGGTGAAATGATATATTCCAGTTGTAAAAAAGGAATCCACGTACTTCTTATGTAAAAAAAGGGGCATATTGAGGACTATACCAAATTTTAGCAATGGCTTGCTGCCAGAAGTACAGAAATCTCTTTTGTATGTTATGAGTATCTTATGACTAAGATTTCTTATGACACATAATGAATTGATTTTGGATGCTCAATCTATATTACGAATGTGATATAGGGCTTGTAAAACCAACAGAATCCTACGGAACGTGAACAATTCATTTATTTGAGAAATAAAATGAGCTCACATATAGAGGCTATTGGAGATTGCAGACTTATTTTGGCAAGTGGACATATCTTGCAGTTGGAAAGGATTTTTTATGTTTCGAATTTCTCTAGAAATTTAATTTTTGTATTGAAACTTGTACAATTTGGATATTCTTTTTAATTTAATAATACAATAACTTTATTTTTGCATTCAAGTGTTATTAGTATGGGTTCATTAATTAACAGTTTGTATGGAATTAATCTGCAAGACCACACATGTTACAACACAACATACGTTGGTATGAAAAGGTGTGCTATAAATGAAAATTCCTTTATGTTGTGGTCTTGGAGATTTTGGCATATCTCCATTGAGAGGGTTAAAAGGTTGGTAAAGGATGAAATACCTAGTACTCTGGACTTCAATGATTTTGAAATTTGTGTGGATTGCATTAAGGGCAAATAGTCTAATAAGGAAAAGAAAGGTGTCAAAAGGAGTTTAGATTTGTTAGAGATTAGTCAAATAAACATATGTTGTTCAGATATAGACTCATATGGCTAAAGGTATTTCATCACCTTTATTGATGATTACTCACGTTTTATGCATCTTTATCTCCTTCGGCATAAGAATGAAGAGTTGGATACCTTTAAGGTTTTCAAAGCAAAAATAGAGAAATAATACGGAAAGCAAATAAAATTCTTGAGATCAGATAGAGGTGAACAGTACTATAGGTGGTATAATGTGGATGGACTGACACCAGCCCATTTGCTAGGTTTTTTACAAGAAAATGAGATTGATGTCTAATATATCATACTTGGTTCTCCGGACCAGAGTGTTATAGCTAAAAAAAGAAATATGACATTATTGGATATGGTGAGGAGCATGATGTCTACCTTTAAGTTGCTTAAGTCCTTGTAGACTGAAATCTTTAAGATGGCTATATGCATATCGAACCGGGTTCCAATCAAAGCAGTTTTCAAAATCCCATTTAAGATGTTCAAAGGTTGAAAATAAAGTTTGTAATATATAGACGATTGGGGATGCTCATTGGAAGTATGGGTTTACAACTTATAGGAAAAGAAATTGGACCTAAGGACTATAAGTTGGTATTTCGTCGGATATACCGAAAGGTCCAAGGGATTTAGATTCTATTGTATGTCTTAGCACACTAGGTTTGTAGAATCAATAAATGTGAAGTTTCTTAAGAATCACTTGATCAGTGGGAATGATTCCTTTCAAAACTTAGTGTTTGGAAAGAATCTATTAAGTATGCCTTTCACTTCAAGTGAAAGGATGATTGTCATTCAAAACATCCCTTTGGTAACCATGGTTGTGAAATCGATTGCAGATGACAATCAAAATATTCAATAAGTTGCTAACATTGAAACAAGTCAAGTTGGATAGCCCTCTCCTAGTGAGACTGATGAGCCGACAATAAGCAGATATATTAGGATCAAGGGGTTAGCAATACTAAGTGATTATATAGTCTACCTCTAAGAGTCTGACTACAATGTTGATGCCATAGATGACCTTAAGTCGATTTCACAAGCCATGAAGGATGAGATGGACTCCATGAAAAGTAACGAAATCTGAAATCTTATAAAGTTGCTTGATGGGGTAAAAGCTATTAGGTGCAAATGGGTCTTTAAAACAAACACCGACTTATTTGGCAACATAAATGATGAGATGGACTCCATGAGCAGTAATAGAATCTAGAATCTTATAGAGTTGTTTGATGGGGTAAAACCCATCAGGTGCAAATAGGTCTTTAAGCCAAAAACCATCTCATTTAGCAATATTGAGAAAATTAAGGACAGACTTGTTGCTAAGGGGTTCACTTAGAGGAAAGGAATTGATTGCTTAGAGACCTAGCAATTGTTGCACAATTTGGCTTGTAGTTGCAACAAATGGATGTGATAACAACAATTTTGAATGAGAATTAGAGAAAAAGGTTTACATATCTCAACTTAAAGGATTCTCCTCCAGTGATAGTGAGTATATGGTTTGCAAGCTTAGGAAGTCAATATAAGGATTGAAGCAAGCTTTTTGCCAATAGTGTTTGAAATTCCATGAGACAGTCTCTTCATTTGGTTTTGAAGAGAATGTTGTAGATCAGAAGTCAATAGGAATAAAATTTACTTCCTGGTTTTGCATATGGATGAAATCCTACTTGCAACCAATGATAAAAGGGATGTTGCATAAGGTAAAGTAGTTCATTCCTAAGAACTTTGTAATGAAAGATTTATGGGTGTGTTTTATGGTATTGACATTAAGATACTTCGATATAGGTTTCATATGATTCTTAGACTATCTCAAGAAACATATATTAAGAAAATTCTTAAGAAATATAAGATGCCAGACTTCTCATTGAGTACAAATCATATCGTCAAAGTTAACCGATTGAGTTTGGACCAGTGTCCCAAGATAGAACTTGAAAGGGAACACATGTATGCACAAGTTGGAAGCCTTATGTATGTATAGGTCTGTAACCGATCTGATACAGTGCATGTAGTTAGAATGTTGGGATGATATCAAAGTAATCCTAGTTTGGAGATTGGAAGACTGCAAAGAAATTGTTATGATACTTGTAAGGCACCAAGAACTACATGTTTACATACATAAGGATTGACAATTTAGAAGTGGTTAGGTACTCATATTCAGATTTTGCCAGCTGTGTTGATTTTTAGAAATCAATTTCGGGTTACATCTTTATGATGGTCGGTGGAGCCATATTGTGGAGGAGTGTTATGCAGATATTCATTACTACATCTATAATAGAAGTTGAGCTCATGATATGTTTTGAGGCTACATCACATGTGGTGTGACTTATGAGTTTCATGTCTGATCTTAGGATTTTATGATTTGTACATAAGTCATTATGTATTTATTATGATAATTCAACTGCTGTACACTTGGTTAAGAATAATAAGAGTGATAATCAAAATAAATACATCAGCATTAAATATTTAGCCATTAAAAAACATATATTTGATAATAAAGTTGTAATCCATTATGCTGACACTGAATGTATGTTAACTGATCCCCTAACTAAAAGTGTGCCACCAAATAGGTTCAGAAATCATATTGTAAACATGTGTTTAAGACCCTATTTAAATGAAAATCAGGTCTGAATTTTTTCAATGAAGTTATGTACATATTTTGATTTTGAAAGAAATTCATAAGGATGAGTTCTGAATAAAAATAAAGTTTATTCATAAATTGAAGATTACTATAAGGTTAGAACGTAGAATACATTGTAATACATGGAAGATAATACTTGATTTTAGGAGACTTATTGCCGTGACTCATGTCTTATATTTTTCATAAAGTTATGACTTGAGAATATCTTCAAGTTAACTTGTTGGGCCTAGTAAGAGAATGTTAAAATTTCAAATTTTAAAATTGAAAATCAACATTTAATGGAAAAAATATAACTAAAATAGGTTAAATGTGGATAAATTTAGAAGTGTTGACAATATTGAGTTTTGATGATGATCAAAGAATTTGGAAAGTGCAAACAAAAATGGAAATACATAAACATTCTAAGTTAGAATAAGATAAGTCAACCCATCCTGCATGCCTATTGACCTGAATGTACATAAAACTAAGTACAACGATCAACCATGTCGACATGCTTAAGACTTCAGTTGACCTGTTAAGTATTAGGACAAATCATGTCGACCCACTAAAAACCCATGTCGACCTGAAAACTGTCAACCTTAATCCTAAAATAGCTCATGTCGACTTGTTTAAGTATTGAAAAACCATGTTGATCCATTAGAGTGCAAATGTTGACCTATTAAGATCTCTAGTCGTCTTAGTATTTGTCTTTTCTACCCAATTCATCCTAAGGACTAAAATGGTTGACCTGTCCAACAATGTGTCGACCTGATACTACATCATGTTGACCTATAAGACACACAAGTTGAATTATGAGTACTTAAACCTTTAGAGTATTTCTTTTTAAGCCACACAAGTTGACCTGTCACTAAACTATGTCGATTTATAAGCATATGTTGACCAATATAAGTGTGTCAAGTCGACAAATTAAGTGAGTAACAAATAGATGTTAACCCAACACATCAGTAAGTCGACCTAAACATATCATTGAGTTGACCTGTCCTTAAACAAATAGACCTATCACTAAGAAACAACTTAGGAGTGTCGAACTACCTCTTAATGAGTTGAATGATGTCATGAATTAGTCGACAAAAGACACTAAAATAAATCGACACAACAAGTGAAGTCAACCCAAAAACTATGATGTCGACCTAACAGGCACACAAGTCAACATAACAAAAGGTGCAATTCGATCCAAACTCATTGCAATGAATTGAAGGTCGACCTGAAGTACATATATGTTGACCTTAATCCTCCTTGTCATGAGTAGAAAGTCCATGGAGCCAACTTTAGGCTTAAATAAGTCAACATGAATCCTAAAATAGGTCGACTTGTCCAGAAAACAAATCAACACTGTTAGTTCTTAGTTAGGAAGTTCTGAACACATGTCGTCTACAAGGAAATATAAGTCGACCCTTAATTGATGTTTATAATC